>CM053591.1:158587934-158627684 GCA_028646515.1 Pseudochirops corinnae | reverse complement strand
ATCCCATTGGGCATCTGGAAACCATTTGAGGTCAGTTTTCAAAATCCTCAGATGAAAGGCTTTATTTTGAATGAGCAACACTGATGTTTCTTCCATGTGATTGTCAAATATAGGCTTGAAAAAAAATTGTTTCTATTTTTTCTGGATAGTTTTTTTATATTTATATTGAGGATTATACATAAATATGTGTACATGTATGTGTATATAGGTATATATTCATATGCATATAAATATGTGAGTGTATCCCCACTTACCAAAGGCCAAAATTGGGCTTGATATGAGAAAGAATAGAGACCTAAAGTGTCTTTTTGCCAATGAAAAACAATTAAGCCAGTAAGAATAAGGTGACCATGGATAGGAAGTCAGAAATGGAAAGGGCTTTTGCAACAATCTGGCAACCCCACTCTCTCTTTATAGAGGATAAGAAAGAGGAAGTGACTTCTGCAAATCTCAGTGATGGAGAGAACATTGGAATGGAAGTCAGGGGCCTGGAGTTCTAGTTCTAGTGTGTCCATTGGTTATTTCTATGAATATGGTTATATCATTTAGCTCCTTTGGGCCTCAGTTTCCTCATTTGTATAATGTGGGGATAAGAAGAGGTGATCTCTAAGGTCCTTTTCAGCTCCATCATTTTATGAGTTTCCTCAGGTCTCTTGTCATCCCATTCATTATTATTTCCAATATCCAGGGCCTGTAGAGGCTGCATTTAAAAAATATTTTGAAGGAGCATATTGGCAAACTCAGCATATAAAACTGAACTTGTTACCTTTCCCCCAAAACTCACCTCTCTTCTGAACTTCGTCATTCATGTCAAGGGAACTGCCATCCTCCCAGTCAGCTAATTTTAAAATTGGAGTCATCCTTTCCTCCTAACTCTATCTTACCCTATATATCCTTTAATAATCAGATTGTGTCATTTTTCCATCCACAACATCTCTCATATCCCTCTTCTTCTCTTTACCAACCAACCACTTCCCTAACTAAAGCCCTCATTGCCTCTTGCCTGGACTATTGCAATGACCTTCCAAATGGTTTCCCTACCTCAGTGGTTCTCAACCTTCCTAATGCCATGACCCTTTAATACAGTTCCTCATATTGTGGTGACCCCCAACCATAAAATTATTTTCTTTGCTACTTCATAACTGTAATTTTGCTACTGTTATGAATCGTAATGTAAGTATCTGATATGCAGGATGTATTTTTATTGTTACAAATTGAACATAACCCACAGGTTGACTTCTCCTCATTCTACCCAGCTGCTCCAATGATTTCCTAAAGCTCAAGTCTGACTATGACATTCTCCTGCTCAATAAACTCCACCAATTCCTTTTTACTTTTAAGGTCAAATTTAGACTCCTCTACGTGGCATTTTCCACCCTCCACAATCTGGCTCCCATGATGGCAACAGGGAGAGTTGTCTTCTAAATGACAAATGATTGATTAGATATAAGAAGAGAAAGGGGAGAAGCTATAAGAGTAGTAATGAGTGGTAGATGGCCAGGGAAGCTCCAAGGTATACTCTTACACCACACTCCATATCCAGGTTTTTTGGGAATTCCATTAGCTGGCCCCTATTCCTGGAATACTCTCTCATTATTATTTTCTTTTAAATTTTTTTCTTTTTAATTTGTGGAATAAAACAATAATTTCCTAATATAGAATAATAAAAAAGATAGTCGCACATGAAACTTCAAGTCTACTATGTACAACTTGCTATTCCTTTCAAATATGCAACAAAGTTATCATGTAAATTTCTTCTCTTTATCTTCTCTTCCCCAGCCCCCGAGATGGCCACCATTAGACATGAACAATATAGAATATTCTCTCAATTTACTTCTGCCTCTGGGCTTCTTTGGTGTCCTTCAAGCCTCAGCTCAAATCTCACCTTCCACAGGAAGATCCTGACCCACCCCCACTTCTCACGCTTCTCTCTGAGATGAGCCCCCATTTATACTGTGATCTTATATACACATGATTATTTTCATGTTGTCTCCCTCACAGGAATGTGAGCTCCTTCAGAGTAGGAATTTTATCACTATCATACATGGCATACAGTAAGTGCTTCATAATTTTTTTGGGGGAGGGGCAATTGGGGTTAAGTGACTTGCCCAAGGTCACATGGCTAGTTTTATGTTAAGTGTCTGAGGCAGGATTTGAACTCAGGTCCTCCTGACTTCAGGGCCGGTGCTCTATTCATTGCACAACCTAGCTGCCCCTTAATAAATGTTTTTTGACTGCCTACCTGACTCTTGGCATAGTCATCCTACTTAACCAAGTTCAAAATTTCAGCACCATCTTTGACTCTTCTTGTGCTTCTCCATTCACATGGTCACCACTCTAGTTTAGGTGCTCATCACCATTTCCCTAGACTATTTTGATATCCTCCTACTTAGTCTCTTTACCTCCAATTTCTTCAATCTTCAAACCATCCTTCATTAAATGTCAAAATAATTGAGTATGGACATGTCACCTCACTGCTTAAAAATCTTCAGTCCTTCTTTACTAGAATTACACTTAGCATTTATTTAACACCTTGATGTTTTCAAAGCACTTTCTTTTACTTGCATTATCTCATTTGATCTTCACAACAACCTTAAGGGTAGGTGCTACTAGTAGCTTCCACTTTACAGATGAGAAACTGAGGCTAAGTCATTTGCTTAGAATTATATGGCTAGTTAGTGTCCAAGGAAGAATTTGAACTCATCTCATCTTGACTCCAAGCCCAGTGCTTTTCTCACCATGCTACCTTGTTTCCTTGATGATTCTAAGATAAATACAAATTCCTCAGTCTACCACTCAAAGCCACCCACAACCTCTTTTAAACCTCCCCCTCTATCCTCATTTCACATTATTCCTGGCATGTGTTCTGTGTTCCAGCCACTGCTCATTTTGATGTTCCTCAGACTTGAAATGCCATCTCTTGTCTCCATGCATTTGTACAGGCCATCCCCACAGGGGAAAAACATCCCCACATCAAGTTTGGCACTGAGATTCCTTGGCCTCTTTTGAGGCTTCATTCAGCTGCCACCTCCTCTGCTTAGACTTCCCTGATCCCTCTTGCTGATAGTGTTAAAATAATCCTAGAATACTTTGATCTCCTTCCCCACTCCCATATCTCCTTACTTTGTACTTTAAAGATACCATTCTGTCTTTGTCTTTTTTCTCTCTGTATTTCTCCATCTCTCTTCCCATCTCTTTCTGCCCCTCCACCACTTTTTTCTGACTCTTGCTCTCTCTTCCTCTATCTCCCTCCCTCCCTCTCTAGTGGAGTCAGATATTATGGACCACATTCTGTAATGACTTCTAAGCAAATAATTGAAATACAAGTTTGGACAGATCCTTATATGCCCATAAATTTGCTCTTTCTTCTTTGCCATGGGAATTGGCACCTTCAAACATTTTCCTGGAATAAGGAATGCTATCTGCTCTGTTTTTTATTGCATCATCCAGATAAGTGAATAGGATATACGGGAAGAAGAGAAAACTGCTTTTGACTACGTAATTTTATGACTTTTCTGCTTTCTCCCTTCTAAACTGGGTCTCCTGATTTTATCAAGGTGTGATATCCCACAGCAATTGCAAGAGAAATAATTTTCCACTTAGCATTTCTCCCCTCTATTTTGAAGTTGGACAGCTTTTCTTGGTGCATATAGAAAAAAGAAACAATAAACACTACTTTACACGCACACACACATAGATACACACATACACACTCCATCCAAATATGTATCATGGAATCATTAAGAGTCTTATGTTATGGTAGAACAGTGGTTCTCAACCTTCCTAATGCTGTGACCCTTTAATACTCATAGGTGGGCATATCTGCATGTGGGCGGACCCACCTGGAGACGGATAGAGGAGCAGTGTCTCGGTTCCTAAGACCATCGGAAATATGTGTTTTCCAAAGGTCTTAGGCGATCCCTGTGACCCCAGTGAAAGAGTCATTAGACCCCCAAATGGGTCGTGACCCACAGGTTGAGAACCACTGTGGTAAAGCTAAGTGATCCCTGGACAAGCAATCTAATTCCAATACATCACCAACATTGCTTGTATTTATTCTAGCTATAGAATTACTGTTAAGTTTTACAGGCTCATTTTATAAAAGTTATTTTCAGAAATTTGCATTGTACTGAAAGACAAATTTCCCACAAAGTTCATGTTTCCACCTATTCCTTATTAAGTATTTCCCTCTGTCAAGTTATCTCTTTCTTCAGAGAGGTTTATCCATATTAGAATCCTAATGGTTACTGATTGAAACTTGGAAGTTTAGTCTAGAATAAGGGGGCTTAATTGGATCATACATTCTCACTTGGGGCAACATCAGTCATAAGAGATTTCGGTTGAACTTTGAGGTCACAGCTAAGACTGACTATAGGGAACTCATCTGAGATTACACACCACTGAGTAGATTTAGTATTAAATCTTTGAACCTTGCTGGGTAGCTCTCCAAATCAATTGCTGCTGCCATGCCTCCTCTCTTTAGAGCCCAGAAAATCTAGGAAGGAGGTAGGGATGATGCCTCCTTTAGCATCTAAGCATGTTACACGTGAACCCCAATTTACCTCAGTTTATTATTGACCCCATTTTCCCCTGAGGTTTGGCAGAAGTTGGGGAAAAAAAGGAAGAAAAGCCTCCTTTCTTACAAAATCTGGGTACCTTTGACTCAGCTAAAAAACATCGGAGGTTCCGAAAAGTGTCCTTTACAAGGCTGAGAAAGCCAGTAAGGAAAAGTCAAGAAATTGATTTAGAATGGTAGTTCTCATAATGTGGTATAGAGACTCCCCTTAAAGGGATGCCCCTGAGGTCATCACTATTTTTATAATAACATTAAGATATTATTTATCTATTAAAATATTTTTTCCTTTTTCCAATTACATATCTGAATGAGGCCATATTTTTCTTCAGATACTTCAAAAGAAACAACATATCTCAATTCAGCCATGAAACAGATATGCAAAAATATGTAGAACAATGCCCATCTTCTCATTGATATTTTTGGAAAAGTAGTTATTTTTCATAAAGTATCTCGTTGATGTTAACATTAATAGGTTCATTACTGCTATTTTAAAGGAATGCAATAGATATTTGTAACAGTTATCAGTTTTAATTTCTGATATGATAAATTTCAATAAATATAATACACAAAAACAAAGGACTTTTGAAGTCTTCAATAGTTTTTTAGATTGTAAATGAGTCCTAAGTCCAAAAACTTTGAGAACTGCTTTAGAGAATACTTAAAAGCAATTTAATAAGAAATTTCAACTGCGTAAAGATGTATGAAACCATCTCTCTTCCATGTCCACAGAGAATAAAAGAATGCTGGATTTGGAGTCAAATCTCATCTTTGCTACTTTGACCCCGGCTAAGTCACTTGACCAATCTAGGCAGGCTTCAGCCCCTTCATTTGTATGGAGGGGGTTCAGTTAGATCGTTGCTTGAATCTATGATTTTCTGATAAGAAATGAAATGATGTTGAGATCCAGTTTAAGATGATTAGCAGGGCTTTTAAACATTGAAATTGATTAGTAAAATTCATCACAGATTTCTTTTTCTTTCTTAGGCAGCAATAATTAGGTAACCTTTCCATGCTTAAGAAAGTGAATGTGGGATCCAGAAAGGGGGTGTATTGACTACCTGGTATATCTATTTTCCTTCTAGAACTCTTCAAGGAAGGTCTAGTTTTAGGTTTTATGTGGAAGCATCAAAAATACCAAACCAGGCAGGTTATATAGTAATTATTTGCATTAGGGAAGGATTTATTACTTGTTTCCTTTAAAATATAAAGCTTTCTAGTTCATTTATTTTTAATTAAATTTATTTCATTTCAGTTAAAAAGCATTAATTTTCTCTTCATACTTTAATAATCCCTTCCTTTCCCCATTGGAAAATTTAAAAAATAATTATAAAAGAAAATATTTTAATAAATATGCGTCATCACGCAAAAGAAATCATATCCAAAAATGTATACCTCACTTTGCATATTAGTTCATTACCTCTGTGAAAGGAGATAGGTAGCATTCTTTATCATCAGTCCTTAAGAATCAAGGTTGATCTTTGTAATGATTGAGGTTTTCAAGTCTTTGAAAGTTGTACATTTTTACCTTGTTGCTGTTATAACATAAATTGTTCTGCTTGTACTCATGTTATTCTGCATCAGTTCATACAAGTCTTCCTAGCTTTCTTTGAAACTGGTCACTTCATTGTTTCTTATAGAACAGAAGCATATATATCTATATAAAATATCATATAAAAACCATAATTTCTTCAGTCATTCCCTAATTGATGAATATCCCTAGTTCTAATGAACATCCTAGTTCTTTGCCACAACTAAAATTATTGCTAGAAATATTTATTGTTCATAAAGATCTCTCTGTGATCTCTTCAGGGCATCGATGATATTGCTGGGTCAAACAGTATCTACATAGTTTAGTAACGTTATGGGCACAATTCCAAATTGCTTTCCAGGGTGGCTGGGCTGGTTCACAGTGTCACCATCAGTGCATTAAAGAGTCTGTTTTCATAAAGTTCCTTCATCATTAAACATTTTCCCTTTTTGTCAATTTTTCCAATCTTATAAATATGCAGTGATACCTCAGAGTTGTTTTAAATTACATTTATTTAATTATTAGTCATTTAGAGATATTTTACATGGCTATTAAAAATTGGATTTCTTTCTTTGAAAACTGCTTATTCATATCCTTTCACAACTTACTTATTGAGAAATGACTCTTACTCTTTTGAATATGAATCAATTCCCTATATATATCTTGGAAATAAAACCTTTATCACAGAAAGTTGATTCAAAGAATTTTTTCACTTACCTGCATCCCTTTTAATCTTATGTTTACTGGTTTTGTTTGTGCAAATTAAAAATAATGTAACCAAAATTGTCTATTTCATCTTCTGTGTCTTTCTCTATCCCTAATTGGGTCAGGAATACTTCCACTATCATAAATGAAAAGGTAATTTCTTCCTAACTCCTCTAATTTTTCTTATTCTATGACCTTTTATATCTAGGTCTTATATCCATTTTAGTCTTGAATGCATTTTGAGCTTATCATGGTATATGGTATGAAATATTTATCTAAACATAATTTCTGCCAGATTGGGTTTTGGTTTTCCCAGCAGTTTTTGTCAAGTAGCTCAGTAGCTTGGGTTTTTGAAAATTACACCATTAAGTTTATTTGATCCTGTGTGTTATGCAATTAACTTATTTTGCTGTTTTTTAAAAAAATCAATACCAATCATCTTGATTTGCTCCATAATTTAGCATGAAATCTGATACTACTAAGCCCCCTTTCTTTTGACTTAAAAAAATAAATTTCTCCTAAGATACTTATCCTTTTCCCAGTTTTTTATCAGTGTTTCTTAACTTGGAATCCCTGAACTTTAGGGGTAATACATACATACATACAAATACACACACACACATATATATGTGTATATATATATGTGTGTGTGTATATATATATGTATATATATATATATACATACATACATACACACACAGAAGGGGAGAGAGAGAGAAAGAGAGAGAGAGAGAGAGAGAAAGAGAGAGAGAGAGAATTTTCTTTTTTTTTTTTTAATTTATTTTTTATTTACTCATTTACTTTTAATTTACAAGATTCAGTTCCACAATCACTTGGGTTTCAGACTTTCTCCCCTCCCTTTCCCCCTCCCCATGGTGGCGTGCAATCATGTATAGGATCTGTAAATACTTTCACATTGTACAATAGTTTGGTCATAAGAGAGAATTTTCTATTTCAATACAATTGGATTTTATTTTATGCATTTAAAATATTATTCTGAAAAGGGATCCACAGGCTTCATCAGACATTATGATAGATCCATGACACAAAAAGGTTAAAAACTTCTGGTTTAGATAATGATTCCATTTTTGAATCCTTGTAAACACATAGTTTTTTCTTTTTTCCTAAAAAAAAGCAAAGTCTTGGAAAGAGCAGACTGCAACCATATATAAAAAATTGATCATGATAATGATAATAACTGGCAGTTTGACTCCACTTTCATATTTGCAAAGTACTTTTTTGTGAAGTATTTTTTTTTACAAATGATTTTTACAAAATACAAAGTATTTTATCTCATTTAATCTGGGTGTGCTATTATTATCCTCACTTTAACAGAGAGAAAACTGAGACCCCCAGGAAGTTGTTAATGTTGTCTAGATATTCCAAAATTGGAATTAACTATTTAGGAAAATGATTGAACGCATTCCTTGAGAAAGGATAGGGTAGATTTATCCTATATCCTTGCTTGTGATGACTTAAGTTTGAATGAGAAGGATAGACTAAATTGGTCCTGGAAATGACAAGTCTCTTAAATAGCAGAACACTTTAGAGATGGGCCAGGTGATGAAAGATGAGTATGCTAGGAAGATATTGTTCCTAACCCAGGCTATAGCAAATAGGGAAAATGGTCTTAGTAAATATTGGTTGAAGATGATGTGGTTATTTGTTAATTAAGCGAATGTATTACATGAGTCTACAAATGAATTTCACAAAGTTCATTGTCACATCAGTATGTATAACCTTGAATGTTTTCTATGTAATAGGAGCCTAATTTTGTTCCTTACCATAGTGAAGCAAAGGCAGTTAAATATAATTACTCTTTGGCTTCTCACCAAGTATGAAATTGATAGAATCTGAGTGTTCCTGTGTCTTTGATTTCCCTTGGGTATATGCCTAGAAACGGGATTATTTGGTCAAGAGTATGGCTACATTCATCACATTTTCCACGTATTTCCAATTTGTTTTCCAGAATGGTTGTACTGTTCCCCAGTTATACTCTCAGAGCATTATTTTGTCTGTTTTTCCATATGCTCTCCAATATTAACTCCGATACGTCCATTAAAAAAAAACTTTGCAAGTTTGTTAGGTGTAAGGCAAAAATTAATGGTTGTTTAATTTGTATTTTATTACTAGTGACCTGAAACATTTATTTTCATGTGGTTTTTTATAATTTATATTTATTCTTTTGAAAAAAATTTCATATCTTTGGACTTACCTGTTGGACCATGATTTTGAAAGGTGGGTATACATTCTATAGTTACAGATAAATACATGGGAACATGTGATACAAACTTCTAAGATCCTTGAAAAGAGGGACTATCTCTTTTTATTTGTGTGCCCAATGATTCTCTCAGTATTTGGCCTGAAATATATGCTTGACGAAAGCTTGGTGATTGAATGATTGATTTATATTGATGGGACATAGTGATTCTCAAGTAGAAGGTACACCAAGTTCTCACTGAATGCGAATTCTAAGTCTGACTTTGACATTATTCATTTTGCAGATAGGATGACTCTTACTCTGACCATTTTAATTTGGGTAGGGTTTCTAAATGAGGTAGCTTTTGATTGTCATGTCATGGCTTAATCACTATGGAAACCATATACTTTAGAGGACTATCTGCCAGATGGAGTCCAGGGGTTTAGGTTTTTAAGTATGTAGATAAGAACATATAAACATGAATACATTTAACATTTATTGGGTGACTAACACAGTAATAAGATCCTTCAGGAATCAGCTAGTTCATCATTTGCCAAAGGGTTGTTGTGTTGTAGAAATCTTCCCAAAACACATGGAAACCTTTTCTCCTAGGAAAAGTACATCATTCTCTCTTTACTTTAAATCTAATTCCCAAAGAAAATACTCTAACGATAGCAATGGCCTTGAATTTTAAATTCCTAATGTCCTTTCTGTGAAGAATGGAAAGCATGTTTTCACTGTGAAATAAAGTCAGGACAAGTATCATTTATTTCAAAGACAGGGAAACCATGAGCAAAAAGTCATGTGGTCATAGCATTGAAAGGATGTTAAAGGTAACCTACTGAGGTTCAGCTTCTTCATTTTGTAAATGAGAAAGTTAAGGTACCTATGCTAGGTTCTAGGAATATCAATACAAAAGTGTGACAATTCTTGCCTTCAAGGAGCTTACATTTTAATTCAAGATTATAACATACATTTAGCTAAATTCAAGATATGTGCAAAATAAGTGTGTGTGTGTGTGTGTGTGTGTGTGTGTGTGTGTGTGTGTAGAAGCAGTCATTGACGTAACAAATGGAAAATTGGGAAATGCCATTGCGAAGGGAAGGATGTCCATCTCATCCTTGATGGTAGCTTGGGCTTCAGAAAGATAGTTATGAGGAAAGACCATTCCACACATTGGGGAACAGCCTCCACATAGGCAACAAGGCAAAAGATGAAATGCCATGTATAGGAAACAGAAAGTAGGTCAGTCTGGAAGGACAATAATATGAAAAATTAGATGGATCCAGATTGGAAAAGACTAAATAGAGGAATTCAGATTTTTTTCCTAAAACAAACAGGAAACCACCGAAGTTTCTTAGGCGGGAGAATGAGTAGTCAGACTTACGCTCTCATCAATCCGTCAAGAACCATTCATAGCTACTACAGTAGTATAATGGTTCACTGGCCCTAGAGTTAGAATACAGTTAGAATACCAGTATCTGGGTCCAGGCTCCAATATTTCCTGTTGTCCTACATCTACTCTGTGCCAGGAACTATACTTTAAAAATAATAATAATAAATAATAATTTCATAGCTGAATCAAAGAGGGGAGATACTGTTTCAATTGACACAGACTTGGAGGCTGTTGAAATACTCCAGAAGAGAGATGGTGAGGGCCTGAGCTAGGGTGACAGGTGAGTGGAGAATTGAGGACAGCATTTGGAGATGTTGAGGAGAGAGAATCCATAAGACATGACCACTGATTGGCTATGGGGCATGCAATGGTAAGAGAGAGTGAACCTAATTCCTTTGACTAACACTCTACTATGGCAGTGATTCCCAACTTTTTACTGTAGAAAGATTTCTTTTCTTTTCTTTTCTTTTCTTTTCTTTTCTTTTCTTTTCTTTTCTTTTCTTTTGTTTTCTTTTCTTGCTTTTTGGAGGGGGGAAGGGAGGGCAATTGGGTTTAAGTGACTTGCCCAAGGTCACATAGTATGTGTTAAGTATCTAAGGCTGGATTTGAACTCAGGTTCTCCTGACTCCAGGGTTGGTGCTCTATTCACTGTGCCACCTAGCTGACCCGAAAGATTTTTTTTAATGCCCCAGAAATTCACCCCCTCCCATAGTAGCAGTTATTCTTATGTCTATTGATTGAAAATATACATAAGGACATAGTGATCATGCTTGGTTGACATAAGAATTTTCTGCTCCCTTGTAATGACATTAAGGGACTCCCAGATTTCAGTAGCCCACATAGTGGGAAGCACTGTACAACAGCATGATTTCTTCTCTTAGAAGGAAATTGAAAGAGATCACATTATTGGTGAGTTTCTATCTTTGGATATCTTATATCTTGAGTAGATGCCTGTAAGATCCCTGAGGACAGAGATTCTGTTGTTTTCTGTCTCTGTATCCCCAGCACCATTTGCTGCAACTTGTACATAGTAGAGCTTTATAAACATTTGTTGAATTGAATTCAAAAGATAGAGAGTGAATTGGGTTTTCTCATATGATGTTTTTGCTGCTCATGTTACAGTATGAAACAACGGTAGAATTTCTTTTTTTCTAGAGGCTATAGAGAAGAAATATAAATCATACTTTCCTCCGAGACCTTTCTTCACTTTGTTCTATACTAAAACAATTTGCATAGTTTTCGCAAAAGCAAGTTGATTTCTTTCTAGTGATCTTCCTTTCACGAACAATCAGTGTCACTGGATGTAGTAACTAATGATGAATTTAGGGAAAAATGTTCTGATCAGTAATGTGGCAACTGCTTCTTGTTGATTATGTTTTGCCTTCCTAAACCTTTCATAATCCCTGATAGTTCTGTTTGTACTCAGTCATTATATTATCAGCTAATTTCCCAGAATCCTTCTAATAAAGGAGGGCATAAATATTTATTTAGTGCCTACTAAGTGCCAGACACTGTACTATGTGCTTTACAAATATCTGATTTGATCCTTGAAACAACCATGGGAAGTAGGCGCTCTATCTCAATTTTACACTTGGGGAAACTGAGACAAACAGAGGGGTTTTTTGCTTGCTTGTTTAAGTGACTTACTCAGGGATGCAAAATTAGTAAGTGTCTGAAGTTCCATTTGAACTCAGGTCTTCCCAACTTGAGGCCCCAGATCTATCCATTCCAACACCTAGCTGGCAGTAAATTTTTAGTAAGCAAAGACAAAAATTGCCTTTCTCCCATTTGTCCCTACATTCCTTAACAAAGCAATTTATATCTAAAAGTTAAAAAAACAACACTTTATTAGAAGCAAGATATCATAAGAGGAAAACACAGGAAGTAGCCCTGGATAATCATTATTTGAAGTTCCTTGGCCAAGAAGAATACATCCTAAACCTATGACCTTCTTATTCTTCAGAAGCACAGAAACAGCATTTGACTTTCCAGTGGAAGCCAATGAACACAGTGATGAGCCTGGTAAGTGTCCTGGTTACTGTTTTGTTAGGTAGCTAGAGGAACAAGGTAGTATAGTGGAAAGATCACTGACACTAAAGTTAGAATAACTGTATCTGAGTCTAGGCTCCAATATTTGCTGCTGTCTGATCAATATTTTGTTATGCGCAAATCACCTAACCTGTCTGACCTTCCATTTCCTCACTGGTCAAATGGGGGATGATAATGTCCTTTATTATATATAATAATAAACCATAGAAAAGATTACTTTTATATCCTAAATAATTAGTAAATTTGAAGCTGTTCCTGTCTCCATATCATCCTTATGGGATGAGAACTCGTGAGGGGACTCACCATGAGCACATGGATGAGAAATTATGAATGGATAGGGGAACTTGTGAAGAAGAAATTAATGTTAGTACATTGAAATAGATCTATTTCATGATTTTATTCTAATGCATTCTTTTCAGAAATTTTCAGTTTTATTTTCTTTTGTTCTATCATAGATTTTTTCCTGTTTATTGCTCAAAAACCATTGAATTGAGTTGATCTGAACATGAGTCCCTTTTGTGGTGATTTTTCCTTCTCTCCACTGAGACACATACAAGCAACCTGAACTCCTCAAACATGATGTTGAATATGGTTCTTCCAGTTTCTCTGTTATACCTGGGAATGAATTCTGACTTTGATTGGAGGACAACAAATAAATGTGAATTCCTTGCCTATAGGCCCTGAACATTTCTATGGAGAAGTGTCACTGAGGACCTCAATTAGACAACAGAATGTTTTTTCCTTTATAGTTCATTTAAAATAACAACACTCTTTCATGTGTTCTCATCAAACATTTTAAATGGTGCACCTGACACCTGCTAACACTAAAGGGCCAGATTTAGATCAGTAAGCCTCCAGGGCCTATTATCAAGTCATTTTAGGCAAACTGTTCCCACTCTACCATTGGTGGGGCAAGCAGGGTACTTTCTACATCCAGGCAGCATAGAGCCATTAGACTTCATCTTGTCTGCTTGAAATGATCCCTATGAATAGGGGAAAATGGGCTTAGACAGGACTCCAGATATTTGGCTTTATGTTAAATGATGTTTCATATTTTTCTTAAGGCGCTCTACAATTGTGCATTGAAATTTCAGAGATAAAGCTCATCTCTTGATTTTATTGATCAGGAAGGAAGTAATTCTGGGCTTCTTACCACTCTGCTTTAGAGAACTATCATGAATTTAAGCAGCTGCTGTACCCACTGAGTGGTGACAGAACCAATCTCACTAATCTAATTGTCTCCTAGTAATAGAATGCTAAAAGATGGTAAGAATGGTCTAGCTTTTATATGTTTATACATAGCAGCTTCTGAATATCTGGGAATTTGCTTCCTTCTCTGGATATTGCAAAGAAAGGTGGGTCTAAGGCTTCTGATTCTGGAAGTATTTCAAGGAGGTCAATCACTAACTCTTTAGAAACCATCTGCGCTATCCTGCCTGGGGAGGGCTTGCTGTATCTAACCGTGATGCATTGTCACTTCTGCCATTTTCTGCCCTGCTGCTGCTTAACTATCCACCCTCACCCCGCACACATTTTCCTGCTCTTGCTTTAGGAAATGTAATCAAATTAATGAACGGCTCTGTTTCTAGAAAGACACATCAGTTCATGGCTGTGAGGCTCCACTTACCATAGCTGTGACTTTCCAGATCTAAATAGTTTTCCCTGGCAAACTCTTCCCTCTATGTGTTGTTTCAGAGGATTTGAGCATAAGTTTCTTGAAAACAGATAGCGTTTGCATTTATATCCTCAATGCTTGGCATAGTCTCTGGGACATAGTAAGTATTTAATGACATGACTTTCATTCATTCTTTTATTCATTCATTCATTTCATTCATTTGTTCATTCATTCATTCATTCATTCATTCTCAGGTGAGAAGTAACATGATGATGGAGAGAGAGAGCTAGCCTTGGGGTCAGAAAGACATTGCTGTAAGTCTTGCCTATCATATAAACTATGTGAACCTGGACATACCCCAGCAAGTCTTTAAGACAATAAAGTTGCATTAATAGAATAAGTTTCTTCACTGAGAGTTCCCCATATCAGTGAAATCATGGGTCTGTGCTAAAGGTCCAGAGAAATATAATTCTTGTTTGGATCTGAGGCTTTTACCCCCATCAGAATTCTTGGTCATCATCACTCCCTGCAAACCAGATGCATTATGTAATTATGCCTAGGAAACCTGGTCACTGTTAGTGGAAAGATGCCACTTTAGTCTAAGATACCTAGCACTCTCCTGGACCCATCAGAGAATAACTCAGGCTCCCTAAGACATTTCTAGAGTCAAAGCAGATTCCTTACAATTCTCGTGAATTTGGAGGCGTTTGGTCTGAACTCTGTCAGGATTACTACAGAAAGATAGTGAGCCCTAGGCCAGACTGGTCCAAACCAGATCTATAGTATATGTCTATCTAACTTATGGTATTGGGATCAGTTACTAGGCAACAAGAAGTTAACCTCTATGTTTGAGGAGATCATTGTTTGTGTTAAGTCCCTCTCAGGATTCAGTATATTAAGACTTGAATGGAGCTATTATCTCATTGGTCTAGGTACTTCAATCACCTAGATCATGGGTGGAGCCTTGATGCTACCTGTGACCCTCTAGGTCCCCACGTGTGGTCCTTTGACTGAATCCAAGCAAACTGTCCTGTGAAGTTTGAATTCAGTCAAAGGGGCATACTTGAGGACCTGGAGGGTCACATGTGGCCTCAAGGCCACAAGTTCTCCCCCCTGACCTAGATCATACCCTGAATATCCTTTCCTCTCATCATAAGGGATTCTTGTGACAATTTAGTCCTCAATATTAGCCTCCTCTCATGCAGGGCCAAAACCACATCAAAAATAACAGGCAGAGGCAAGCCAAGAATAGACCTAGATACATGGACTTTTGACATCGTAGGGAAGGCCACAGTTGGTATTCAAACTCCTTCAACATCAGAGAAACCACTGAGCTTAACATCTAGAATGAAATAACAAGTGTCTAAAATATAAAGGCATCAAATGGCATGTTTCATTGCCTTTCAGGGCTGCATTCCACATGAGCTCCTTCTCAATCTCACTCTATAGCACCTCCCCCTTGCCCAAGCAACTGTCTTCTGCTCTCTGGAGTCTTTCCACACACCAAGGCAGTGTCCCAAGATCTTTCTTGACATGGGTCTCTGTTTTCTTAGGTATCTTCTTTAAAAAACAAAAGCAAACCAAAAGAAATCTGAATTTGAGTTAAAAATTGGATATAAGTTCCATGTTACTTGCCCTAGACATCTTTTGTGAAATTTACTCTGGGCGCCAAAATGACCAGTTATAACTCTGAGGCAATTTTTAAAAATGTCTTCTCACTTTGCTTTGTGTGCCCCTTTCCCTCCTCTCTGTATTCTTCCTAGCAACCTTCAAGTTGCCTCTTGGTTTCCTAGGGCATTCTGCGGGATATCCAACTAGGCTATACAATCAATAAACTGCATGCTCCTCACCCCTTTACATAAAATTTAACAGTCTGTTACCCTCTTGCCTCAGCACCCTGTTAGGTTATAGGAGCTAATCTATTGAACTAATTTCTGCTATGGTGTTAATGTGTTACCCTTCTCAGGGGTAATCAAAAAGCATGACTCTAAAACTGTAAACTTTCAGTCTCTTTGAAGGCTTTTTAAACTTAGGAAATGAGGTAGATGAACACCTTGAAATGGCTTTTTATTGGCACCATGCTGCACCAAATTCATTTGATTTCATTTATTTTGGATTATAGACTGAACCACATCTTAGGGCTTTAAATTTTTCAGCTACTACAACCTGATCATTCATTCATTCATTCATTTGGATTTTACCACAAATGAGAGACTTTTCTTGAAACATTCTCTGCCATCCCCCATACGACTCTCAGAAAAGTTTTATGGCTCAAATAAATAGAAAGAAAAAAAGACAGATCAGATAGATAGATAGATAGATGAACATTTATTAAATACTTTTTATATGTCAGGCACTGTGCTAAGTGTTGCAGAGACAAATGCAAGTCAGCAAAATAGATAATGATCTGCAAAAAGTTGTATTTGGAAAGAGGAAGACAAACATGGAGGGGCACTAGAAAACAGGAGGATTAGTCTGGAAAATTCTGTCTTAGATCAATTTAACTTTTAGACACAGGATGGTTTATGAAAGGGAGATAGGATTAATTTTGATTTACTCTGTTTATATTTTGTATTTCCTTATTTGTATACAGGTAGTTTTTCTCCAATAGAATATATAAGTTCCTTGAGTTCAGGGTCAGCACCCACTATAGTAGGTCCTTACCTGGCAAGCAATAGATCTTAGCAAATTCTTATTGAATTGAACTGAAATGAATGATATAATTTTAGAGCCAGAAGGATGTGAGAGAATTGAAATGATTTACTTGAGGTAAGAATCATTTAACTAATAAATATGTAGGACTAAGACCTATATCTTTTCCCTCCATTTCTACTATAACATACTATCTTTGATTTATTTAGACATTTAGCCATCAGGCCAACTGATAATGGCTCTACTTCTATAATGAGCTAAGGTATTTTAAGAAAGTCCTTTGATATTCCAGTGAACTTTTGATCTCATGAATTCAGGAGTACTCCCTCCAATGATGCAAGTCATAGTCAAACAATAGCCTTTCAGCTTGTCAAACTCTTGTCCATGACTTCCATAGATCATCCATAGGAAGCTACTTGATGAGGATGGTAGCCTTTCTTTGAGCATCTTCACATTCCAGACACGTCAGTGGCTGTCCTTTGGTTATCCTTCCCTTAATATATGACTAGATCATTCCTCCCTACCCTCCCCTAATCATGTATCTCTCTGATAACATCCTTTGTGACATTTCTTCTATACAATTGTGCGTCACTAATGTGTTGCAGCCTGTGCATGCCCATGCATGACCTTCATATGACCTTCAACATTAAATCATTGGAAACTGTGATATTCCTTGGCTTCTACATATAGAGTATCAACCAAAAACTTTGTTCTTAAAAATAGGGGTCTTTGTTTCAGGGAGAAGTCTGGAGTCATTGAATTCAGTATCCAATTTCCCTGCCCTGTTCCCTTCTTCCTGTTCAATTCTGAGACCAGATCCATAGCCATTTTCTGCTCAAGATATATGTGCTGTTGGATGAGTTTAATGGTTAGTTTATCCAACTGCATATCATAGTCTTGACGAGAAACATTCTTTATCCACTTGGTTTTCCTGTGTGTGTAAGTTTGGAGGAGTCATAGATTTAGGTCTGTAAAGGACCTCAGAGGCATTATAGTCCATCTTCCTCATTTAGTAATGAGGAAACTGACTTGTGGCTTGCTCAAAGTCACATTGATAATAGCTTAGCCAAGATTTAAAGTAGAGTCCTTTGAATGTAAATCCAATGCTCTTGCTACTCCTCCAAATGGCCTTTCCATTATGACCCACTTCTTTTTAGCGGTTATTGATTTTATTTAGGAGACTGTGCAACATTACAGGGCTTAGTCCAAGATGTGCGTCAATTGGAAGACAGTAGTGCAGCTCTGCTCATCATCTATGGGATGCAACTCTGTTTGCATCAATAATTAGGTATCCAAATATAGGCACAGTGTTGAAGTCAACACCATGGTTGATGACTGGCCTGACAATAATACATGTTACCAAAGCCATTTTGGAGGAGTGAACTTAGAAAAGGAAATTTAAAATAAGCTGAAACCAAACCCAAATGAAGAAGGATTACTATTGATTTTAATCACAAGAATTTGCACAGAAATTGCACAATTGTTCTGAGTCCACTACAAAATTCTGCTATACAACTTTAAACAGGCCCTTACTGATGCTAGGCAATCCTACACCTCTTATCAACTCACTATCCCACTTTTTACAATAACTTTTCTAAATCATTTTTTTCCCTCCTCAAAACTCCCATGGTTCCCTTTTCACCACCCTCTCAGTTAAGAACCTTGCTTCACAAAACTCGTTCTTGTTCTCTTTTATCTCTGGTTTTGTGTTTTTGTTTTTTTGTTTTTTTTTCTTTTCCCAGTGATCACTCATTGGTTACAGCCCTTCTATATGACCAAACTATTGTACAATGTGAAAGTATTTACAGATCCTATACATGATTGCACGCCACAATGGGGGGGGGAAGGGAGGGGAGAAAATCTGAAACCCAAGTGATTGTGGAACTGAATCTTGTAAATTAAAAGTAAATGAGTAAATAAAAAATAAATTAAAAAAAAAAAAAGAACCTTGCTTCATATTTTGCAGAAAAAAAAAATGAGACAATTCATTCTGGGCTCACTCTTTTCCCATCTTCCTCATCTCATTTCACTCAGTTTCCACCACTAACTCTTTCTTCACTTCACATGAAGAGGTTGTCTCACTCCTTACCAAGCCCCATCCATCACTTGTGCTAGTGATTGCCTCCCATCTCATCTCCTCGAACAGATTGCCCTCTCTGTTATCCCCACATTACCACTTGTAATCTTCAATATCTCCTTGTCTACTGGGTTCTTGTCTACTGCCTACAAATATATTTATGTCTCCCTCATCCTCAAAAAAACTTTCACTTGCTATCTCTGAAATCAACCCTGATATCCTATACCTCTTCTGCCCTTTGTGGTTAAAGTCCTTGAAAAATCTATATACAATAGACACCTTCAGTTGCTCTCCCCTCACCCTATTCTTAACCTCTTACAATCTGACTTCTAACCAAAATTTCTCTCCAAAATTACCAATGATATCTTAGTTGCCAAATCTAATAGTCTTTCCTCAATCCTTATTCTCCTTGACCCCTTTGTAGCCTTTCATATTGTTGATCACCCTCTCTTCCTTAACATTCTTTCTCTCTAGGTTTTCAAGACAACATTATTTTTTATTCTTCTTCTGCCTATCTGCCTATTCCTTCTGTTTCCTTTGCTGAATCCTCATCCAGATCATGCCCTCTAACTGAAAATGTCCCTCAAGGTTCTGTCCTGGATACCTATCTTTTCTCCTTCTGTACTATATCTCTTCTAAAACTTTTCAGTCTTCTTTGACTTTAGTCACTACTATGTGCTCTGATTCAGTGACAGTAAATGCTTTTTTTTTTTTTTAATCAAGACAAGCTATCTCTTAACTCCAGATAGTTTTTCTGACTGTCTGGAATGCTCTCCCTCCTCATCTCTACCTACTGTCTTGCTGGTTTCACATACCAATAAAAATCCCATCTTTTACTGGAAGCCCTTCCCAATCCCTCTTAATGTTAGTGCTGTCCTTATTTTATTTCTCATTTTCCCTTGGATATAGCCCATTTGCACATCTTTCTTTGCTCATTTGTATCCCCCATTGGATTATAAACTTCTTGTGGACAGGATTATCTTTTGTTTCTTTTTGTGTCCCCAGTGCTAAGTAAAAACTTTGGCACTTAGTAGGCACTAAATAAATGTTTATTAGCTGACTGTCTGACTGAAAAACAATGTTGTAAGTTCTTTGCAGAAAGTTCCATAAAACATATATTTTGAAACACTAGCATTTTGTTCCTAGTCAAAGGGTTTCTCATACTTTTTTTATGGGATGTTTGGTTTGCCAGACACTGGAGACATTAAAATGGATTGAGAAAATGAATAATTGTTTATAAATAACTTTCATTATGGAATAATCTCTACTGGACCTCAACAAACCAAACAGGAAATGGCCTCTCTGATAGATTACATGCCAAATGAAAGCTGAGGCATATAATCAATCACAGAACCCTTTTTATGGGGGCACAAATATAGTCTAGTATGGGTTATGGCAATTAAACAACAGCATGTAATCCCATAAGGACTAGAAAGTGCATGTTCATTGCCTTTGCAAAGGGGCATTAAATTGAATAATTAAGTGACTAAGAATGCTGGATGAATTGTAAATAACTCCAGGCAGAGGTGTTGGGAGGGGATTGTAGGAGGATCATGGAGGTATTTAGCATTGCTTGTGACTAAATAAAATAAAACTTTGGCACTATTACTGTTGACTTTTCCTGTGTAAGGGTCAGTGTGTTGCTCATTCAATTAAGATCCATTGCAACTTATTTAAGTTTTTTAACCCATATTTTTCAT
Source organism: Pseudochirops corinnae (assembly GCA_028646515.1). Lineage (NCBI taxonomy): Eukaryota > Metazoa > Chordata > Mammalia > Diprotodontia > Pseudocheiridae > Pseudochirops > Pseudochirops corinnae. The sequence goes on along the minus strand of CM053591.1, from coordinate 158,607,186 downwards.
TTCATCACATCCTATATGTTTCTTTCTCCCAACGGAACATCCCTCCTGACAAACAAAAATAAATAAATTCAATGAACATGTTGTCCACATCTCACCAAAAATGCTCATCTGGATTTAAATGGAGTGTGGGTGACTGTCAGGGTTATTTTCACTACAGTCATTTTGTATATTGTTTTTCTGTTCTGCTCCCTTGACCCTGCATCAGTTTATATAATTCTCCATATGTTTCTCTGAAATTCTCATATCTGCTATCTCTTCCAGAGCAATAGCATTCCATTACCTTCATAGACTTCAATTTTTTCAGCTATTTCCTAGGTGATAGGCACCTGCTGCATTTTCTATGGGTTTTTCCATAAAGCTTCTTTTGCTAGAGAGTCAGATTAGCCTAAGGCAGTGTTTCCCAAACTAATTGGACCACAGAACACTTCTGAATTGGAAATATATTAATAGAATATATTAAAGCTGGTGTAGGTATAGTCTGTATCTCTAAGATAAAAAGTAATGGGAAAAAATTTGGTCTACCAGGGGGTAATTAAACCTTTTTTTCATTTCCTAAATTTCTGCATGCAATGTCTTTAAAAATCTGTAGATTCATATTTGTTTAGTTTTATTTATTTTATTTTTAGTTTATGGAATAAAACAAGCATTTCCATAGCACAGTAGGATAATAAAAAGAAGATTACACGTAAAACTGTAAATTTATTATGTACAACTTGCTATTCCTTTTAAATATAAAACAAATTTGGGAATGAAGGAGAAAGGATATTGACAGAATTTTTATATCTTCTTTCAGAAAAACCTATTGATAGGACATGAAATGTCAGGGTCCTTCAGAGTCCAGTTTAGAGAATGCTGGTTGAAAATATTCAGCACTCTCTATTGCCCCTCCTACCAGTTTGCCTGGAAGCCATTACTCCAGCAATTGAAAAGAGAACCTGAGTTTCTCACTGCAAATTCCTGCTTTCCCTTCTTCTAAGCAAACTTGGCAGCATTTCTTTTCTCATTTATTTCTGGGCATGAATTTGCCTAAAGCTGTTTCACACCATGTCATGGGAAATGTTCTCGTTCATCATATTTGGTAGCTAGTGTTGAACTTTTCCTTCCATTACTCATTTTCATGACTGGGGGTGGAGAAGGTCTGATCTTAAACTCACCCAGCCTACATCTGGTAACTGTGTATATGGCAAGGAATGTGGTGCTATGTGGAATACTTTCTCTCATGGCTTATGTCTACTGGATTGCAAGAGGCATGCATACCATTTTGTGGTCTTGAAAAGGTAGCATACAATTATAGCAATATTCTCATTCATGGAGAGCAAGGAAGAGGTATTGAATTATAAAATCAATCATTCCTTAAAGTCAGGTCTCCCAGTCAAGTTTTAGTGAGTACATGAAAAGGCCTTAGCCTAAAATGGCCAGGACCCATTGCATCCTGGGTCATCTCCAGTCATCCTGATGAATATCTGGTCACTAAATCTAGATGTCTCTGGAGGAGAAAGTGAGGCTGGTGACCTTTTACAGCCCTCCCTCACTCAAATCAAAGTCAACTGCAAGTCATGTCATCATTTCCCTGATGCCATGGTCCTCTTCGAAAATGGAAGGACAAACACAAGTCATTCACTATTTATCTCTAAAGAGGGACTTGAGTGTACACTGGACAGCTCAGTCATAGATGACTCCTTCTTCAAGATCCCCTCATTTAGAATAAAGAATCATATGTTTTTAGGACTGGAAGAGACCTTAGAGATTTAGCTGGCCTAGACCTTTAATTTTACAAATGAGGAAAGTTGAGGTTTAGAAACTGTGCTTAGAACTGTTTTGGCCCCAGCCTTCAAGGAGCTCACATTTCTAATAGAGGAGACATGTAAACAATAATACATACAAGATATAATAGAATCTTTAGAAGCTACTCTCAGAGTGGAAGGCTGGGAAGACTGGAAAGTTCTTTTGCAAAAAGTGGGATTTGAGTTAAATCTTAGAGGAAACCAGGGAAATAAAAAGGTGGAGGTGAGGAGGGAGATCTAGAGGGAACCTTTGCTATCACATACTCAAATTCTTCACTATATAAATGGGAAAATTTTGATCCACAGAGATGAAATTATTTGCTCAAAGTCACACAACTATTTTGTGGTAGAGGGTGGAATACAGTCTCTGAAATACAAAAGTAGGGAATGATTATAATCTGATCCAATGATCAGACAGGACCAGCATACTCTAATAGGTGGCAAAATTCCAAAGTATATGGCCGTATTTGGTTTTAAAACCCATGCCACAATGAATGCCATTATATTAGATAAAAGATCTTTTCACTAGTGAATAAGTCATCAAGGGATATGGTCAAACAATGAAAACGCTAGATGGTGAAGGGGCTGCAGAAAGGCATATGTGCTCTTGTAACTTTCTGGAGCTGTTAATTGGCTTGATTGTTCTGGGAAGCAATTTGGAGTTATGCTAAAAAAGTGAATAAAGCATCCATATCCTTTGACCCAGAGTCCCCACTGCCTCCTCCATTGCAGCAAAAGGTCAACTACAGATATGCATTTGCCAAGTTATATAAAATATTCATTGCTATATTTTTTGTTAGAGAAAAGAGCTGGAAACACATCAAGTACCCATCATCTTAGGAATCGTTTAACAAATTCTGGAGTAATGGGAGATTATAATGCTGTAAAAAAAACAACAAACAACTGCAAATATGAAACACTCTTGAATCTTAGGGAAGACATAAATGAACTGATGCAGACTGAAATAAACAAAACCAGGAAAGCAATGTACAAAACTACAATAGTGTAGGCAGAAAAAACAACAACTGAACACTGTCATTATAATGACTATGCTTCCCTCTGGAGTGAGAAACTATACCTCCCTACCTTCATTGTCTTGGTAGGGGGCTATGGATATGGAATATTGCCTGTATTGCCAGACACAGTAGATATATTATTTCTTTTTCTTCCTGGATTACTTCCTCTCTCTCTTTTTTTTCTTTTTCAAATCTTCTCAGGAAAGGAGTGTGGAAAATGATAGATTAGGAAACAAAATGTGATTTAAAAACAAAAGGAATCCATAAAAAAAGATAAATAATTTTAAAAATTAATCACATTACACTTTAGAGAAATCATACCCAGCTCTCTTGAGCTGATGGAAATGACAATATGTATAAATTTCACATCTAAAGACCTTGATTCAGGTCCAATTTAGATAGAACAGAAACTGAATTGGGCAGTTTCCATATACCTGGTAGAGACAGATCATCCTCACAGTTTGATAAAAAGTCCTGTGGGCTGCTGGGGTGAGAGGCTTGTGCTTCCTGAAAAGGAGATTTCAGGGGGAATAGCTGTGGATAAAAATGTAGGGGCTTTCTTACCCACTGCTTGAGCATCGTGTATTATTTTTGTGCCTCTGAAGAGTTCAGCCTTTCAACCACATATAGGACAAATTTTTTGTAAATGAGAACATGCTTGCTATTCAAGAAGAAAATGTTTTTCTCTATGTGACATGCTCTTCAGAGAAACTGATATTTATTTCATATTGCTAAAGCATCAAATGTTGAATACTCTACATATTTTTTTGTAGACAATGAGTTAAACCAAATATTATTGAAACTGTAACAATGGAAATCTCTGCATAACAAAACAGTTTTAAAGTCTATTATGATAATCTGTTTCAGGTAATATTGGATCCAACAAAATTCCTGTAAAGCATGGGTTATAGAGTTATTTAGTATTATTTAAATGGCATTTCAATAATATTAAGGCTATGTTTTTAAGGCAGTATTCTACTACTTCAGGCTGTTTTCTTCAGATTATCCCCTTTCCATTAGCATATCTTATAGGAGAGAGAGGGGAGAAAATGGAAGACAAAGTTCAGCTGAGCCAGGTCATAGGGAGCTTGAAACATATAGCTAAGCATGCAAGGTAAATAAGGGGGTGAACTTGGAGTCAGGAAGACTTGAATTTGAATCTGATCTCAGAAATGCAGAAACTCACCTAACCTCTTTTAGTCTTGGTTTCCTCACTTTTAAGATGAAGCTAATAATAAAGCTTCCCTTCTAGAGTGGTTGGGATGATCAAATGAGATAATGCATTATACAAGCAACCTTGAAATACTACAATTCTACTCCACTCACCTGGATACATGTTAAGTCTATTTTCGCGTTAGAAACGAACTCAACTTCACTCTCTAATTTTTCTCTTTCTTTCTTGACTGAGGTATGATTTGCCTCTTTGAAATTATCCTCACCACTGGAGAATTAGTGAAATGTTTGAATTTCAGCTCCTCAGTCTCTTAGAAACTTTGTCTTTCTTTAAAATGTGAACACATATTTTTTTTCTACTTCTTTGTTTCCACAAAAGTATTGCTAGAAATATTTTGGTATACATGGGTACTTTCTCACTGATCTACTTTACATGGCTGGTAGTGGAAACTCTGGGTAAAAAGATATGAAGATTTTAGTTACTTTATTTATATAATTCTAATTGCTTTCCAAAATAGTTGTAATAATTTACAGCTCTACCAACAATATACTAATGTGGCTGTCATTCCACAATTCTTCCATCATTGGTTAGTCTCATCTTTTGTCCTTTTACCAATTTTCTGAATGTGACTTGAAACCTCAAAATTGTTTTGATGTATATTTCTCTTACTATTAGTGATTTGACACAGGATCTATTTTTCTTTTTAAAAAATTTTTTCATTTTATCTTTTTTAAAAAATTAATTCAATTGGTTTATTTACTTTTAGTTCACAACATTTAGTTCCACAGTCCCTTGAGTTTCAGATTTTCTCCCCCTCCCTTCCCCCCATCATGGCAGCATGCACTCAAATATAGCATCTACAAATATCTTCACATTAATCATTAGTCAGGTTGTAAGGAAGGATTGTAACTGGTGGAATGATTAGTGGGAAAGAGGAAACAAAACAAAACAAGGAAAGGAAACACAGCAAGCAGTTTGTTCCAATCTGCATTCAGTCTCTGCATCTCTTTCTCTGGATGTAGATATCTCTTTTGATCATGAGTCTTTTGGAGATGTCTTATAACCTTACATTGCTGAGAAGAGCCCAGTCTATTGAAGTTAGTCATCACACATATGTTATATCTGTGATTGTGTACAAATTTCTTCTGGTTCTGTTCTTCTCTTCTTACTCGACATCAGTTTATATAAGTGTCTCCAGGTTATTATGAAGCCTGTCTGCTCCTCATTTCTTAAAGCACAGTAGTATTCCATTACATTCATATACCACAACTTGTTCAGCCATTCCCCAATCGATGGGCATTCCCTTGTTATCCAATTTTTTGCCACCACAAAAAGAACCACTATAAATATTTTTGTTCATATGGGTCTTCTTCCCACTTCTCTGATCTCTTTAGGTTACAGCCCTAGGAGTAGTATTGCTGGGTCAAAGGGTATGCACTTATTTATAGCCCTTTGGGCATAGTTCCAGATTGCTCTCCAGAATGGTTGGATCAGTTCCCAGCTCCACCAATAATGCATTAGCATTCCAATTTTTCCACATCCTCTCTAGCATTTATCATTTTGCAAGGTCTATTTTTCACTTTGTCTTTGTATCTCCAGTTCCTCACACAATGCCTACACATAGTAGGAGCTTGAGAAATGCTTAAGGAGTTGAGTACAACTGAATGCTTTGCCCTGACTTAATGTCTGACTGTGATCAATGATAATGTAATATGTCAGTTCTCAGAATACCTTACTTGGCTTGGTTGGCACTTTGGTCCAAGTCAGTGTATAAGAGTAACTCATTAAAACAAACAAACAAACCAAAAACTTTTGTTTTCTACATTGATTCCCCAGTAACCAAACTTTGGAATCATTATGGACCCTGCTAACTTTCAGTTATTTTGTAGCAATATCTCAAGAATTCCTTTGTGACAAGATAATACTTGCAGTAGGCTTTCTTATGATGATATATGCCAAGTAACTAAAAAAAGGGAATGATTTAAATATCCAATAGGCCATAAAATATCTCACAGTGCCTTTAAGATCCAACAGATCTTTCTCTCTCTCTCTTTTTTTTTTTAGTAGAAAACTTGAAGTACAGAAACAGATAGTTATATGTATACTGCCAACTGGGCTGACAATGGACACGTATTTAACTGTCAGGTGTGCACTCAATATATTTTTCAGTTACTGGACACCCTTGGAGCAATTTCAAGGAAAATGTCTAGATAAAATATGTGTTTTTCCTATGGTATCATTTAGGTAAATATTTTAATCATGTCCATGTAATATGAGTGGCAAAAGTTGTTGTGTTAATTTTAATTTTCCTTTCCTTATCTTAGACTTTCCTTTGATTTTTTTCCTTATCTAGAACTTTCTTTTTCTCCATGTTTTTCTCAGTTTCTCTCAGATTAATGTTTCCTTGTGTTTAAGGCCACACTTTTATGTATTCCTCTAATAGGTGTTAGAGAAAAGCATTGATAGTTTTATAACTTTTGGCTCATGTTTTCCTTCAGACAATTTTTCTTGTCTCCACCATTCTTGTAAATTTTTCTTTGTTGATGCTTTTCCTTTGGCTCATTTCTTTCTCTGACTATTTAATCTCTCTCCCCTCTGGAGTACTTGCTGTCTCATGTGTTCTTACTTTATACTTAATTTGATGCTTCAACCAGTTTTTGTCTTTCTTCTTTTTTCTCCTTTCCTTGTCATCATTTTTCTCCATCTCTCTTCACCTTCCTCAAAGATCTCTCACCCTGAAACACTTCTCTTTTCTGGGCCATTGCATTGGCCAATATGACAATATCACTGGCTGTAAATTTTTCATAATATTAGCTCCTTATAGCTGATATTGGCCAAGAATTCATTAGATATTTCTTTTACTGTTTTCACCAAGGAGGGGGCTTTTGAATCAAATCTCTGAGTAGGAAGTGGGGACTGATGATGACAATAACATGGTTACCATTATATCACACTGAATAGACATTTATCCTCTTCAAACTACTTCCATATCTTTCCTTCCTTTCAATTCTCATATCAAACCTATGTAGACTGGTTAAATATTACTTCTTCTACAGACGAGAAAACTGAAGCCCCCAAAGGCTAGATGACTTCTAAGGTTTCTTCTAGGTAAAGATCTTATATTCAACCTATTGTCCAATTTTATTCACACAAATAATCAATGAGTTAGGACTAGGAGGACATAAGTCTTAGGAATCACATGATCTAATGTTCCTGGCTTTCTTTACTGTGCTATTTTTCATCAGTTGGGCTATCCTAGGAATTAGGTCAAGAGGCAGCTTGGGACAAATCATTTAAACACCATGAGTCTCAATTTCCTAATCTGTAAAATGAAGATATTGGGCTAGATGCCCTTCTAGCTCCTGATATATGATGCTATTATCGTACTTGATGTCCAAAATATTTTGGGAATGAAAATGAAACCCAGTTTACCTAACTTGGCCCCATTTGGGTATAATGAATAAAGGACTTTTCCTACTGCTCCTGCTTGTCTTGAATGAAAGCCAATTTACCTAAATTTAAAACCCAGTTTACCTAAAATGATGTTAAATTCAATTTAAGAATCAAATGCCTATGTAATTATGTAGGTAAGCATTGTACTATGTTTTCTATAATGTGGGCAACAAAGAATTACTATATTATTCAATTTAGAGTTGAGAGGAAACTTAAAGAACATCTAGTCCAAAGTCTTTGTTCTACAAATAAAGAGTCAAAGGTACAGAAAAATTGATCACATAGGTTGATATAAGTGTCAGAGCTGGGATTTGAATTCAGGACTTCTAACTGAATACCTAGTGTTCCTTCCCCTGCACAGTGTTGCCTTTATTATTTCCTTGCATGCTAGTGAAATTCCAAAGGATGTTTGAATGATGAAAGTTTGCTTATAGGTGAATTGAACCTAAGTGTGAAATCACAACAGTGGGTCAAAGAAAGAGAGAAGAGGAAGGAGAAGGACAGAGAGACACATAAAGAGACACACAGGGAGATACAAAGGGTCATACAGAGGGAGACAGAGAGGAGAAAGAGACAGAAAGAAAAGGAGGGGAGGAGGGAAAGGAGAGAGAGGAGATAAAGAAGGGAAAAGAAGAAAGGGAGAGAGGGGAAAAAGGAAGGAAAGAGAAGAAAAGGGAAGTAAAAGGAAGGGAAGGGGAGAGAAAAGAAGAGAAGAAAAAAGGAAGGAAAGAGAAGGGAAGGGAAGAGATTAATAATAATAAATAATTAATAAATATATTTTTATATTTTATATATTATATAAGTGCATATAAATAAATTAATTGATAAAATTAATAAAAAATAATAAAACTCTGAATGGATTGACAATCCCTCATTTATTCCTTTCCCCTCTGAGGTAAAGATTTCTATGGATGCATTAGAGACAACAAAAAAAAGATATTATTTATTAAAAATCAAAGTGGAGAGGGGACATTCAGAGTATATTCTACTGCCTATACATAATTCTAGCTAATAGCCATTTACCAAATTGGCTACTACAATGATACCACAACTACAAACTGGTATGAGCTAGCTATCACAGTGGACTGAAAATGTCACCAAATCCCTCCATACCACTTTCCTTTAGCTCTATGACTGAAGTTCAGAGCTCCTTGGTGTTGGTATGTGTAGTATTTATATTAATAACTTGGGACTCATGACATTATTAACAGCTGTTTGCTACAACTAGAAACAAAGCCTCCCCCCATTTCCTTCTGAGCGAGTGGAAATTACTTTTAATTTGTTGATTATCAAAGATTCATTTGACCTGAAGACTCACATTTTAAAGTGCATTTGGCCTTTTTAAATTTCTGGACTCTTTATTGGCCTTGAACTTTTGGGGGAACATTAATAGTTATATGATACTTGAACTTGTGAACTCACCTAATTTATCTTTCTAGCATACTTTATAAACATATCATGCTAATGTTGCAATTTTTAGCACAGAAACAAGACCAAAATGCCATAAGTCAACTGAAATATGTCATTTCTTATGCAATAAAAAAGTATGCCTTATATAGTAAATGAGCTTTTCTCACTAGAATTTTTTCAAGAAAAAAAATTTGATCGAAGATGCAGAGCTTTGGATTATGTTCCCCAAATGTTCCCTCCCCTGTATGAGGAGAAGGAGTCAGATGATCAAAGGCCTTAAATAATGTGAGACAGAGTTTGTATTTTATTTAATATGCTGATGGGGAGCCATTGATTTTTTTTTTCACCAGTAAAGAAATTTGATCAGAACTGTACCTTGGAAGATTATTTTGGGATCTTCCTGAAGGAAGGAGTAGAGAGAGATGAGAAGTAGGAAGATAATTTATTACATAATAGGCAAGGTAGGAGGTGATGAAGGCCTGAACTAGGGTAGTGTTTTTATGTGAAGAGAAGGGATAGATGTGAGAGATAGAGGATGGGACCCGACAATTGACTGAATATAGGAAAGGGGTCAAAATTAAGGGAATAGAGAGTCTTCTTTAAATAACACTTGATATAAATAAATTTAATATACACATTAGTGAATTACACAGGCACACAGAATTCTCACATGTTCATTCCACTGGCTTTTTGAGTTTAGAAAAGTATTTTCTAGCTCACATGTAGGAAGCATAGAATTTTAGAACAGGAAAGGCTCTGAGAATCCCTCAGATCACAAATTCTCATTTTTATCAGAAGAATCTTAGGCCCATATTGTTAAAGCTACCTGCCCTAGATCCCTTAATATTTTAGTCACAGACATAGAATTTGAATTGAAATCTTCTAACTTCCAGTTCAGCCCTGTTTCTACATCATACCATTTCCAGTTGTTCACCTGAGATGTTGACTGGCAACCTGTAAGCAATTTCAAGAATATATCAGAGTTCATAGTACAAAGACAGAGCACTCTCTGCATTTTGTTGCATGATCTAAAATTCAAAATTTCTGTGTTGGATGCCTGAGAGATACCTTCTTCTTTAAGGTTTAAATGATACTACTTAAGTTAGCCATCTGACCTCCCAAAGCTGCCTACCAGACAAGCAGGAGCAGTAGAAAAAGTGCTTTATTCATTATACCCAAATGGGGCCATCAAATTTAGTATGTGGTTGCATAATGAGAGAAATGCAGTAAATGAAAACAAAAAGATCCATTTTTCCCATTAATTATAACTTTGTAAGTGGAGAGATACTAATGGGGAGGAGGAAAAAGCTGGTGTTATCAAAGAGATCAATGTGGCTCTATAGACAATTCATCAACAAACTTAAGAATTTTTACAAAAGATGTTAGAAAGGGAAGAAATGATTGAAGGTTAATGCCAAAACAAGCCTGGAAGATAGTTCCAGGAGTGCTTAGCTCAGAATGAGCCAAAGTTGGCAAGGAAAGTAAAGGAAAACATCAAGGTTTTTTATGATTTTTTTAAAGCTCTATTGGGTGAAGAGGAGACTTGAGACTGCTGCTCAGCTTGGATAAGAGAATAACTGACAACAGAGAGAAGGAAGAGAGATGCTCAATTCTCATTTTGCTTCAGTTTTCTGTGCCAAGTAAAATGATCTTTGAAATAAAAAAAAGAAAACAGGACAAAAATATCTAACAAGTAAGGAAATATTTAGTATTTAACAGCTTTTGAATTCAGGTCACTTGGCTCAGCTGAATGACATCTTTGAATGTGCGGGGTATTGGTGGACTTGATTATGGGACTATTGTCTGGGATATGAGAAAGTTTGTAGGGAATAGGAAAGGCACTGCAGGACTAAAGAAGGGCAGATATCCCTCTAGTGTTCCAAAAGAAAGGACAGGACTAGATGACCTCAAAAATCCATTCCAACTTCAGCATCCCATGCCTTGACAATAAGAATTAGGCATTAGCTTCTCTACATTTGGATTGAATATAGTCAGGTAAAGTGAAATGAATCTTGGCTGTTTTATTATAACCAGTTGTTGTTTTGCTGTTAATATTAAGGGATCATCACAAAACCATGGATTACACGGGCACTGAAAAGATAGGCTGCTATCTTCCATCAAATATTCCACTTGTGTAGACTTTCCCATTGCCTTCATTGAACCTTGTACTTGGTTTCACCTTTTGGGAAGTGTTCAGGTGGTGATGTTAATATGGCCCTGCTGACAAAAGAACAGAGTATTAGTTTTCCTCATAACTTGACAAATATGATAACGCAGGGACTTTTTTTTTAACTCCTAAGTGAAAGAAAGAAAATGATCACTATTTTCACTGACATTTCAGGTGTCAGCCTATTGGCTGGCAGCAGAAAGGTACTAGGATGTGTACACTGATGACCATTAGGTTTTTTATTTGTGCTTGAAGATCAGTCAATTGATCAGTAGTGCATGGGGTATTCAAGGAGGACTAGCACCTTTGGGTAAGGGCTGCTGAGGCATCTATTTAAGCTGCTGCTCACCCATCTTGGGTGTTTAACTGGCACTCATTTAATCTGTGGCTCCAAGAAGTTGTAGCATGTACATTAATCACATCCTGATAAACCTTCTCTATAGATGGGCTAAACCAGGTTCAGGGTAACCATTGGTGAGGTAGGGGGGTGTCTACCCCAAGCATGTGAAGACTTACCCCAGGAAAATGGACATATGAGAACAATTTGTTCCAAAGGCCTTAAAAGTGGTTGAAGCAGGTGCTGTGGAGTACTTAGAGCTTGGTCAGATATTGAAAACATCAGGGTCATTCACTTTACTCAAGGTCATCTTGACTTTACCACTGAGCTTCAAAGATTCTGGAAGAGAAAGTGAGACTGATGAATCTGTGCAACTCTGCTTCACTTAAATCCAATTTACCCATGATTCAAGACATTGGTCTCAGTGTCATTGATGCTCTTTGAAAATGAAGGACAAACAACAACAACTATGTGCCTGCTATATTATGCTAGGCATTGAGACATAGGTACAAAAACAGCAGTAGAGGAGAGATGTCCATCAATTGGAGAATGGCAGAACAAGTTGTGGTGTATGAATGTAATGGAATACTATTGTGCTATAAGAAATGATGAGTAGGTGGACTTCAGAAAAACCTGGAAAGACTTATATGAACTGATGCTGAATGAGGGGAGCACAACCAGGAGAACATTGTACACAGTAACAGCCACATTGTGTGATGACCAACTTTTATACGCTTAGCTCTTCTCAGAAATACAAGATTCTAAGATGACTCCAAAAGGCTCATGATGGAAAATACTATCCATATCCAGAGAAAGAACTGTGGAGTCTGAATGCATATTGAGGTATACTATTTTCTCTCTCTCTCTTTTGTTTTGTTTTGTTTTCTTCTTTCTTTGGTTCCTTCCATTGGTTTTTAATCCTTCTTTGCAACATGACTAATGTGAAAATATGTTTAATATGAATGTATACATAGAGCCTATATCAGATTGCATTCCATCTTGGGGAGGGAGGAATGAAGGAAGGGAAGAAAATTTAAAACTCAAAAGCTTATGGAAGTAGATGTTGAAAACTAAAAATAAATTAAAAAATAAAGATGCCATCCACCCCCCCCCAAAAAAAAACAAAACAAAAAGGACAGTAATAACTGCTTTCAAGGAGCTTACGTTCTTTTGCAGGGAGATACCATGTACATAGGTGGCACAGTAGATAGAGAGCTGTACCTGGAACCAAGAAGATCTGAGTTCAAATCCAGAGTCAGATACAAGTTGTGAGACCATGGGCAAGTTACCTAACCTCTCTCTTTCTTGGTTTCTTCATCTGGCATATTGGGATAATAATAGCATCTATATCCCAGGGTTGTTATGAGAGTAAAATGAGATAGTATTTGTGAAAAGAAGTATTTGCTCTGCAGACCTTAAAATGGTATGTGACATTATTTCATTTTTCTTATTATTATTATACAGAATAGACACAAAATTTAAAAAAATCCAACAAGGTAGTGAATTAAATATGGATAGAGGACTCTGGCAGTTGGGATGATTCAGGAAGACCATCTAAAAGGTGGTACTTGAGTTCTATCTTGAAAGAAGAGAGGGATTGGGGTGGCTAGGTGGTGCAGTGAATAGGGCACTGGCCCTGGAGTCAGGAGGACCTGACTTCAAATCCAGCCTCAGACATTAAACACACTTAATAGCCATGTGACCTAGGGCAAGTCACTTAACCCCAATTTTCCCGCCTTCTCCCCTCCAAAAAAAAAAAAAAGAAGAGAGGGATTTTATAAGGTAGAGAAGAGAGAGCATTCCATGCATGGCAGAGAGCCAGAGCAAAGGCATGGAGATAGGAAGTGGAGTGCCACATGTAAAGAACAAATGTGGTCCAACATTCTGAGTCAACTCCAATGCCTCTTGAACTGTGGGTGGTGACTCCATGGGGTTGCCACCCACAGTTTAAGAAGTGCTGAAGGGGTTACAAGTGGAAAAAGTTTAAGGAGCCCTGGACTAGACCACCACTGGATGCAGAAGGTAATATAGTTTATTTAAGTTCATTCTTTGCCCTTGCTAGTCTGGCTACCATGGTGGCCATGACCATTGGTGTTTGACTAACATAGTCTTGGATAGTGAGCCATCTATCTATCTATCCCTCTTCTATACTTTGGCATGGAGAAAATGATCAGAAAATGATCAGATAAATGTTCATGGGCCAATTCTGAACTGGTGGTCTGGATACAAGAAACATTCTGTGTTCTATTGCCAGCCAGTTCCACTGAACACTAAATATTATTTCCAAAAATGATTGTGGCTAATCGAAGACTCATTTCTCTAGAAGAGCTTTTCAAAAGAAATGACAAAAGCCCTAGATTCTTTGTTGGCTTTTAACTATTCTGCAATCTGGAAGAGACATATTTTTGAAATATGATTTGTTTTTAATCACATCTTTAACATATACAGGAAAGAGATACTATCCATCTCCTCCTACCATTGGCTTCCTACAATATAAAAGATAAATTACTTTAAAGAGCTAAATTTGGGACAAACAAGATGGCAAAAAAGTTTGGCCCTTTTGGATAAGAGAGTGTCTGGGGCCTGAGAAGTCCTTGTGGATGATCTCAGCTCTGGATCTCACCCAAGGCCTAGTGTGATGCTCTGTGTATAGTAGATATTTAATAAATGTATTTTAGATGAATGACTAGCTGCAGTATGTTGTATCCAAAAAGTCATTTTTAATGACAAATAGACACATCAAGGTCCCAGTGCTGTGAGAATCCCCAACAAACCTGTTTGAAAACTTGGAGACTTAGCATGATAGATAGCAGAGAATGGTCATGTTATCTCCTGGAATGTACAAAATATTTTGCACCGCTCAGTTCAAAGGATGAGACAACATTAAGCTTTGGACATGGATGAGGTCATGGCAGTTGTTTGTAGCTAGAGAGCCCATGTTTAATTGATATCATATGGCTCAGAAATGTCTTACAGAGTTGGCTTGGTTAGGTTGCTTCTTAATAACTAATAACCCTTGGTGAGAGTCCAGTATATGTATAAAGAGGAATGTAATGTATCTCTCTTTCTAATTTTCCAGAATCTTTCTGGATATAGATTTTTAAAAATTTTAATAATATTGTGATGAATGCCAGTAGCAATTGGATATAACACTGTTTTAATTAGACCCCATTAGGGAATGTATGAAAGTTGTAAATAGGGTAACTGGGTGGCACAGTGAATTAAGTGCTGGTGTCAGGAGTCAGGAACACCTAAGTGGAAATCCAGCTTCAGAAACTTACTGGCTCTATGACCCTGGGGCAAGTCAATCAACTCTGTTTGCCTCAGTTCCTCATCTGTAAAATGAGCTGAAGAAGGAAATAGGAAACCACTCTAATGTCTTTGCCAAGAAAACCCCAAATGGGTTCATGCAGAGTCAACTGAAATGATTCAACAACAAAAAAGAAAGCTGTAAACACTTGGACTCAGAGAAGTCAATACTGTCATTTCTGCTGATTTGACAAGAAAGGATCACAATGACAAAGCATTCAGGTCAATTCTTGTGTTAATTAATTTCTGAAAACACTAAATATTTGTAATATTTTCCCCCTTTGCCATATGTTACAAACAGATGTATCACCTCAAATATTTAAAAGGCGGAAATGTTATCACCACAAAGGTCTTTAGGATAACTTTAAAAGAATCTGACTTGCTTTTTTTTATGAGTAATCAAACTATTTGAGTTTTGTAAGTCAGTAAACATTAAGTACCTACTATGTGCCAAGCATTGTGCTAATCTGTGAGGATACAGAAAGAGACAGAAGATAGTCCCTGCCCTCACAGAGCTCATCATCTAATGGGAAAAAGTAACAAGTAAATGCATACAAGCATGCCAAAAGCACGTGTACAAATGTACCAACACAGTTCATCAGCTTTGCCAGTGAACTGGGAATATTTCTGTTTCTTCCTTTTGCTCCCTTTTGCCCTCATTCTTGACAGAATCATTTATAGATTTTACATGGAAGATTTATTCTATCTTGCTGATAACAAAGTATCTACTCTATCAGTGATAATAAAAGCAGCAGTATGAACAACCTTGGAGTAAAGAAGAACTAAGCTTATCTCGGCTTTTGGCACATATTGACTTTGTGACCCTGGGCAAGTCATTTAACTCAGTGCCCCAGAAACCTTCTAAGATGGCAATTTACAATGTGGTCATCATTCTATTATCAACGGAAGGAAGTTCTATAAACTGATAAGATCACAAGTCTAGAAAAAAAACACATTCCAGATATAGATTCTACCTGAATTTCTATTTGATAAATGATTAAAAGTTAATAATAATAGCCCACATCTATATGATGTTTACTATGTTGCAGACACTGTGCTAAATGCTTTAAAATTATAACCTCATTTGATCATCACAACGGCCCTGGGAGGTAGGTGCTATTATCCCCATTTTTTAAAGACTAGGAAAGCAAAGCAAACAGAAGTTTAATTCCACACCCAGGATCACACAGCTAAGAAGCATCTGAGGTGGAATTTGAACTCAGATCTTCTTGACTTTGGGTCCAGTGCTCTATCCACTGCACTATCTAGCTGACTAATCAAAGGCAAAAGATTAAATTAAAATCATTAAAGTTTTTGATCATTGATGTGCGGAAAGGATATGTTGTACATTTCATTATCAGTGTGGACATTTCCACCATGAAGGCAAATCCTAATCCCTCTGTGCCTTAGCAGATGGTCTCTGGGAGTAGATGTGGCCAAGAAATTCATCACACTCTGAGCAACCTGGTGAGGAACCTCTCCAAACTTAGCCAGGCTGGTCTTCAGTTAATAAATATACAGGCCCAGATTTGCAGCCCTTCCAGCTTCTAGGTCCCTTCAGAACTTGCACCCTTCTATCTTAGCCTTAAAGAATCCAAGGTCAATTAAGAAACATTTCTAGCAGAACTTCAAGGTCAGCTTGATATATGTTATCTCACTGATCTTCCTGATAACCCTGAAGCACCATTTTTGCAAATAAAGAAACTGACTCTGAGAGTGGTTATGGCCCAGGTAGGGTGAGTATAGTTTGAAAATATTTAAATCAAATTTGAATGAAGGTCTTGTTAACAAGTATGGTATGCTATCCAGTAGACCACCTAGCTGAATAATGTTTTATGAAGAGGAATAATTATATTGTTGAAACTAGCTTTTAAAATACTTTTATGCTATCTTATGTTTTACAGCACTTAAATTTGCCAATATATCCCTCCTTTTTCTCCTCCCAGAGAATCATCCCTTATAAAAAAGAGAAAAAAAATCCTCAGCCCAACAAAACTAAGCAATTGTCTGACATTATTTATTGCAATGTTTCACACGTGTATCTTTTCTCCCTCTACCTCCCTTCATTTCCCCACCCGCATGAGGAGGAGATGCTTTCTCATTTCTTCTTTTGGGCAAGCTTGGTCTAATCATTAGCTTTTACAAATCCTGTGTATACTCAAAATCCTCTTCCTATTTTAGAGTTAAGCTCCTATTTGTGAATTTTTATAATTATCCAACTTTCAAAGGAGATCATCCCAAATGTTTAATTTGTTAGAGAATGGACTAGCAGATTGTATAAATTTTGTGACTTGTTTTCTCCTCAACCTTCCACAAAATAACTTACATAAAGAATAAGAAGTTATTTTAAGCCTGCCACCTTCTAATCAGAGATACTGATGATATTACATCCAGCAATAGAGATTTACACATGCTTGCCCTATTAGATTCTTGGCTATATCCTCTCATAATTTCTCTCCTCAGCATGTTGAAAAAGCTTTTCTCTACATCTCTTGACTTTGCATTGGCACCAATGGACTTCATGGGACATCCATTAGTTATCCCTTTTTCTCTCTTACATGATTGATCCACCTCCATTTTTATTCATACATTTCTTGAATAATATCTCTTAGTCTGCTTCTTCACTATTACTTTTTGCTGATATGTAATTGTAAAGCCAAGCATGAACAGCTTTCCAGAGGACTGCTGCTGTAAATAGCATTAAAAATTCTGATTACATAGTAGAGTGAACTCTCTATTTATTAAGTAACAAATCAGAGAAAAACATTCACAGAAAATCAAAATACAGCATTCACCATATCACAACTCAACTACTTAATACTAAAATGGCCGTGTAGTTTTCACCAAAGTAGTCACATAGTTTTAAGCAAAGGATAACATTCACTTAGTTATTTAGTAAGTCTTTAATTCAATCATCCTTAAGGAGGCTTGGCTCCTTAAAGGAAACAAAGTACAAAGGTCAAAGTTCTCCACCACTAGGTCACAGTAAATTATAATCTCAGTCAGTACACAGTATTCAAGTAAAGTCTTCTTTCATCTTGACTAGAGGCTGGCCCTCAGCTTTCATGGTTCCTCTTCCATGTTCCCAGCTCCTGCCCGAATCTACAAAACTGTCACCTGGGTTCAAAGACAGGAAGGTCCCAGTTCCTTGTCCAGCTCCTTGTACCATTCTTCATCCAGTTCCTTGTCCACTTCCCATTCCATATTGAAGCTCACAGTGTTCAGTCCACCTCAACTCCTTCACAGTTTCTGTTTCTGGGAAGACAAAACTTAGCAGAGCCAAAACTACATTCATACACATTGCCAGCACCATCATCAATTCACTACCTGTCTGTGAAATCAACAGGGACCCACAAACAAGGTCTGAGAACTCACCATAATCATTAATACAGTCCCAGGACCTCCGAATCCCTTCTCCAGGACTTTTGTAAACAGACAACCAGAAAATTCTCTTTCAGGGCTTCCAGTAAGGTCCTAAGGCTTCTGTACAAAGTATCACGAACAAACATCAGCACAGACAGAACAGACAAAAATAGAGTGCCAGGATACCACAAGTTTTTTCCTTCTCAACTCTGCTATCACAAGAGTTCTTTTCTCAGTTCTGCTGTCTCTAGCCAGGGCCTCTCTTTACATATGGTTATTAGCTCCTCCCCAGGTGTTCACAAGTTGTGAGGTTCACATGTTCTGTTTCTTAACAGAATTGATACAAGGCTCAAAAAAAACTTGAACTGAAACAATGTGTTAATTCAATAGCTGAAACATGGTGTTGTTAACTACTTCTTTGCTTGCCATTACAATAATATGCTGCAGCCTACTTGTGACCATCAAGCTTTTTTCATTGTGTTTTGGGGCACCTGCTGGACTAATTCTCTGACATTTTGTTATTCCTTACTTTGCAGCTAAAGTGTGCCACTGGAAGAGTGGCAATATGGGGAGAGACTAGTTTTGTGCTTTTATTTATATACAAGATTCTTGGATGAACAAACCGCTTCCAATAATACACTTTTCTCCCCCTGAAATCCTATAGTCATAGACAGTTGCCTAAAGCACTGAGAGTCTAAGTGATTAGTTCAGATTCACACAACTAGTATGTGATGGGAATCCTCTTAACTTCAAGTTCAACTATCTATCCACAAAACCATGTTGTCTTTCACTAGAATACTGGTGCTAAAGAAATTGGCTTTTGTTTCAGGAAGAAGCTTGGGGGGTCATTATACACACTGCCCAGAACTTTTAACAAAGAATGGGAAATAAAGCAGATATTCATTGATTGGAATATGACTAAATATTTGTAGTGCATTAATACAATGGAATATTTCTGTGCTACAAAAAATGATGCCCACAATAAATATAGAGAAGTATAGGAAGACTTACTAGAACTGATGCAAAGTGAAGGAAGCATGGCCAAGGAAACAAGATTAGACAATTACTAAAATAATATAAATGGAAAGAAAACAACCACAAAGTAGTTTAAACTGGATATTATGGAATTTTTAATAACAAATCTGGACCCAAAGAAGAGATATGAAAAGATTTCTCTCTCTGCTGTTTTGCAGATTAGGGTTCGTGTGTGTATGTGTGTGTGTGTGTGTGTGTGTGTGT
>CM053591.1:158574306-158587434 GCA_028646515.1 Pseudochirops corinnae | reverse complement strand
GGCAAAATGTAGGTGATATGAAAGCAAAAAATATTAATGAAAAATCTATTTTGTTTTTTCAAGAAGCAGTTCACAGTTCCCCAAATACAGTCCAGAATGCTCTCCTATTCAATTGTAGACCAAGTTAATTATCGTTCTGCAGTATCTGTCTAAAACATATGTGATGATGGAGCAGTTCTATGGCTTATATATTTAATTGCTTCATCCTGTGTGGATAATTATGTCAAATTCTTTGGAATGAAATTGACTCTTCTTTAGGAGACTATGCAGTGTCCATAGAATTGATGCAATTGTCTTGATGTCACATGCTCACAGGAACATCTGGAAGACTTCACCATTTATGAGGATTCTCTCTTTTGCCTTTGGATTCTGTGCTTGTGGCAAATTCTCTTCCACAGTGGCAACCATCTTTGATGGTCATTCATCTCCCTGCTTTATATCCTGCTTAATATTTACAGTCAGTGGGTTTTCTTATACTGTTATTTCTTCTATGATATGTAAGGAATCTCATATGCTTTTAACACATGTTTGGGAGACACATTGTTGACACAGAGCCTTTAAGTCAATGTTTTGTTTTACTGAACCAAGGTTTTTATTTTTTAATACTCAACAGACAATAAGCAACATGAGATTTTGCATTTCTACTCTTTCAGTCAACTATGCAATTACACCAATATCACCTGTTGTAGGCTATTATTATTCTTGTCCATTTCCTTCTCATACTCTCATCAACAGTATCTCAAAGATTTTTAGTATTGGGAAAGTACACAAATGGGTTGGTCATTATGTAAGTTTTCTCAGTCAAATTTGGGTGGTAATGATATGTTACTTTTTTTTGAATGTTTAATTTCCTCCACAGTTTTAGATGCAATGAGTATCAATCCTTCAATGTCCTCAAAGTTGTGTTGCCTTTGGCTTCCCTCCTCTGTGCAAAATTGGTCTAAACCAGCTTCTCTTTATATTTTTTCAGCCCCATATTTATTTCTTTGAGAAGCACATGCTAATAGAATCTAAATGTGTTGGCTCAAATGTCACAGAGAGGACAGTTTGTGATCACGATCTCACTATATTTGTTGTTCTCCTTGCAGTTTCATCCTTAAATCCTCTTGGGTTGATCTGCTTTATTTGAGTCTTTTAAAGCTTTGTGTAACCTTGCTTTGCCCTTTACCTCTTCCTTATGTTTTTCAAAGCAATGCTGGCCATAATGATTAACCATCCTCATTTGTGTAATTTTCTATGAACTCATTTATTTCCTAAATCACTGTTGCCCTTGGTTGCTATGTTTCTTCATTTGGCAAGGAGATAAAGAACACATCTTTATAGTCAAACAATTGATGGAAAGGTACAGGAAATGGAAAATCCCATTGTGCTTATTCTATGATGATAATAAAAAGTATCTGATTTAGAAAAGCAACATGTAACTTCAGTGGTTTTCTGCCAGCAGAATATCTCCCATGTATATGTTAAAATGATCTAAGAAAACAATGATAGACAAATCAAAGGAGATAATTTTATTTAATAGTACTATAATGATGAATAGCAAGTGAGGCAGGAAGCAAGAGAGATGGATGGATTATTCCTATCTCTTTATATATATTGTGAAATTCCTATGAGATAATATATGTAAAATACTTGGCAAATTTATATTCACTATATGAATGTCAGTTATGATAGCTATAGATTATAGAATGAATGATGCCTCTTTAGATCACCGCTATTAACTGAGACCTCCTGAGTCAGAGCAGAGCTCAGACTGGTATTTGGGACTATCTGACTGGATTGTAAAGATCTCTTGCCATCTTACTGGTCCCAAAGAACTTCTTTCATGGGCCCTTATGCCTCATAAATGGGCAGGTAGGTGCATTAGTGGATAGAGAACCAAACCTGAAGTTAGGAAGACTCATCTTCATGAGTTCTAATCTGGCCTCAGATACTTTATAGCTGTGTTATCCTGATCAAGTCACTTAATCCTGTTTTCCTCAGTTTCCTCATCTATAAAATGAGCTGGAGAAGGAAATGGCAAATCACTTTCATATTTTCACTAAAGAAAACTCCAAATGCTGTCACAGCTGTCACATACGTGACTGAAAATAACTGAAAAACAATGCCTCATAATACTTTATTCTGACCTGGCATATTGTATTAGAATGTATATGGTAAAATTTCATCCTCTTACTCAATAAATTCTTCTGGACTGATCAATTAATCAACTAATAAAAAAGCACTAAAAGTGTTAAGCACTGTGCTAAACAATAGGAATGTGAAGAAAATTAAAAATAGTGTCAGCCTTTACTGAGACCAAATATTAATTAGGGAGAAATGATGTAAATTATATATATATATAAAATGTAAATTATGTTAATACATAGTGGTTTAAATTATGTAAATATGAAATGATGTAAATTGTATATATATATATATATATATATATATATATATATAATCTGATATATATGTATTGGTAAAACGTGCATATGTGTTTACACACACACACACACACACACACACACACACACACACACACACATAGATCATAACTAATCTCGTAGGGGAAGGCACTAGTGGCTGGCAGAACTTCATGAAGAAGGTTTGAAGGAAGCCAGGGAAAGCAATAGGCCAAGTAGAGGAGGGAGAGCATTCTTGGCATGCATTGGGGGCAGCTTAATTGATTAAACCTACCAAAGGACCTAAATGATCAGTATAGCTAATTGACAAAGAAAACCTTTTGAGGTATGGATTGTGATTTTTAAAATTTTAGTAGATTTTATTTTTCCATGATTACATGTTAAAACAATTTTTAAACATTTCTTTAAGTTTTGAGTTCCAAATTCTATTCCTTCACCCCTCCCTACCCTCTCCCTTTCCTTGAGACAGTAAACAATCATATGCAGGTTATACATGTATAAACATGTTAAACATTTCCATATTAATCATTTTGTAAAAGAAATCACAAAGAAAGAATGAAAGAAATAAAATGAAAAATGGCATGTTTCAGTTTGTATTCCAACAGTGTCAGTTCTTTCTCTGGATAATATTTCATCATGAGTCTAAAATCATCTTAGATGATCATATTGCTGAGAATAGGTAAATCATTCACAATTCTTTATTGTAAAATATTGCTTTTACTGTGTATAGTGTTTTCCTGGTTCTGTTCACTTCACTTTGCATCAGTTCATATAAGTCTTTTAAGGTTTTTCTGAAATCATTTTGTTTATCATTTCTTATAGCATAATAATGTTCCATCATAATCATATACCATAGCTGATTTTGTCATTCTCTAATTGATGGATATCCCTTCAATTTCCAATTCTTAGTGACCACTAATGGCGCTACTATAAATATTTTTGTACAAATAGGTCCTTTTCCTTTTTCATGTCTTTGGGATATAGACCTAGAAGTCGTTTTACTGGATCAAAGGGTATATAGTTTTATAGCCTGTTGGGTATAGTATAGATTGTGACTTTTGAGCAATCTGAAAGTGAAAAGAAGGAAAGTGAGAATATAAGCATGTAGTTATATTTCTCTCTTAGGCAAGATACTTGGCTAAATATATATGCTCTTTTTTTTTCCTCCTCTCCCTTTCTGGTATAATCCAAGGTACTGTCCATCTCTCTGTCTTCTTTTCTCTGACTCTGGGTGGTTGCAAATTATCAACTGAGGCTTCCAAGTCTGACTCAGTGGAGTAGCATAAGCTTATGGCTTGTGGGCCCTATAATGTTTGAGCTCGTGATTTTTCATAGGCTATAAACCCAATACCATGCTCTTTTCATGAATATATGCATGGCTAAATTTTTAAGCTTTAGCATTAAGGAGTAGTAATCCAGAGCTGGTTTTCATACATTTGTATATTTTTGTTAAAGCTAAAGTTTCTCCAAATAAATTGATTTAAACCAAGTGCCCTCAAAAGTCTTAGTGTAGTTTTAAGTGCTAATAACTTAAAAGTATTAGAAACTTTTGGGACACCCTCTGTTTTAATTTTGTATGTGTTCATTCATGTATCCTCTGCCACTCAAAGAGGTCTATGTGTAAGATATATTTGGAATAACGGGTGAAGTGGAAGACTGTTAAAACTTCCCACTTGTTTCAAATTTTCTACTTCCCAGGGTTTGCAGAATTGGCTCTGAAGGGGAATCTGGATTACAATCTGTTTTAGAGAGTTGAAGGATTTAGGGAAAATTCCTTCTTCTATCTTAATCAAGAAGTAGAGAGTCTATTCAGTATAAATAATAAAAAATTAATAGCTGAGTCCTGAACACATAGAAATCATATTCTAGGTCAGAATGAGTAAAAAGTAGGAATCATGGCCTTCTGTTTGTGAAGAGCAATGTTTCCATATGAAAGCTTTGGGGATATGTACAAGTACTCATAAATGTCTGGTTGTATGTATATATAACCCATCATCCATTGGCAAAGCATCTGTGAAGACATGGTCCCAGATTCAATCTTTGGAGATTCTTAATAGTTTATTACTCTTATATAGTTTATAGCTGGAAAAAAATTACTCTCTGGAAAAAAAAAAGCATCTCACTCATTATGCCTCCTCTAGTGGTGATAAAGAGTAGACTCTTGCAATCAAATCGTGACTTCTATGGCATTTGAACATGACATATGTATGGAAGACAGAAAAATATACTGCTTGGAAAACCCTGGAACTATTGTTAGAGGATTAGGGTTTGTGTCCTTCCTCTGCTACTTATTAGCCAAGTGACTTTGGGGAAGCGATTAGACTCCAGGGTTTTTGTCAGGCTCAAATGAAACAATATAAGAAGGAAGGACTATGGGAGTGTGCATAAACATGCAAAGGCAGAAGCATTTCCAGAATAACTCATTTCTACCTTATAACTCATTACTGTGCTAAAATATAGAAGTAAATGTTAAAATTAATTTCCCTTCTTTGAAATTCAGGATACTATAGGCCACTATAGGTGATAAATAAAAGCGATTTTGAATTTTGATATTAAACCTACCCCTTCCTTATACATAGTTAACAATTTTAGGGATAAAATGGCCTCAGAGGTTATTTGTTTGATCCTACTCCTGAGCTAAAATATAAAAAAAATGCTAAGGCTAATACCCGGGGTTATGCAGGTAGAATATAGTAAAGTATTCCCTTAGCTAACAATCTACTGTTACATTCCTCTTTGATTCTATTATCTTTTTCTTTTTCAGTTTCTACTTTCTCCTTCTCTATATGTCAAAAATCCTTAAGACCACAAATAACAGTCTGTCACAGGTCTGTCTGGTCATGACCCTTGGTAAGTTCCTCAAGACCATAAGCAGGGCCCTCTTCTAGGTCAATCAATCAATATACATTTATTAAGTGTTTACTAAGTGTCAGGCACTGTGTTAAGTGCTAAGGATACAAAAAAGAGGCAAAAGATGGTCCCTGCCCTCACAAAGCTTAAAATCTAATGGGAGTTCCCACACAAATTTCTCTCTAATAAATATTAATTGGCAAGATTTGTTCTATTTTTTTCTTTATACAATGGGAAGAGATGGAATGTGTGCAATTGATTTCTCTCTTCCCACTCTTCTCTATTTCCTGTGGGAATAGTTCTTAAAAACTACTCTTAATTTTTGCATAAATACATGGTAAAATATATGGCAATAAAATAAACCAGTGATTCAAGCTTTTTGAGTATGGAGACATTCAATCTTCAAAAAAAATTAGCCCCTTTGCAATGATAGTTTTGAGTAGTATTATTTTCTGCATTTTTTCCAACCCTATGCTGCTAAGAGGATACTTTTACTTAAGGACCAGAGCACTGGACTTGGAGCCAGAAAGGCCTAGATTTTAATATATCCTCATTTACTTAGCAGCCACTTGGCCCTGGGCATGGATTTCACTTTGTTCAGCTTAAGTTTACTCATTTGTAGTAGAATGGATTTCACAGGGTTGTGAGGTTTAAATGAGATCATACATACATATATACATACATATATATAACTTTATAAAATTTAAAGCATAGGTATACATATATGTGTATATATGTATGTATACATAGTTATTATTATCATCTCATTTTCATCTTTTTTCCTATGGTTATATGCTTATTTTTTCTGAAAAAAAATTAGAAAGGCAAATGCATAGAAATATTATATTTTTGCTACTGGAAAGAAAGGGACAAAGCTCATTATGCCTCAGTTTTCTCCACCCGGCCCAGGCCTGGTGATTTGCATAGAAAATTGAGGGATAATTTGGAGGAGAAGTTGAAAGAATTGCTAAACCAGACCTTCACCGAGCTCTTTTGCTGTTTGATAAAATGGAGATCTCAGAATATTTGCTTAGGCCAGGGGTTGTCTTAAAAGTACAAAGAATTTTTTTCAATCTTAACTCCTGTAAGAGTCAGAAAACACTCATTTGAGACCACTAAAGAGAATAGTTAATTTTACAAATAAAATATAAATAAAAAATAAAATAAAAATAAGTTTAAGACTAACATGGAGTCTTTTCATAATCTGCCTGGATATGTAGTAAGGGCCATAGCCTTAGGCAATACTCAAAAGCTCAACTTCCTCCTCCAGTGGAAAAGGTTAGTAGCCATTTCACCCAGAAATGAGTGTCTGAGGCTTTAAGATGCTCAACGGAAAGTATTTTACCATAAGCTTCTTCAGAGCAAGAACTGGGTGTGTGTGTGTGTGTGTGTGTGTGTGTGTGTGTGTGTGTGTGTGTGTGTGAGTGTGTGCCTTGTTTTTTGTCCTTCTTTATATCCCTAACACTTAGCACAATGCTTGGTAAATAGTAGGTACTTAATAAATGTCAGTTGACTGACAGAGAAGTGAGATGATATCATCAACATGTCAGAGGTATAAATGGACTATGCCAATATGTTCCTTAAGTGTGTGTGTGTGTGTTCTGGCCACTCATATTACTTATGTATGCCCTCCCTCACCAGTGGTATGGTAATCTATGATAATGTATGTATTAGAGAGGGGAATCTCTTCTTGTCATATAAATCGATAAATTATTTGATTAATATCTTCAGTTTTAAACCAATGTGTCCTTTTTGGGTGACCTTATAAAAGTCATCCTTTGAATGGATGTTGACCCACAAATTGCCTCAAAATCTAGGGTAGCTTTTGAGGTGAGGTTCCTGAGTACTATATCAGTACCTTCCCTACTAAGATATGTTATAAAAGGATTTCTCAATATTTTTAAGGCCAGGTTGTCTCTAGCACAGATTTCTTCAGTGAGTGATGTTCTAAACTATTTCCAACTATGTTTCTTAAGTGTCATCACTGGGAATAAATTTGTATTCAAAAGATGGTTTTTTTGTGCTGGGAAGCCACTTGAAATCATTGATAGTGCTACACAATATCCCAAATGGAATCCAGTCCATTAGGATCTTTACATTCAATTTTTGCCCATACTCATTGTCCATATCCAATAAATATCTCAAATATATGAACTGGAGGGGGTAGAGTAAAGATGGCGGAGTAGAAGCAGTAACCCAGATAAATTCTTTCAAAATCTCCTCCAAATAACTCTACGATAACATGCTATATTGAATGCTGGTGTGGAATAGTCAATTAAAGGTCAGGGTAAAGCATTTTTCTGTACCAAGAGGTCAGCAGAAGTCTACAATGCCAGGTAAGGGCTGGCCCAGAATGCATGCAACAATATCAGCCATGGACCTTAGAGGTTGCAACAGTGGTAGCAGCAATATTAGACAGATCAGACAACTGGTCAGAAAGGGCACATAGGGACCTTTTCCTAGCACTGGACACAGGACCTAGAGCACATTGGCAACTTCATTGCCCATACACAGTTATGGGTCACAGTTCCAGGGTAGAGAGGAGCATTAGCTCTTGTGGTTACAGGGCAGCAGAGGATCTAAAGTTGCAGAGCTGAGAGAAACACTAGCACTCACGGCTTTAGGGTATCAAGGTCCTTTCTTGGGTAAAGACCAGAGCATAGACCAAGAGAGCAGTGACAATATCTCTCTTTTAATCACACAACTTTGGAAGCACTGAAAACTTACAGACACCCAGAACTAGCTCTGAAAATAGCAATACAAAAAAACCCTAATGCTTGGAACCATGCCTCCTCACACACAGGTGAACAGAACGCAAATTTAACATCAAGTCCAAAGTCAAGAAACAGTCTAAAAATAGGACAAACAGTAAAAAGCCTGACCATAAAAATCAATTATGGTGAAAGGGAAGATCAAGTCATAAACTCAGAAAAAGACAACAATGTAAAAATAGCTACAAGCAAAGCCTCAAAGGTAAAAAAAAAATCCTAATTGGACACAAACCCAAGAAAAATTACTGAAACAGTTAAATAAAGAGATAGAGTGGTAGAGGGAAAATTGGTAAAAGAAAAGAGAGTGATAAGAAAATTATGTACAGGGAATTTTAACAGCTTGGTAAAAGAGGCACAAAAGTGTTGAAGAAACTAACACCTTAAAGAATCAAAGTTGATAAAATGGTAAGATGTATCATCAATGCAACATTCACAATGCCTACAGTAACTATAAGTATGCTGATATGGTTATTAATCACAAAATGTAACAGGCTCTCTACATAAGAAATATAGCTAGAGCATTTATTTAAATACCAGAAAACTGAGTCCCAAAACCAGAAAGTCAAAACCAACACAGTAGTTATGAAGTTGGTACATGTAGTTAAAGTAGTAGACATCCACATTCTCAAGCCTTCACAATAGGACAGGCTACCTCAGGCAAAGATCCTCTTTTCCTCACTCACGCCAAGTGCTCAGCATCCAGGCAGCTTGCTCCCAGCAGCTCCAGGCCCCTACCCCCCTCCCACCACAGTTCTCATCCCTGGCAGTCCTCAGCAGGAGTCCTTAGCAGAGATTCTGGCAGGCTCAAAGAAAAAGGATTTCACACTGCAGCAACTGCAGCCTCTGCCTCTGCCGCTGCTTCCAGTCAGCATGCAGGGAGGCTAGCTTGGTTCTGGCATTCTCTTGCTCCACCCCTTCCTGCTATGTCAGCAAGTTCAAGGGGTACGGAAGATCTTCAAATCCCAGTATCATTACATAAGAGAGGCACAAAAATTTTCTGAAGGAAAGAACTACTAAAAAAGTAGAACTGGCCAAATGAAAAAAGGAGTACAGAACCTCATTAAAGAAAATAATTCCTTAAAAGTTAGACTTGGGCAATTGAAAGCTAATGACTCCATGAAACATCAAGAAACAATAAGACAAAGTCAAAAGATGAAAATGTAAAATATTTGGAAAAACAACTAACCTGGAAAACAGATAAAGGAAAAATTATTTAAGAATTATTGGACTACTGAAAGTCATTACCGAAAAAAGAGCCTGGATATCATATTTCAAGAAATTTTAAAGGAAAACTGCCCCGATATCTTAGAATCAGACAGTAAAATAGAAATTGAAAGAATTCACCAATCACCTCCTAAAAGAGATCTTAAAATGAAAACTCCCAGGAATATTATAGCCAAATTCCAGAACTAAATAAAAATTTTGACATTCAGCACAATACTCAAGAGAAAAAAAAGTAAACATGAAAGTGATAGCAAAAGTGACTAAAGGTTAAACTGTTTATATTCCTGTATGGGAAGATGATACATGTAACTTCTAAGAGCTTTATCTTTATTAAGACAGAAAGAGTCTACACAGACAAAGGGCAGGAATGTGACTCAATTATGTTAAGATGCTGTCACCAAAAATGGAATGAGAAAGAAGGATAAACTGGGAGAAGGGGGAAAGGAGAGGAAGAATGAAGGAAATTATCTTCCATAAAAGAAGTGCATAAGAAAGAACTTTTATAGTGGAGGGGGAAATAGAGGAGGGGTAGAGGCCCCAATCCCTCATAGGAATTGGTTTAGAGGGAAGAATATACATATACATAACATACTCAGTTGGCCATAGAAATCTATCTTACCCTACAGGGAATTAGCTGAGGGAAGAGGATGTGAGAAAGGGAAAGGGGCTGATAAAAGAGAGGGTAGATTAAGGAAGGTAGTGGTCAGAAGCAAAATAAACCTTTGAGGAGGGACTGGATAAAAAGAGGGAGTGAGAGAGAAGGATAAATGAGGAAAAAAATAAGAAGGAGGGAAGCACACAATAATCCTAGCTGTAAATGTGACTGGGATGAACTCACCCACAAAACAGGAGTGGCTAGCAGAATGGATTAAAAACCAGAATCCATCAATATGGGTTTTTGTTTCGTTTTTACAGGAAACACAACTGGAACAGAGAGACACACAGAGGAAAAATAAGGGGCAGGAACGGAATCTATTATGCTTCAGCTGAAGTAAAAACATAGCAGTACCAACCATGATTTCAGATGAAGCAAAAGGAAAAATAGACTTAATTAAAAGTGATAAGCAATGAAAGTACATTGTTAAAAGGCATCATAGACAATGAAGTAATATCGATACTAAACATATATGCACCAAATGGCACAGCATCCAAATTCTTAAAGGAAAAGTTAAATGAATTATAAGAGGAAATAGTAAAAATTATACTAGTGGGGGATTTAATTTTTTCCCTCTCAGAACTGAATAAATCTAATCATAAAATGAACTAGAAAGAAATTAAGGAGATGAATAAAATTTTGGAAAATGTTTGATATGATAGACCTCTGGAGAAAAATGAATGAAAAGAGAAAGGATTATACCTTATTCTCAGCTGTATGTGATAGCTTTACAAACATTGACCGTGTATCAGGGCATAAAAACCTTACCATTAAATGCAAAAATGTGGGAACATTGAATGCATTCTTTTTGGATCATAATGCAATAAAAATTTCATTCAATAAATATGCCTTGGAAGCAAAGATTAATAATTAATTAGAAACTAAATAATCTCATCCTAAAAAAAGAATGGGTCAAAGAAACAGTCATAGAAACAATCAATAACTTCATCAAAGATAATGGCAACAATGAAACAACATATCAAAATTTATGGATTGCCGCCAAAGCAGTACTTAGGGGAAATTTTATGTTTCTAAATGTTTGCATCAATAAAATAGAGAAAGAGCATATCAATGAATTAGGCATGCAATTTAAAAAAAGATAGAACAAATTAAAAATCCCCAATTATACACCAAAATAGAAATCCTGAAAATCAAAGGAATGAGAAATGAAACTGAAAGTCAAGTATATTAACTGCTATGCTCCTCTCCTTAAATCAGTTTGGATTTTGTTAATTTTTAAAATTCTGTCCTCTAGTAGAATATAAGCTCTTTGGAGGCAGGGACTCTAAATCCATGATCCTGTTACTATTTTTCTTCCTGTTGTTTTTGTATTTCCACTTGCAAGGACTTCCACTTGGTTATAGTAGGTGAATAATATGCTTGTTGAATTACGTAGAATTTTCCTTTTAGAATCCACTGACTGAGGTAATATACAACAGAACTACTCCAAGAAAATAATACTTTAAGATGAATTTTCTTTATATTCATCACAATGCTGTCTACATGCATTTGAGAAATAGCAATGCAGATATGTGGATTCGCTCCACAGTCACTCAAAAACTTTTATTTGATGCTTATTATGTGCCAGGTATTCTGTGAAGCACTGAAGATTTTTTAAAAAGGCAATAACATGGGGCAGCGAGGTGGTGCAGTGAATAGGGCACAGGCCCTGGAGTCAGGAGGACCTGAGTTCAAATCTGGCCTCAGACACTTAACACAAAAACTAGCTGTGTGACCTTGGGCAAGTCACTTAACCCCAATTGCCCTCCAAAAAAATGCAAAAAAAAAAGAGGTAATAATACAATCCCTGCACCACCTCTCCTCCACAGAAGAATATCACATTCTTTTTAAAAATTGTATATTTATTTTTTTTCAAATTACCCATAAAAACAACTTTTAATCTTAATTTTCTAAAATATTTAGTTTCACATTCTTTCTCTCTTTTCCCTCACTCTCCCCAAGAGAACAAGCAATTTGATATAGACTATTTATATGCAGTCATGCAAAACATATTTCCATAGTAGCCATGTTACAAAAGAAAACACAGAAAAAACCCCACAAGAAAAAAAAAGTTAAAAAATGTTTAAATCTACATTCAGATTTCATCAGTTCTTTCTCTGGAGCTGAATGGCATTTCTTCATAAGTCTTTTAGAGTTGTCTTGGATCATCGTATAGCTCAGAACAGCTAAGTCACAGGCAGCCGATCATTGTACAAAATTGCTGTTACCAAGTACAATGTTCTCCTGGTTCTACTCACTTTGCTCTGTATCAGTTCATGCAGGTCTTTCCAGGTTTCTCTGATAGCATCTTGCTTGTCACTGCTTATAGCACAATAGAATTCCATCACAATCATATACTACAACTTGCTCAGCCATTCCACAATTAATGGGCATCACTTCAATTTTCAATTCTTTACCACCACAAAAAGAGCTGGTATAAATATTACTGCATCAGGGAGATCATATTCTAGTGGGAGAGAATACATATGTATACATATACATTCCTTATATTCTATACATATACACATTTGTGTGATTGTGTCTGTATGTGGAGAGAGACAGGCAAACAGAGGGATGGAGAGAAATAGACAATAAGAGAAAAAGAAAGTGGAGTTTCCTCTCAGAGGGAAAGTTTTAGCAGTGGGGTAGGAGGGGCTAGGAAGGAGAAAGGAGAGGAACCAGGAAAAGACTCCATCAGTAGGTGGGATTCTAGCTGAGTTTTCAAGGATGCCTGGGAAGCCAGGAGAATTTCTTTTTTTTTTTTCCTCTCTCACACTTTTACATATGGATTCATGGATCTGTTGCAGTGACTTAAGAACCAGAGAGTGAGAACCACTTGAAGAGACTACACCATGTATTTATGCTGATATATAAGGATTCTGATATGGAATGACATCAGTTGTATTTATTTTCCTGTGAAGTATCCAGTCCTGTTTAATCCTTAATTAGCATCATCTATTTACATTGCCTTCCAATACCATATTAGTGTGAAGTGTTTTCTGTTCCCTCTTATCAGTCTATTCTTTAAACCATCCTTAAGTCCCCACTGGCCTGTGGTTTCTCTAATCCTTTGCAAATGCTATCTAGCTAATCTGGATGTGACATGTAGGATTGAGAGCATACACACAGTCCAAAGGTAATTAGTACATGGATGGGAGGGAAATCTGCCCTAATGGCTATCGATTTTTAGTAATTAGCTATTAACATTGCGCAGAACAGATTA
>CM053591.1:158551806-158569306 GCA_028646515.1 Pseudochirops corinnae | reverse complement strand
CTTTCTTATTTTCATGAGTGTGGATACCAAGGCCCAAGCCAGTTAATGTCCAACTCATTGCAACTTCTATGTAGAATTACAGAATTTCACAGTCCTAAGGATTCTCAGTGACTATTTAGTTCAGTGCTGTCAATCCAGAAGCCCTTCTACAAATGAATGAAAGAATGATTGGAAATTATTTATTAAGTATTTATATGCTACATATACAAATGCCAAATGAGACAGTTCCTTCCCTGGACAACACTGGATTCTAATGGAGGCTACATCAGGTGGGTGTGATCCCAGGAGGTACAAAATGGGCTTCACTCCTCCAGGCATACATGGCCTCTGATGGTTGGTTTTGGAGAGAATAGCAAGAGAAAAAAAAGTCAAGAGCAAAGACCTCTTGTGTTGGCAGCCCTGCTTCCTTATAAGGCAGCCCATTTCACTCTTGAATTATTCTGATTGTTAGGAAGTTTATCCTGGCATTAGGCCTAAATTAACTTTGTTCCATAACTTCTACCCATTACTATTTCTCCTGTTCTCTGGGAACAAAGAAAATGAGGTCAGTTTCTCTTCCAATGGAGAGTCAAATACTCCAAGACAGTCATTATGTTTAACATGAGTCTTTTCTTTCTTTTTCTGGAAAAATAACCATTACCTGTTCCTTAAATCAGTCCTCATATAGGATGAACTCAAGGCCACTCACCATTCTGGTTGGCTCCCCTGGACACCCTCCAATCAACCAATCAATCAATTATCATTTATCAATCACTTAGAATGTACCAGACATTGTGTTAAGCAGTGGAGATACAAAGACAAAAGTAAAACAGTCCCTTCCCTCAAGGGGCTTACATTTTAAGGATGTCTTTTCTAATATGCCCAGAACCAAACCTAATAGCAACAGTCAAGAAGGTAGATGCTCCTTCTCACCACATCATCACAACCATTTAGAGTGGGAATATAATAACAACAACAACCACAATTGCAGTCATCCATTCATCTGGTTAAGGCAAGTCAGCACTACAATGAAATCTTTTACCAATTGTTCTTCTCCCCCCCCCTCCGCCCCCCCTCCACACCCCCACCCCCCCTCAGAAGACCATGAGTAGCAGCAGCAGACTTTGTCAAGACAATGACATTGTTAAAATTTCCAAATTATCATCTTTTTTCAGCCTCTCAATTTCTGCTACAAAAGGATGAAAACATGCACATTGAAAGTGCCAAACTGACAGGGCTGTTTTTAAATGATTTTTTTAATGCATAGTAAATGCATACTACAAGTTATGCCAAAGATTCTATAAAGAAACTTCCATCCATTTTAGATGAGAAGATCGAGGGTAAATAGCATTTCAGAAGTACAAATTTTTTTAGTCCTTTTAGAATCTTTAAAAAAATCATTGTTTCATCCTTTATTTTTCTGGAGATGACTCTTCAGCAACATGTGGGAAAAGCTGGACTGCATCAACTCTCTTTGATAAATATTTTATCAAACAGTCATCAACAGCTGCTATTTTAAAACAGTAGATTCCAGTGGGTTGGTATCCCCATTTTTCAAATATTCAACTCTTCACTTTATTTTTCAAGGCTGAATTTTCATAAGTCTTTTACACATGGTTTTGTCATTGTACTAATAGAGATGAGCTCCAGTGGCTATTACGTCTGGTATTAGTATTTTTTAATTTTTTTTTGGTCTGGTGTTAGTATTTAAAGGTTCTCCTTTAAACTTTCAAGTATTATCCAGTCTCCCATTTCCAGACAGTATTTTGGTCAAGTTTCATTTATTCCAGGACATTTGCAAACCAAAAAAGGTTTAGATTTGCGTGCTGTGTCTTTCGGTGTGCTCTTGGGCTCAGTTTTTCTTTAATTTTTCACTTTGGATTTACTGAGATCGTGTTATCATTTCTATGTCAGAGTGTGCCTGCATGGTCCATTGGGCTTAGAAAGTTCATTCCATAAATGGATTAAATGGGATGAGTCTATTGAACAATCCATTGATCCATTGATTAGTCGTTTCCTCAGGGTCAGTTGAATTAGCTGTTTTCTTTGTTAAATTAAATCTGATCTGTTTCTTCTAGTTTTGTTTGTTTGAAGAAACAGAAGTGGCTTAGTCCAAAGAACTATTGGATATCTATCCAGGTAAGGCCAATAGGGCTATTAGCAAATCTGAATTTTTAGAAAGGAAAGGTGGAAGTAACAATAGCCCTTTATGGTGAGAAATGACACTAAATGTTGCATAATCATTGGAATTTGCTTCTTCTGTTTTGTCCAAACCTATGCTAGAACTGCAGTCATGAATACTTCATAGCTTATACATCCTCAGGAAGTCACTATAGTGATTGTTTTCTGCACTTGGATTACGCATACTGTACTCACTGATAAGAAGCTAGTTTTGAATTCCATTATTTTTCAGTTATCAATATAAAAAGAGCAGGCCTGGTTTCTATCAGCAATAGCTTCCATCCTGGGGGATTGGCAATGCTCCAATAAATTATTGCTGGGGAATTTTTCAACCATTTAATACTAAGAAATGGCAAGCATGGTTTTTAGGTGATACTGATAAACTGTGTCACTAACCTACCAATAAGTATTCATTGATGCCTAATATTAATTCACTTCTTTCAATATTTAGCCTTGGTCCCTCCTCCAATGTGAGTTCTAACTTAAGACATCCATTTAAAATCATAACTCATACTACTCCCACTAGGTTTCTCTTTAACCCAACCTGAGCAGAAGACATGTCACATTGAAGCAAGAGTCATTTAATTAAAGAGCAGAGTGAGGTAAATGACAAAGAGAATCTCCCTACACATACACATAGATTCCCATGTCACTGATACAGAAGTGAAAACATGTAGCTAGGAACATGTGTGAGAAGGTGACTACATTTCACCAGGAAAATTCCAGTTCCCATCAAGATTAACTCTTTCTGCTTTCTTGCTAACATCTTCTGGTCTGGGGATGTCTTCTGTTAGAATCTAATTTCTGGTATTATCTTTTATGGAGCTATTTTCTTTCATCTGCTGGTTTTCTAAGTTATAGTCACCTTCTCTTGATTTTCCATTGAGTTGCTGCCATCTGTTGGCTCTCTGAAGTCTCTTCTCTACAAGGGAGTGGTCACAGTTGTTTTTTGTGCAAGTAGCACATAGCCTCAGGGAAATTTCAGCCTAGTAGTGAGTGAGTCAGATTCATAGTTGTAGCAAGCTAACTAGTAAAAGGTCTTCCATTAGAGATACTTTTTGATTAGCTTGGTTTCTTCTCAGTTTCAACTCCCTTAGGCCTGCCCATTTTTTTTTTTTTAGGTAATAAAATTCCTTTCAACTTCTATCATGCTCCTAGTCACTGGCACTGGGATCAAATTAACAAGATTTGAAAGGTCAGTAGATTTGCCACCCTTTTTCCTTCTCTTCCTGTAAACAAATATTTGTTAAGTAATTAATATGTGCATTGAGGAGACATCAATCACCACTGAAGCCAACTTTCTCATCTTTATAAAATCTCTCTGAGTATTATACTATTGAATATTAAAGGTATCCTTTATGAATATATGAAAAGAGAATAGGTAGCTTTGAAAAATTATGCTCTAGAGTCAACTTCTTTACTTTCACACAATTTCTTGAAAGGTACACAGAATACAACAGCCTGTTGTTTTTATCATTTGTGGGTTATTAAGATACAGCATTTCACTCCATTGCAAAATGCAGGTTAAAAAGCTCTCCAAAAAGTATCTTTCAGAAATGTATTATAATCACACAAAATTCATTGATAAATGTCACCAAAAGAATAAGCTATTCAATGACTCTCTGATCATTAATATCAAATTAGGTAGAAAATAGGGAGATGTATGCTCAACAGAGATATTTGCCACTGTTGTTAAGGAAGTCCAATGCAAAGATCTGGTAAAATAGTATTCCCTGTAGAGGATGAGATATTCCACATATGCCCTTTCTGTATAGGATATTGTTACAATTATATCAGGCCCTAGCACAATGGAGAGACTTTTCAATGAGATTTCTTATTATTCCAGATAAAGGAACCTAATATTCCAGAAAGGAAAAGGTGAATTAATGAATAATGCTTGTGGTCTGAACATGCAATACGACAGCCAATCCATAGAATTTAGTATATCTGGGAAAGTGACACAAATTGGGCAATGAACTGGGTCCAATATTGAATAATAAGAAGAGAGCAAGATGAATTGTACTTGGGAAATTGGGCAGTGCTTTTGATGGTCCAAGCTACTTCCCAGCATGAACAGACAACTTTTCCATACATACAAAAATTTTTAGAGTTGATTTGTAATGTTGCTAATCTGAAAATAAAGCAATTTTTGAAGAATCAAAGTCATGGATGACCCAAATGACAATGGAGTGGCAGATTCTGTTTACAAAACATGTCTAAGAAATCACATAAGGGATATTATTGAGGAGATGTGTTATTGGATAGTCCACTAATTTTTTAAATGATCTCTCCTGGATCTATTCTCCAGGTCAGCTGTTTTTCCAATGAGATTTTTCACATTGTCTTCTATTTTTTTTCCCCCATTTTTGGCATTTTGTTTTATAATTTCTTGATTTCTTATAAAGTCATCAGCTTCCATTTGCTCCATTCTAATTTTTAAGGAATTGTTTTCTTCAGTGAACTTTTGAACCTCCTTTTCCATTTGTCCAAATCTGCTTTTTAAGGCATTCTGAGGAGATGTGTTATTGGAAAGAAGGTAAGCCAGATATATGAGAAGAGTAGATGTACTAAGAAATGGGCAACTAGAAGAAATAAAGAATAATCTCCAGAATTAAAGATGGTTAGATGATTTATGGGATATCATAGAAAAGAATCACACAAAGTGAAAAGTTATGGTTAAGGCTCAGATCAGCACCAATAAAGGGAATATCCAGATTGATGAAATCACACAACCACAGAAATACTGAAATAATATTAAGATTAGCCAGCAATTGTTGTCATTAACTCTAGTTTGCCCTTTGATGAACTTATAGAAAAACCAAAGGTGCTAAAGAGAGCATATGGGTTCACTTTCTTCAAAAACCATCTGCTACCTTCATTCTTTCCTCTTCACATATTATGAAGCCTATGGATAACACTCTACACATTTCCCTGACCAAGAACTCCCATTTTCTTAGCACTGCCTCTATCTCATCCCCATAGTATCCTAGAAGGACTAGGATTACATTTTGGCTTCTTCAAAGTTTTTCTACCCTTGGTCAACACCCACCCCTCCTCCCCCTCCTGCTCCAAACACATGCACGTTATTCATTATTGATGACTGACACATTCTCTAAAAGTAGTATCCAACTACCTGGAAATTACCTGATATTTTCTTCTCTTCCATGATCTTTAGGCTTTTAGATGTAAACACACTTGCATGTACACACACACACACACACACACACACACGCAGATGCATTCTAAACTTTTATGATTATGAACCATCCTTTTGAAACCATAAAAATTTTTAATTCACTTTCTTAAAAACAAAAGCAGAAACTTTTCTTTAGAAATCCTCAGACTGAAGATTTCATATGCTTTGCCAATTATTTAAGTTTCTGAAACATATTCATAAAGTTCTTAAAACCCCTTTACAATAAACAGTCAAACCCAGGATAGTGTCTCTAAATTGCCAAGAAAAAATAAAATGAAAACAAGCAAACAATTGGGCTTGGCACCTCTGATCTGAATTTAAACAAACTCAGGCTCAGCTTAACCTCCTTCTGGAGAAATGACATCCAGAGAATTTCACAGAAAAATAAAGGCCCCTTCAATCAGCCCACCAAATAGTTCTCATATGTCATAGTGGACAAAAAAAAAATGTCATTCTTCTGAGTTCTGGGCAATACTGGTCACTGACATTATGTCTCAGAAATTGCTGCTTCTGATGTAACCTAATGAACCCAACAGAGGAAATGTGGTGTCCCTGATGTGGAATGTGCCTCCATCAACCACATGGGAACTCTAAAGGACACCGTGTCTCAATCTGTTCTATATGAAAAGGAAATAGAAACTGATTAAATGTAATTGCTCAACTAGCCAGATTTCCCCACTCCTTCCAGAAAAGCCAGAGAAGTTTTTTTTTTTAACCAACATAGTAATATTTTTTAAAGAATGTCTCTAACCTAAAGGATTTACTTCCTCTCTGCATATTTCTGAAATCACATTAGGCCTGATAATACAGAGAGAAAATAAAGACAATTTTTATCATTTAATAGCTTTTATGATTCCCACTACATTTCTGAT
This sequence comes from Pseudochirops corinnae, assembly GCA_028646515.1. Lineage (NCBI taxonomy): Eukaryota > Metazoa > Chordata > Mammalia > Diprotodontia > Pseudocheiridae > Pseudochirops > Pseudochirops corinnae. The sequence continues at coordinate 158,563,078 of CM053591.1, read as the reverse complement.
CAAATTAGTACTAAGAATTATGACAATAATTTATAGATATATCCTATAAGACATGAGGCAATATAGGAGAGAGAAAAGAACACTGATTCTGGAGTTGGAGAATGTAGGCTCAAATCCCCACCTCTAAGAATTATTATATGACTGTGTAAACCACTTAACCTCCATCAGTTTCCTTCTCTGTAAAATGAGAGAGAAGGACCAGATGACCTCTGAGGTCCCTTCCAGCACAAAATCTATTATTTTACCTAAATTTTGCTTCATATGTCAAATTTTGGTCCCAAGTAAAGATCTATAGAGTAGTGTTAACATCCAATTCTTGTTAGCAATGCCCAAGATAAATGATATCCCAATAACCTCTACCTTCAATTAGCCAATATTCTAGTGAATCTAAAAGTCATAAGTAATTACTAGAATCAGAGAAACAGGACAGCTGACCCGTAAAGAGAGGATTGTGGCAGTTGTTGTCAGTAGCTCTAAAGAGGATTCTCCTAATCTTTGACTATATTTTAGCATAAGCAGTGTTAACCCACATTTCTGAGCCAGCATTCTGAAACTTGTTCTTAGACCATGGCTTGTAGGAAGGTTTATACTGGCAATAGGAAAGATCAAGCAATCTAAGTGAGATTTTTTTCCCTGAAAAAGCAGAAGGATTATGGGAAGCTGGTTACCTGTGTGATTTCCCCCCTACGCCCTTGTCTATATCTGTGTCTCTGGGAGGACCTTATGCATTGGTCTATGAAGTAAGTTGTTTGATGTTTTAGGCACAGAATAAACTGTACGGCTATATGATGTAGCCACAAAATCAATGGCATCCATGTCCTTAACGATACCTCGCAAGCCCAATCCTTATTCTCCAAGATATTTCTATATTAAAGGCCATGTTGTATTGACATCAGCAAAGACTACATATTGCCTGTCGAATAAAGTTCAAATTACCTAAGCCTGTCATTGAATCCCATCTACAGTCTGGTACCACCTTATCTTTACAGGCTTATCTAATTAGATTCACTTCCATATACAATATGTTCTAGAGTTATGCTTGACCCTTATGTATACTTGATAATTTCCTACCATTTTGCCTTTATTCATCCTGTTCTCTATTCCCAGAAGGCCCACTGTTGTTTTTTTTAGCTGTTTATCCTTGATTTTTTTTAAAAAATGCTTTTGTTTTTACAATAGTCATTTCACAATTTATATTCTCTCCAGATGAACTCTTCCTTGTAACAAAGACAGTAGTAATTTTTATCCCAGTCTCTCATTCTCCTTAAGTATGTCACTACCTTCTTTATCTTTAAAATGGGATTTTTGTATGGAGCCAACGTTGGGTTTTGCTTTCTTGTCCATTCTATTATTTTCTTTAATTTTACTGGGGAGTTGAATGTGTTCATAGGAAAGAGAATTAGTTTATGTTCCCCTACAGTTAATTCCTTTGGATTTATTCCCCACGCCACCCCCTTCTCCCTTCTCTAAAGTCACCACTTGATCCCTGACATCAATTTTGTTTCCATCATTTGATCTCAGTCTGTCCCATAAACCCTCTCCTCTGTTTCCCCCTGTGCAATGAATTTTTGTGCTATTCTAAGTGATTTATAAACTTTAAAGTGCTCTTTGACTCAGTTATTATTGTTGTCCTTGTTGGAAGCAACCAGACCCTTCACCTCTTGCTGCTCTGTTTTCCTTACTTAGGTAATAAAGTTGCATGGTTGGAGAAGTGGGTCAATCACATAATCTTTTGTGTCTCTTTCTTAGGCTTTACTTTGTGAAAAGGCATTGTGGGTTAAATTGCCAGTGTAGGAACCAACTGAAACCAGAACCAGAAATTTAGGAACCAAGGAGGGTTTATTGAGTTCACTCCCCAAAGGAGCCAAAAGACAAGATTTATGTAGGTTTTAACTAGGCAGGAGGTAAATTGGGTATGAACTGCTCTTGACTGGACAGAGTCTCTTACTGGGGGATTAGGGGTGAGTGTAGGGGATGTGTAAAGAGAAAGGCCATTATTTGAGTTAGTTGTTCTCATAACCCTACCCTAATGGATAGGACTGTTCCAGAGACTCACCATTTCAGCAATGAGAAAGGTCATGAACAAGGGCAGGGGCCACTACACAGACAGACTCAGAGAACAAACTAGAGGAACAAGAGGCCAGATGGAGTTGCTTCAGTTTTCTTGGTCTCCTACAGTGTTTCCTATGTTCTCCTTTTGCTATTTTAATGACTTTATTTAGTGTATTTCTTGTTGTCTGGAGTCAGAAAAGTGAGACTTAGGCTGAGATGCAGCTGTTCTTACTGCTATTTTGTCCAAAGCCCCTAAAGCAAAACTCAAATGTTCCCTTAATCAAGCCTTCCTAGACTCCTCTTACCAAATGGTGGTGATCTTTTCCACCCAAAGACCTCGCCAAGCACATAATTTCACTGCTCACTTTTTTATTATGTGTAATTTTGTTCTATAATTATTTAAATTTTGATTTGCCCTACAAGCTCCATAACCGAAGGATCTATATACTACGGAAACTTCTTACTCCCCAGTGCCTAGCATCGTAGTAAGGATCTAAGTACAGTCAGCTTTTGATTGGTGTGAATAAGGAATCCCACGAGGTAGTTGCATACATTTGAATTCATATTATTTGAAGTTATAATTATGTAATATATAGTAATTGGGTCCAGTCCAGTGGAAATACCAAATAATGTGATCACTTCATGGGATGCATTATTTAAATTAATTAGGACCTAACTAGAATTGGTCACATTGAAATTTTATTTCACAATGTCAAAGAACTTTCTATAAATTAGCTCATTTTGTCCTCACAACAGTCATTTGACATAAGTGGAGCAAATATTATTATCCCCATTTCATGAATGAGAACACCGGGACTCCGAAGTTAACAGAATTTGTCCAGGTCACACAGAGCTAGTAAGCAGAAGTACTCTTTCAACTCTAGACCCAGTTCTACAGTCAGAGTACTTAGGGTCAGATTCTGCCTCTGATACTCCCTGTGTGACTGTGGGCAAATTAGGTAGACTCAGTTTCACCGTTTTGAAGTAACAATCCTTTTGCCCAAGTCTAAGGGCATATTTGCTGATGGAGCGCTGGACTACCTACTCCTTACTCAGAGCAAGACTAGACTGCTGATTGACTGAGAGAATTTTGGACATAAAGCTGTACACTTGAATAAGGGATTTACCTGAGATTTTTTTTTTATAGACTTGAGAAAGAAATGTTAGAGACACACATGGAGAGGAACTCTAAAGAGTGGGGAGAGGGGGAGAGAGGAGGAGAGAGAGAGAGAGAGATAGAGAGAGAGAGAGAGAGAGAGAGAGAGATACGGAGAGAGAGAGATACGCAGACACAGAGAGGTGAGATAGACACAGAGATATACAGAAACAGAGAGAGACCGAGACAGAGACAGATGGAGAGACACACAGACACAGAGAGAAGGAAAGGTTTTTGTATAGCAGACTAGCATGGACGTGTATGAGAGCCAGGCTTAGTATATTCCCTGACTTTCAGGTTTTCTAGTTCTATAGATTGCTGACAGGGCACCTCTTTTAGGTGAGATCTTTCCACCTTTCCTGGTTTGAGCTGAGACCTTAATGAATTTGTATTCTTTGGTATATTGTAATCTGGAATACTCCAATTTCCATTTACTGTTTTTTTTAGAAAAAATAGATTTATTTGCTATTGTGATGGTCTTTTGGGTAACTTGGCTTTAGTGGTATGATAGAACTAGACTTCTCCCAATTCCCTGAAATAGGGATTACTTTTATCTTAAATTCAAAAAATCTGGGGTTTGATTGACCCTGTCTCCCTTGACACAATTTTCTTGCCCCTTAAGGGCATGAAAAATCATAGTAGGACCCCCTCTGACATGACAGATATTTGAAAATCACAAAAGTCATTATACCTTGCCCTGATGACTCAATGTTTCCATATAGAGATAGGGGTGGGCTGAGATGGGAGCATGTTTAGAAATGCTAAATGACACTGTATATTGTTTTTGTATATGTTTGCTGGGTCAGGGCAAAGCAAACCTTCTTTTATTTATTGTTTGGTGACTTGTGAGAGGTTTATTTTGTACCAACATTGAACCTCAACAAGGTACTGGTATTGGTCTTGCCCCTAATGTGTATAAAGGAACTAAGCTGGTGAATATAAACTAAGAGCTACTTTCCTCATCTAAGAATGATCAAGGGGACAGCTAGGTGGCGCAGTGAATAGAGCACCGGCCCTGGAGTCAGGAGGACCTGAATTCAAATCCGACTAGGACACTTGACACACTTACTAGCTGTGTGACTTTGGACAAGTCACTTAACCCCAATTGCCCTCCAAAAAGCAAAAAAAAAAAAATGATTAAGGAAGTGGTTTTCTTTCTGAACATATACCCCCTAGATTTAAGATATTTGAGTGGGTGCTAGAGCGATATAATTCTATACTGAGATCCTTCTTGGAGATAAGAAAGATCATTGCCACATCTAAGGCCACTGTTGCCCTTCAGCTGAGCTAGAAAGCTTGGTGATAGCAACATAGCCTTTGTTCTTTCTCCTATTTTCTGCAAAGGTGTGCCTGAAGACTCAGATCGTATCTAATCATGATGTAGGTGAGTTACATCTATATATTTAGAATATATACATATCTTACATGTAAAATGAAGGGATTGGACCAGATGACCTTTAAAGCAGGAATTCCTAACCTAGGTCCTTTGGAACCCCAAATAGTCTATGGATTTGACTGTGAAAAATACACATTTATTTGAGTATACCTGTTTTCCTTTGTAATCCTATGTATCTTATTTTGTTTCTAAAATGATTATTCTATAAGCTTCACCAGACTAGCAAAGGAAACCATCACAAAACCTCTGAGATTCCCTGCTCAAAAGTCTCTTCCAGTGCTAGATCTATAATCCCTGTAAAAGAAAAAAAAAAAGTTGGTTGAGAATCAAACCCAGACTCGAACTTGGTCCCTAGAGTCATGTCGTAATATTCTTCGCCCTTTACTGGTGCCCTCCTACTTTGAAAGGCTAATTATGTGCTTGGAAGATCACAAATAGGGGAGAGATGTCTGAAGGCCATGCTGCCTTGAAAGCAAATACAATAAAACATATCTGTGCAGTCCAGGCTAGGTTAATTAAAAGTTATAATTAATAATGCGATACAATATTATGCAAAGCACAGTCATACCCCAGAGGAGGAACCTAGAAGAAGTGCACAGAGACAGTAGAGATGCAGGTTAAAGTTGGATGTAAATAAAAGCTTCCTAACAATTAGACTGATCAAAAGCAAACTGGACAGCCTTAGAAGAAAGGGGGGTCCTTTACTTCACTATGGGTCTTAAGTAAGGACAGGATGGAAACTTTTTGTAAGGAGGATTGTTACTCAGGCACGGTTTACACTAAAAGGTCTTTGACATTTTTTACTTTAGAGATTTTTATGACTTTGTAATTCTGTGATAAATGTAGGAATAATTGGAAAATAGTTTTGTTCCTTGAAAGCTGAGATCATTTCAACTTAAAAAAAAAAAATATATATATATATATATATATAATATGTATGTATATGTATATGGATAGATAGGTTTTGAGGCTAGCATCAAAACTTGAAGCTAACATTTCCCAGTCATAACATTATATGCTTATATTATCAAATCTGAGCCTTTTAAACAATTCACAAATGACTGGTTTGCTTTGTAGACTCTCTTTATTTAGGAATAATCTCTTCCCTCCTCCACCTCTCTCACATACCTGCTTGGTGACTCTGGATTGCCCTGCTGACAAAGTCCCTGGATATCCCTGGGGAAAGCAAAACTTGTGGATTCAAGACTCTGGACAATTCCACATTCAAAGAGTAGATATTTATCTAAGCCAGTGTCAGTCAAGAGAGATCCCTTTGGGCAGGACTGGCCCGAAGTTCCACTTTCTACCCAGCAATATGGGTAGAATTTAGGGCAGAGGGAAGGAAATGGGTGACTGGTATTTAGTGAAAGAGTGGAGAAAAATGTACAAGTGTGTTTGGGGTAAGCAGCCTCATTTGTCTGGAGGTAGAGTGTTAGCTTACTGGGTAAGATGTTGAAGGAAGATTCAACAGGTCTCTCTTGGTAATTGAGTAAGTATGCAGATCAAGAGAAAGAGAAAAATTTAACGCACTGAAGGTGGGTGATTCATTTTCCTAGTTTCTGAAATATTCTATTTTTTGTCCCTAGGCTTTCAGTCAATTTTGTTGTTGTTCAGTCATTCCTGACTTTTTGTAACACCATTTGGGGTTTTCTTGGCAAAGATTCTGGAGTGGTCTGCCATTTCCTTCTCCAGTTCATTTTACAAATGAGGAAACTGAGGCAAACAGGGTTAAGTGACTTCCCCAGGATCACACAGCTACTAAGTGTCTGAGGGCAGATTTGAATTCATGTCTCCCTAACTTCATGTCTGGTGGGTATGTCTATCCACTGTACCACCTAGCTGCCCCTTCCTTTCAATAGAAACTTCAGTTTTCATTTAAATAGAGGAAAAAAGTTTCACCCTCGAGGCTATGTTTCTTTGCCAGCCAAGAATTTCAAGGGCAGCTTGAGATTTACACTTTTTAAAATCACTAGTTAGTTTGACAAATACTGTCTAATTGCCCTATTGTCTTCCAGAAGGCAGAAGCTTCTGGCTTCTTACCTATCTAGTGAGCTTCATTTTTAATTGCCTGTAATTTTTCTTGTATTTCTGATTATATTATGCATCCTATTTGGGAAGTTTAAGGAAAATATTTTATTTTTTCCTTTTAGGTTACCATACTTGCTGAAATTATGGGTTCATCATAGCTTTAGACCTGGAAGGAAACTTAGAGGTTTTTTAGTCCAAGATCCTGATGAAATTTTATCTTCAAAAAGAAGCCTTTCCCAACCCTCCTTAATGCTAGTGCTTTCCATCTGTTAATTATTTCCAATTTACCCTGTTTATATGTGTGTGTCACACATATACACATGCACATACAGGTATATATACATGTAGGATAAATTGAAAACACACACATATACTTATATATACATAGATACTTATATACACATACATATATCCATGTATCCATACAGTTTGTACATAATTATTTCCATGTCATCTTCCCTCTTAGCCTGTGAGTTTTTGGAGAGCAAGGACTATCTTGTATCTTTCTTTGTATCCCTAGTGGTCAGGTTCCATATGGATCTTTCAGATCCCTCTAAATCACTCCATGGCCTTTTAGGATCCATAGCTCATTAGATAAAAACTGCAGGCCAAGATAAAGGTCACAAAGGGTGGTATGTTATATCTTAAAGAAAAATATAATTATGCCCCTTCTTTCCCTATGTTATGTGCTAAGATTTTATGTAATAGATATTTTAAATGCTATGCTCCAATTCTAAAAAATGTGTTGTAACAGTAAAGATGTAGAATTCCAGGAAGCAATGCCCAAAAGCAAGCAAAGGTACAAAGACCATTTACCTAACCTTAGAAGTAGCAATCAAAAGGTCAAGAAAGGTCAAGAGATATGAGAGCAAGATCGATGTCAAATCTGATGTCAATCTGAGGCTGTACTTTAGCCTAAAATCGATGCTCCATAAATTCACAGGCTCTTGCACGTTTGGAAGCATAATATCTAATTACACCTGTGAGGGAACTGAATTATTCTTCAGTAACTTCACAACCTTGAATCATGGGACTCTGATACCTCCATCACCTCTCCACATATTCTTTGTGTAATGAGGACGGGTAACTGGGTTTGACATTAGAAAGGATGAAAGAAGGAAAGAAAGAAGGAAGGAAGGAAAGAAGGAAAGAAGGAAGAGAAGGAAGGGAGGAAGGAAGGATGGAAAATTAAGAAGGAATGTTATTTATGAATCTAGAGGGTGATGTCTTGATTTGCAAGTGAATTGAATTTAAATGAGACAGAGCTTACAAAGCCATCAGCCTCACTCTCTCCTCCAAAGTTATTAGAGTCCAGGGCCATCCTGGGCCATTGCCAATCATCTTGAAGAAGGAAGGAAGGAGAGAGGGAAGGAAGAGAAAGAGAATAAAAAGAAAGATTTGTTGTCTTTAAGAGCTTTGGACTTGGAGGACCTGAGTTCAAATCCAGTCTCAGACATTTACCAGCTCTGTGATCCTGGGCAAGTCACTGTACCTCTGTTTGTCTCACTTTCACAACCATAAAACAGAGATAAGAATAGCCCTTTCCTGCCAGGGCTGTTGTAAGAATCAAATGAGATAGTATTTGCCAAGTACTTAGTCCAGTACCTGCCAGATAGTAGGGGCTATATTAAATGCTTGATATGATCAGGAAACTGAGACCAAGGCATGCTAAGTGACTTACCCTAGGTCACACAATAATATTCTGAGGGGGATTTGGACCAAAGTTCCCAATTCTATCCATTGTACCTTTTATTTCATTAGAATGAGATTGTGGGTTTAACAACTTCTCTATAAAACAATTTAAAGCAAATTATAAAAATAGATCAGAAAAATTGAGAACCACAGAAAACCAACATGATGTGATATCAGGTAAAGTCTTCTCCACTAAAACTTTGACCATCTGAATAACACTGAGGAAGAAGCAATATTGGATATTGTCTTCTTTGTCCCTGTCTGACTTTTGGTGCAGACTACTGAAGAGTCTCCAAATGGGGAGAAGCAATCAGCAGAAGATCCCTACCTCATTCACTCCCTATAGATATTAGCCCTGACTAAAGTCAGCTCTACTTTAATGTAAAGCCACAGGATAAACAACTATATCCCCTCTGTACTATATTTGTTGCGGGTAGGGATTTGTAATTTCATCTGTATAAGAACTTCTGGTGTGGAAATTCTCTTCACAAGTGTAGATTGTTAAATTCTTTGTAATTTACAGTTTCCTGGAGGCATGGAGAGGTTAAATGATTTCCCCAACTAATATAATGGCCATGAATGTGACTGAAGCAGGTTCTGGGGAGCCCTTAAAGCCTGGTCAGGCTTGGAAGACACCAAGGTCATCCACTGCATCCTTGGCCATTGCCAAAGTCATCTTGACTTTGGTCTTGCCACTGGACTTCATTGACCGAGAGAGAGTGAGGCTGATGAGTGTGCAACTCTGCCTCACTTCAGTCCAATTCACAGGTGAGTCAAGACATTCTCTGTGATGTCATTGGTCCTTTTTGAAAAGGAAGGACAAACAACTGAACAGAAGGCAGGGTTTTTATTCAGGTCTTTCTGATGTCAAAGTTGACTCTCTTTCTAATATGGATCATTACTCTTATTTGGATTTTATGTTTTAATAAAGAAAACCTATAATAAGTCAGGAAAAAATCCCATAATTGGCTTTCACAGTCTGAATTCTCAAACAACTCTCCCCCTCTCAGGCAGCACTCCCCAACCCCAGGCATCCTGCAATAAGTTTCTGAAATGAGGCAGCATCCATTTGTATCAAGAGTTTGGATATGATTAAGTGTCCTCAGTGGAGAACTTTATTTTGGTGTTGCCATCTGCAGCTGTAATTAGTTTGAACTTGTTAAAATGAAAAGTTTGACAGGAGCTCCAGCTCCAGTTTCTGAGGAAGGAAGGCCTGAATATTTTATTTGGATAAAAGCACCATGCTGGAATGCAAGAGACAGGGGCTGGCAGGGGTGTTACAATCTCATCAGGTCTTTTTGAAGGACAGCACAATTAGAGCTTAGGAAGTTCAAAGAGAGGCTAGAAATAGAGTTGGTAAGTCAGATGACAACACAACTCTTTTTATTTATCCAGCCTTGAGAACTGCAACCAAAGAAGGATTTTCCCCAACAACCTGGTGGGGGAAGAAATACTTCTCCCCCTTGGAACCACTCTTCCCATGCTTTGCCCCCTAGCTCTCCATTGGCACAAGATGTCATTATCATGGTGAACTTTGGCCTCTTTCCTGCATGTCATGGCATCACCTCTCTGATGTCATGGTCCTTTTTGAGAAGGAAGGACAAACGGTAACAACAGTCTCTTTCCTCAGTGTCCATGGGGACAAAGGTCAGACTGTCCACTCTCTTGATGTAACTGTAACTCCTTTTCTATTTCAACTGTTTCTGTCCCAGATGAAAATATTTTTGTTATGGTTGATCTGTTTTCCATAACTTTGAAGCCTGCAATGCGTTTTTTCCCCATGAATTTTACAATCCCTGATATGATACACACTGGGTGGAGGCAGACGGTGGTAGAAGAGTGTGAGGCAGCTCTACCAGCTAGATCTGAAAAAGACCTAAGGCTCATAGGCAATTAGGACAGTCATTGAATCAGCTCATGGGGAGGCTAAGAAAGAAAGTGGGCGGAACTCCTCCTGTGCCATGTACTTAACCCAAAGGTATAAAGGAGAATCGTCTATTCTATAGGCATCTTGGAACTGAGGTAAGTTATGAAAAAAAGTAGACTTTTTCCTCAATTTCCCTTCTGGTACCTGTCTATCCACAGCCACTATAATCATAGCCTACAGCCTTGTTATCCTCATGTTTCCCAAGCAAATAGCCTTTAGGAAGGATCAAATGAGAAAACACATACAAGACACTTTGCAATTTTAAAGCACTATATAAAAGCTAGCTAATTACTGCTGCTGTTACATACTCCCATAGTCAATCATGGCTAGCAGACTGGAGCCAGTCGCGGAATGCAGTTCAAGTTCTGAGTCTCACCATTAGAAACCATCATGTACCATCAGAAGCAGACTCCCCCCAGTCTTTTTTTGTGTAGGACATTGTATCAAACATGCTGTTGATTGCTCACCAGCATTTAGACCCCTCCCCCAGTCCAACTACAAATTACAGCTGTCAAGTTTTTCCTGGTATCAGATTTGCCTCTTTGCAAGTTTCATACATCTTCCTAATTCCATATTTCAGCTATAGACCAAGTCCAATCTACGCCTCCCCCCCCCATATCTCAGCCCTTCAAACACTTGTATAGAATGGTTTTTCTCTCCTGTATCTATTCTTTTCTATTGTATATAACCTAATTCCTTCAGCTGATGCTCATGGTGCAGAATCAAGGCTTTCCTTATCACCCTTCCCTAGATGGTCTCCAAGCTATCATCATCCTTCCTAAACTATGGCACCCAGCATAGGATGCAGCTCCCCAGTGGGCTGACCAGAATGAGTACAGTAAGATGGAACCTTTATTCTAGCAAGAAATTCTTGTCAACACGACCAAAGATTGGCTTCTATATCTTACTATGAATATATGCCATACATACCAATATACGTAACATTATATATAATATAATATATAATACATATTACAAAATATTGAGACAAGTAATATAATACCCTGCTAGCATTATGTAG
>CM053591.1:158532999-158551306 GCA_028646515.1 Pseudochirops corinnae | reverse complement strand
CCAGCATTTGTCGTTTTCCTGTTTTGTCATTTTAGCCAATCTGACTGGTGAGATGTGGTACCTCAAAGTTGTTTTGATTTGCATTTCTCGAATCAATAGTGATTTAGAGCATTTTTCCATATGCTTAAAGATATCTTTAATTTCTGCCTCTGAAAATTGCCTGTTCATATCCTTTGACCATTTATCAATTGGGGAATGAAAATTTCTTTACTCCTTTATCACACTGTTGCCTCAAATGGAGTTTGTGGCCCCTAAAACTCTAGGTCTTTTCATATTAACTATTGTCTAGTCATGCCTCTCCCAGCTTTGATTAGGAAGATGATTGCTTAAGCCCTGATTTGAGATGATATTTATCCCTAATGAATTTTACCTTATTCAGCTGATGACAGTACAGTATAATAAAGTTCTTTTTGAATCTCAGCTCAATAACAATAGCATTTATATAGAGCTATAATGTTTGCAAAGCACTGTACAAATATTACCTCATTAAGTATATTAGCTATCTGTTCAAGTTTTGTGCTGTCTGAAAACTGTTTGAATGTGCCATCTCGGCCTTTACTGAAGTGAATCATTTTCAGAGCACTCCACTATCGACCTACTTCAAAATTGACATAAAACTGCCATTGTCCATTTTTTGGGCCTGACCATTCAGCCAGCTCTGAATCCACCTCATTTTATTATCATCTAGCCCAGACCGTTTAGGAGTTCCTTCTCTATTTCCCCTTTTGGTCAAGGTGGTCTACAATGATGAATAACTCTTTTGTTTTTGCCTTGGTTGATCTTCACCCAAATGTTTTCCACCATGTTTACCTTGATCTGGTTTCTGATTTTTCTCACATGAATATATTTTCTGAATATACAATATTATTCCATCTTGTACCCATATACCTACCTGTTTCTTTTGCAAAAGGTACATTATTCAAGGGTCATATTCTAGTCATGGGTTTCTTCCCACCAAATCTTAGTGATACCTCTAAGGTCAAATTTACCTCTGTACATTAGGATCTCTAGTTTTTCTAGATTATTACTCCTACTCTGTATTAGATATTTAGATATCTAAGTGCATGGGCTTTATTATTCAATTCTTTCTTGTATTTTGACTACTAGGAATGTCTGCATGGCTCTAGGCTAGTCTTTCTGCTGCTTTATAGTTGCTAAAGGTATCCAGTTTAATAGATTTACATAGGCAATTTTTCCCTCTCCCTTCTCTTCCAATTAAAATCACTGTTGGTAGGTGTTATGGTAATGGGAATTTGAAGATCTCCCCTGCCCCTTAATAGGCCAAATGTAATCACATGGAGCCCATGGTGCTAGGAGCTTGCTGAAAGTGTGGAGCAGGAAGGAGCAGAGGAGAGCACCAGAAGAAATGGAAGCTGGCAGCATGGAGGCAGAGTAGCTAGTGTGAGTGAGAGAGAGGAATTTTTGCTTAAGGCAGCCTGTTTAGTTTTGAAGGCCTGACTAGGGGAAGGCTTGGGGATGTTGGTGTTCTCTGCATTGGTTATGTCTACCAACTTCTTGGTTGCTATGATGGATTTGGCTTTCTGGTGTTTGAATAAATGCTTAGGTTCTGTCTACCATGTGGAGAGTCTGTTGTGTTTTGTGCTTCAGAACCACATCAGGATATTCATAGCCACCATGAGCACTGTGAATATCACATTGGATTCTTACCAATTCATATTAGGTCCATCCTATACTATGATCCTGTCATTCCTATATTTTAAGATATGGTCTAAAAAATCCATATCTCATTCCTAGATCCCTTCTTATTAACCAGCAATTCACTTTGCATGGCTTATGCTTTTGCCTACGAATAGTAGCTATGATAAAAAAAAAAAACACTTCTTGTGCCCTAAGTTCTTCAGTTTTCCTCAAGTCTCAGCAATCTTTGAGCAAGTGTGAATAACCAGGAATGGTTCACAGGAATCTGGTTTGACAAGGCTGGGCATATTCTTTGACATATCTTGCAAACATGCCTCTAGGAAGACAATAGACTTCTTTCCCTTGTTATTATCAGATTGACAAGTAGTTGTCTAAGTACCCACTGTCTCAGGAAGCAGTAACCAACACTCATTATTGCTATTTGTCTCTCTATTATCTGACCCTTACTGGATGACCTATCACTTGACTGGCAAATCCAGATAATTTTTCCTCTGAGGACAAATAACTGCTTCCCCTTCAGAATATCCACCTCTAAAGGGCTTAGAAATAGCCTCATTTTTCCTTTTGCTCCAAATATTCCATAGTTCTTATTGTTGTTCTCCCCTCTATGACATCCTTCTTACCCGCCCCCCCCCCCAAACTTATGACAAAAACTCAGGAATCAGATCCTTATTCTGATGTTTACTGACATGGAAATAGTCATTTGACCTCAATTTCCTCTGTAAAATCAGGAGGTTGGACTACATTGTCTCTGAGTTCACTTTCAGCTCCAGTTCTATGGGTATATGCATCTAGATGAAGAGTTCCCTTTGTCTCTTCAAATCCCTCTTCTCTGTTTTCATTTTAAAATCATTCTTCTGTTAAAAAAAAAAAACACCACTTCATTCTCCTTGAAATGCTGTAGAAAGGATAAACATTCCCTGAGTCCCTTTACCTTCTCTTCTTTGAGGAATACTGGCTGGCACTTTGAGTGCAGTCCTTTGGCTGTGGCATAAATATAAACACTGAATGCTCTACTCAAGCCTCTGAAAATACTTCCTGCTAGCCATACTTCCTTTAAGTGGGATTGTCAGTCCTTGGGGTTATTGTTAGGAGCTCCCTTAGAGTATAGTTATGAAAAGCGACTTATATGGGTCTTCAATCTTGCCTTCATAGTTTCCTTATCACTCTGTTAATATCTTCTTATGAACTGGAAAAAAATATATATATATATATGTGTGTGTGTGTGTGTGTGTGTGTGTGTAATGCCAAGCAAAGGCAACTTCCAAGGTTCGGAATACTAGCACAGCAAATTCCATTTATTCAGTGACAGATTAAGGCAAAACATTCATGGAACAGAGAAAATCAAAATACAGTGTTACTCATTCAGTTAGCAAGTAAATTCTCAATTCAATCCAAGTACTACTCCACCCCTGGATAGTACATTTATTTAGTCAGTCAAAGTCTCTCTTCTCAAATGGAGATTAGTTTCCAATCATAAACAAAGTACATTCATTTGGTCAGTCAAAGAGCACAAAAAGTCAAAAGTTTCCCACCCCTGAATCACAACTGAATTACAACACCATCCATTAATGCCAAGCACTTTCTCAAAAGAGGCAGGAGAGCACAAAAAGCCATCTACCCTTAAGCCTCAACAAGGTTAAGATATCATCACAGCACAGAAAACCCAAGGAAAGAGCCTTCCTTCATCTTGACTCGAGGCAAGTTCTCAGCAATCTCTGTTCCTGGGGAGACAAAGCTTAACAAAGCCACAATATAAATTGCCAGTGTCCTCATTAATTCACTCTCTGCCTGCAGAACAATCCCAGAACATCAGCAAAACCATCTTACAGGATTTCTGTAAACATACAACAAGAAAATCCTCCTTCAGGCCTTCTGAACCCACAGCAAGTTTCCAGGACCTTTACAATGGCAGTACTGTCCTTCACCAGCAGAAAAATCTGGCAAAACAACATCAAAATAGACAGACAAAATACCAGCATCACAGCCATGCCTCCTCAGTTCTTACCAGCTCCGGGTGGCAGTTCTCAAAAGTCCTGGGCAGCTCCAACTGGCCCTCAGCAGTCTTTTTCTCAGCAACTCTGGCCCCCCACAATTCTTCTCTCTGCCTCCATGATACTGCTCCCCCAAAGTCCTTCTGGCCTCCTTGGCTTGGTCCTTCTTTCTGCTTGGGCTTCTCTCTAAATCCACAGCACCAGCTCCTCCAAGTTCAGCCCTCTCTCTTCACGTCAACAAGTCCATCCCACAAGTGGGATTCACAAACTATGGGTTTTAACACTCGACCCAAAAACCAAGCCAATACAGGGGGATCTTTAAATTCTATTACCATTACAATATGTATGTATTTCATAAACAGCAATTGCATAGCAAAATCCTGACACTCAGGAAGAGTGATTATGTGTATAGCTTGGAAACTTGGAACCCCAGAATATTAGAGGCAGAATCAGTGCTATGGTGAGTATGGAAGCTGGTGAACCCTTAACTCTGAGTTGATCTCTTAAGTCAGTGAGCGGTGTCCCATTCAAACAGAAGATAGGGCCACCACACTGATACAGATCTCTGTCTGCCGCATATTGATTTAGAAAACCACGCATGAACATCATCTATGCTCTATTGCATTGTTATTCATTTTGTTAAATAGTTACCAATTATGTTTTAATCCAGCTCTGGATTGCACTGCGCAACATTACCCAAAGTGTTTGACAGTTTTTCCTTAAATGAGAGTGACTACATATGGAAATCTGGGTCCTACTGTATTTCTACGAATCAATACCATTTTGGGGTGAACAATAATGAGAATGTTCCAAATAGAATATGTGTGTTTAAGTGGCAAATCACTGAGATTTGAGTAATCTCTGTACAGGAAAAGATGTTGCCCAAGTTGTGGGGTGGGGGGAAGAAGCAGACCTAAAGTTTAAGACGTGAGTCAGATAAATTGTAAAAGCGTGAGTTTCAATGTGTGCAAATGAATTCATCAGTCAATCAAGATGCATCTATTAAGTGTTTACTCTGTGTCAAAGCACTGAAATAAGTACTAGGGATATCAAGGAAGGAAAAAACAAGATCCCTCCCTCAAGGAGCTAACATTCTAATGGGGAAGATGGCATGCAAATGATTATGTACATAGAAGATATATCCAGTATAAATACTAGCTGTGAGTGTTATGGGGATATGAAAGGCCTCCTTCAGACTAAGTCTTGAAGATAGCCAGAGAATTGATGAGGTAAAGGTAAGGCTGAAGATTGTTCCAGGCATGAGGGACAATCAGTGAAAAGGCTGTAGTATCATGTAGTTAGAACCATGAGAAGATCAGTATCTCTGAATTAAAGAATTTGTGGAAGATAAGTGTATGAAGACTGGAAAGGGAGGAAGGGGGTCAGTTATATTGGATTTGGAATTCCAAACATTTTATGTTTGATTCTGGATGTAATAGGAAGCCACTGAGAAGGGAGGTGCCATGATCAGACCTATATTTGCAGCTGGGTGGAGAATGGATTGAAATGGAGAGAGACCTGAGGCAGAAAGACCAGTCAGAGGGCTATTTCAATGATCCAGGTATGAGGTGATGAGCACCTAGACCAGGGTGGCAGTTGTATGAATGAAGAGATGTTTTGACATTTTACAAAAAAAATTAAATGAGAAATTAAATATTAGTCCATTTAGAGGGTGAGCATATATAGCAACTTTGAGATAGGCAGTAAAGGTATTTTTATTTCCATTTAAGAGATGAAGAAATTGAATTGCACAAGGGTTAAGTGACATTGCCAGATGACATAATTAGTGGTCATTCCAACTCTGTTAAGTAGACAAGAATGCCAAGTGTCCACAGTATGCTTGTCATCAAACCAGGCTCCAGTTTGCTCAGCATTGTCACACAAAATTCATATATTCAAAAGTAAATCCTCAGTCTGCATTTTCCCTCTGGCCACAAATTCTTTGATCATTTCATTTTTTATTAGCACTTCCTGTCTGGAGGAGAGGAAGTAATAGGATTTTCTCCTCAAGTCTCTTACTTTGAGCTACTTTTTGGAAGTTCTAACAAAGAAGTCGGTGAGGGACAAGAGTAAAAGGATGGCTAATGTGAGGTTCTCTACTAGCTGTGGGCTTCATCAGTATGAATAAGTGGTTCATTTATTTATTGTGAATTTAGTCTAGATAGAAAGATAGATAATAGATAAACAAACACACAGACAGAAAGAGAGCATAGGCCATAAACAATAAATGCCTTTTATGTGCCAGGCACCCTACTAAATGCTGAGGATACAAATACAAGAAAGGACAGTCCCTGCCTTCAAGGAGCTTATACTCTAATGGGGAAAGACAATATACCAAAGGAAGTTGAAAAGGGGGTGAAGAGGGAAAGTACCAAAAGCATGAAGGGAAGGTGCAAGACATGAATGCATAATGGAAAAGTCCAAAGAGGAATACAGCCAGGTGAGGAATGAATTGATAGCTGGTATCAGCATCCTCCTCAAATTGAGTTTTAGGGAGGAGCTTTCTACTCTTCTAATCAGAGCAGTCCCAAGAAGAGGAGGTACTGATGAGCAGTGAGGACCCATTGATAAGATCTTGCAGGATAGTATGGTTCCTAGGACCTGCTCAAGAAGCTCAAAGGAATGTAATTAATTGGGAAATTCTGTATCTCTATTTCTCTCTCTCTCTCTCTCTCTCTCTCTCTCTCTCTCTCTCTCTCTCACTCTCTCTCTCTCTCTCTCTCTTTCACTATTTCTCTCTCTCTCATCACCCACCCCTAATATAAGTTCCTTGAGGAAAGGGGTTGCTTTACTTTTTTAATAATTTTATTCCTAGCATCTAGCAGTGACTAACAACAGTAGATACTTAATATTCATTAATATTAATAATACTTGATTGATTCATAATACAGACTGGTCTTCTCCTTGTCCCCTGAAACCTTTCATTTTAGTATCTGCTAGGAAACTTATTCATTCAATTAAATTCAATTCAGCTCAGTCAGTTCACATTTATTATGCACCAACTGTGTGCAGAGCACTGTGACAAGCACTAAGGAAAATGAAAGGCTTAACTAAGACTCTGTTTCTAACTTTATGGAGTTCACAGTTTAATAAAGAAATGTGAGTAGCTATGTGTCATGTACAGTGAAATGAGCTCAAAGCCTTCTTCTGACACTTACCAGTTGGGTGACTATGGGCAAATCACTTAGCCTGCTTGACCCTTGGTTTCTTCATCTACAAAATGAGAATAAATAATAACTTGTATTATTTGTGTGACTTTGGGAAAGTCATCCTCTTCTCTGGGCTTCCATTTAGTTATCTGTAAAATGAGGGGGCTGGACTAGAAGGCCTCTGGGGACCCTTCCAGCTATAGGTCTATGAGCCTATATAAGATATTGGACATAAAAACCCCATAAATCTATATATGATATTGGATATCAAACGCTTTGCAAACTTTAATGCACTATATAAATGTCAGTTGTTATTTCATGATCCATACACATCTAGCTAATACAGAATAACACAGGATAGAGATAGGCTTATTCTTCTATGAATATTTAAGTGTACCCATTGGCTTCCCTGCTTGCCTACATATTCTTTTTCTTTCAGCTCTTCTTCACTTTCTCCCCCACCACCGTTGTTAAAATGAAAACATGATGCCATCCAAAACACAGTGAACTACTCAGGCAGTGAAGGCCACATGCTGCTCATTGGGTGGCACTCTGTTCCCTGTTACATAGCCACCTGATCTCAGCAGTTACCTTGACAAAGGTTGAGATTCATTCTTTAGAATCACAGATCTATAATTGGCTGCTTTATTCCTCTGACACAGCATGGTGCTTCCTGTTGCCAAGGATTTCCCACTTTGAAATAAAAGATGAAAATTGACACCTGCAGATTTTTCTGCAACTGATCTAGGCTCACTGACAGAACAGGGCAGCTGGAAGACTTACAGGATAAGGGAAGAATCTTTAGTCCTGGAAAGAATTCCTAATGTGAATAATAAAAATGATTATTTGGTTCAAAAGGCAATTGCAGTACAGGTGGAAATGGGTGATGGGGGAGAAGGGAGGAAAGAAGGAGACCTAAATTTTTCTAAGGAAATAGCTTTATTTCTGGTCTCCTTTTTAGGGGTAAACTAAGTGGTGTAACCCTTCAATAATTATCTCTATTAGCATGGAATGAAGGTATCTAAGAGAATAACACAATCATTAAAGTTGTACTTGAAAATGTGCCAGGGGCTGGAAGGATGGAAGGAAGGAAGGAAGGAAGGAAGGAAGGAAGAAAAGAAGGAAGGAAGGAACAAAGGAATGAAGGAATGAAGGAAGGAAAGACTAGAGAAGGCAAGGTCATACAAGTAACTAATGGCAGAGCAAGAAGAGAGTAGAAGTCTTCTGATTTGAAGTCCAACAATTTTTCAGACTCATACCACATATCAGTAAATTATGTATAAAGTTGTAAAGCCATGCATGAGCAGCTTTCCGGAGGGCTAGAGCTTTTCAAAGTTCTGAATACATGGTATAGTGAACTCTATTCGATAACAAATGAGAGCAAAACATTCACAGAAAATCAAGGTACAGCATTCCCAATGTTACAACTTATCACAGAAAATCAAAATACAGCATTCACCATGTCACAACTCAACAATTTATCACTAAAATGGCTACATAGTATTCACCAAAATGGTCACATAGTTTTCAACAAAATACAATCATTTAGTAACTCAATCATTCAATCATCCTTAAGGAGGCTTACCTCCTCAAGGGTTACAAAGTAGAAAGTCAAAGTTCCCCACCCATGGGGTGCAACAGTGTCATCAGCGACTACTCAGTATGCACAGAGAGGTCTTTTCCTCTTGACTCAAAGCAGGTAGCTCCTACCTAAATCCACCAAACTGTCACCTGAGTTCAAATGCAGACAGCTCCCAGTTCCTTGTCCAGCTCTCTGTGCAGTTCCTGCTGTACACTGAAGCTCACAGTGTCCAGTCCATTTCAAATCCTTAACAGTCTGTTTTTCTGAGGAGACAAGGCTTAACAAGGCTACAATAACATTCATGAACATTAACAAAGCCACAACAACATTTGTACAAAATACCAGCACCACAGTCATGCTTCCTCAGTCTTCAGCAGTTCCTGCTGGCCCTCCAAAATCCTCAGCACCATAAGCTCTGTTCTCAAAATCAAAATCACTTTATCTAGCCTCCACGTGGCTTGATCCAAGAAATTCTGTCTTGGTTCTCAATTCTCATTCCTCTCCAAAGTTCTTCTCAATTCTCAGTTCAGTCTTCAATCCAGCAGCAGCTGCCCTGCCTCCACAATGCTTGTCCCAAGAAGTTCTGACTGTCCAGCTTGGGCTCTTCTTTATATATAGTATAGCTCCTCCCTGGTCAGCCCCTTCCTGTTATGTCAACAACAGGGGTTCATACCTCCTATTTCTTTACAGAGACTTAATTTGAAACTAGGTACTAAGTACTTGTCAGCTTTCTAATACAAAGGGATCTTCAAATTTCATTACCATTTCAAAAGTGTTTCCCCTTCTGAATGTGGATAATTTTGCTAATACAAAGGGTCAGAAACAAGGATAGTTTGAGAGGAATACTGACAAAAATAGTCCACAGAAAAAGACACTTATTCAATCAAGTCAAAAAGTCAACAAACATTTTTTAAGTTCTATGTTATTCAAAACCTTTTAGGTTAGAAATGTCCAAAATGCCCTATTTCCCAGAATTGCATTTATATATAGCCAACATAAGGAAATTGAAGTTAACAGCAAGGAAACTTAGGTCTCTAAAACTATTTGGTAACTCTGGGACAGATACATATTGCCTGCTTAGAATAGAGACAACAAAAATGTGAATTTTGATTTGTCTAACATGAGATAGAGGTGAGTCATTTTACTCCTTCATGTTTTGGCCCCTTCTTACCTTTCTAATCTTCTTACACTTTACTCATTCTGTATGTCCTGCAATCTATTACATTGGCCTCCTATTTCTCACACAAGAAACTCCATATCTCAACTCTGGACATTTTCACTGGCTATTTCCTAAGCCTGGAATTCTCTCTCATCATTTTCATCTTCTGGTCTTCCTGGCTTCCCTCCAGTCATAGCTACTCACCTTCTATAAGAAATTTTTCCTGAACCCCTTTTATGAATTTATCCTGTGTGTATCTTATTTATAGATCATTGTTTACATGTCATTTCCCCCTTTAGATTTGAAAGCAGAGACTTATGGTTTGGGGGGAGTTTTTTTGGTTTTTTGCCTTTCTTTGCAGCCACAGCACTTCTATAGTACTTGAAACATAAGAGGTGCTTTGTAAATGTTTGTTGACTGATTTTTGACTGACTACAAATGTGTTACAGAACCAAAAGTTTCTGTAAATTTGTACTCACTCTCCCTATGGACATTCAGTGCACCAGTGGAAAAACCCTGGTTTATTATCTTAGTGATTTACCATCTATTTACGAAATATGTCTGAATAAGAGTAAATGGAATTCATTTCACATGATTTGTTAAATAGGAAGCATGCAGATGGAAGTTCAGAATATCACATACAATAGTAGGAGTTTATTCCCTGTCCCAGCGTTACCACTAGGAGTCTGCCAGAGGAAGTTGTAGAAATGGCTACCACCTAGTCAATAATCTACTGACCTTTCATCAGGGGTGCAAGTTGGGTCAGTGGACTAATGCAGAGAGAGAGGGAGAGAAGAAAAGGGTGAAAGAGGGAAGGAATAAAGAGACAAAGACAGAGAGAATCACATAGAAAGAGAAGGGGACCAGGTTCACATTTTATATAAGGAGGGCTACTCATATATTCATCATCTCCTTTGTGTAAGTGTTTGCTACAACAACATAGACCATAATCACTTCATTACTTTTCATCCTCTGTGACTCTTATTCATGTATTTCCATAATTTCTCCATGGAGGGTGTACCAAATACATTGGAGGCCCTCTTCTGAATTTTTAATATTTCACATACACTGCTGAAGGATTGGGTTGCCATATATTAACAATCATCACATCTGAACCTCTTTTCTAATTATAGATAAGTTGCAGAATAACCTGAACCATTATAACCTAGGTACCAACAAATGATGATGCCATACACACATATGGATGTAAACAGATGTGTATGTGTGCATATAATGTATGTGTGTATATGTATGTATGTATGTATATATAATTCTAATTCAAATGTATTCTTCCCCAAAGATAAGAAAATCACAATTTTAACATGATATCAAACCTAAGTGCGATTTCTAAAACAGAAAATAGGAAATAGCTACACTATAGTACCATGGGGTTAAGATTTAAGATGTTAAAGTAGTGGAAAGCTAAATAAAACAATGGACTTGAAATCAGAAGATTTTGTTTCTGGTCCTAGCTTGAGCATGTCACTTAATATATCCAAGTCTCAGTTTTGTCATCTACAAAATGGCGAGTATAATTATTATATTACTTAACAAGGTTGAAACCTACATCAAGAAATTCGAGCAAGTCTAAAGGTGCTGTATCATGAAAAAAAAATACTAACATTCTAATAAGGGCAGAATAAACAAAGTGGTCTTTAAAAAACTTAATGTCTTCAAGAGTAACTATTAAATAATGGAAACAGGAACAGAGTTATTTTCTTCTGTTTGATGGTCTTAAGATAGGAAAGAAAGGATGTAGTAAAAAGGAAAACACTAGGGAAGAATGAAACACAAGGGAGTGGAATTTAATATTTCTTATAACTGTGGTATACAAGAGGAAGAGTACATAGACATGTAAGAAGTGGTAGGAGATGGACACTGCATGAACCTTGATCTTATCTGAACCAGACATTCCTACATGGGAAGATAATACTTGTAACTCGTAAGAACTTTATCATTATTAGGACAATTAGACAGAGTATAAATAGAGGGCATTTGTGTGAGTTGCCTATGATGGGATGATTTTAAAAAAAAATAAAATTGAAAGGTGAGAAAAGGATAATCACTAGGAGAAGGAGAAAGGAAGAGGTAGAAAGGGGTACATTTTCTCACATAGGAGAGAAATCAAAGAGCTTTTACAGTGGAGGGGGGAAGTGGTAGAGGAGGGATGGTGGGCAGTACCTAAACCTTGCTCTCATCAGAATTGGCTCAAAGATGGAATAACATAAACACTCAGTTGGGAATAGAAGTGTATCTTACCCTACAAGGAGGTAACAGGGGATGGGGAAAAAGAGAAGTAGAGGCTAGTAGAAGGGAGCATGAAATGAGAGAGGTCATGGTCAAAAGCAAAACACTTTTTTCCTTAGCACAACACTTGAGGAGAGAGAGAGGGAGAGAAGGGAGACCGACAGAGAGAGACAGAGAGATAAAGAGAGACAGAGAGACAGAGAGAGAGAGAAAAGGAGGGAAATAGTAATCATAATTCATCATAACTGAGTGTGAATGGGATGAACTCACTCATAAAATGAAAGTTGATAATAGAGTGAATTAAAAACTAGAATTCTATAAAAATGTTATTTACAAGAAACATATTGAAACCAAGAGACACACAGAGTAAAGGTAAGAGCCTGGAATAGAATCTATTATGTTTCAGCTGAAGTAAAATCTCAGACAAAGCAAAACCAAAAATAGATCTAATTAAGAGATTAGCAAGAAACTACATTTTGATAAGAGGTACCATAGAAAATGAATCAATATCAAGATAAATATATGTGCATCAAAAGGGACAGCATCCAAATTCTTTAAAGAAAAGTTAAATGGGTTGCAGGAGAAAATAGATAATAAAAGTATACAGTGAGAGACTTCAAATTTCCCCTCTCAGAACTAGATAACTTTGATCAACAAACAAAATAAAACACATGAAAAAGTGTAGGAAATGAATAGAATTTTAGAGAAGTAAAGTATGATACAACTCTGGTGAAAACGGATTGGGAATGGAAAGGAATATACATTTTTTCTCAGCAGTATGTGGAACCTACACAAAAATAGACCATGTATTAAGGCATAAAAATCTCACAACCAAAAGCAGAAAAACAAAGTTATTCAATGTATTTCTTTCATATCATCATGCAATAAAAATTATATTCAACAAATGGTCATGGACAAATAGATTAAAAATTAATGGAAAACTAAATAAACTAATCCTAAAGAATGACTGGGTTAAAAAACCATTCGCAGAAATAATCAATAATTTCATTGAAGAGAGCAACAATCTGTACCAAAATTTATGGAATGCAGCCAAAGTGGTCTTTAGAGAAATTTTATATATTTAAATGCTTACATCAATAAAATAGAGAAAGATCAGATCACTAAATTGCGTGTGCAACTAAAATAAAATAGAAAAAAATTAAAAATCCCCAAGTATGTCCTGAAATTCAAAGGAGAAATTAGTAAAATTCAAAGTAAGAAAATCATTGAATGGATAAATAAGGCCAGAGCTAGTTTTATGAGGAAAAAATGAAATAGATAAATATGGTTAATTGGATTTTTTTTTTAAAAAGAAGGTAGAGCCAAGATGACAGAGCAAAGGCAAAGGCAAATAATGACTCTAAACAAATTCTAGAGTAGCAGAACCCACAAAAAGATGGAGTGAAACAATTTTCCAGCCTAAGACAACTTGGAAAAGTGGCAGAAAAAGTCACTTGCTCCAGGATAAGAGGAGCATAGTTCATCACAGGTGATGCTAGCAAAATAGGAGCAGGCCTGGGGCAACTGAATCAGTGGAATGGCAGTTTCAAGACATTCTACCTAGTCACCCCAACAAAATAACAAAAGATTACAATTTTTTTTTTTTTTACTTTTTAGAGGGAAGAAGGCAGGGCAATTGGGTTAAGTGACTTGCCCAAGGTGACATGGCTAATAAGTGCTGTGTTTGATGTCAGATTTGAACTCAGGTCCTCCTGACTCCAGGGCCAGTGCTCTATTCCCTGCATCATCTACCCATCCCTACAAATTCTTTAAAGGAAGAGACTCTGTCCTCTTAATTTTTTTAAATCACCCTCAATCCGTAGAAGTCCCTTTGTTATAATGAACACTCAAACTTCTCTTGGATTGAAGTGAATTGATGTGACCATTTTTCTCAACTCTCCCACAGTTTAGAAGAGTACTTTCCGCATATGGAAACAAAATATCTTAAACTTTCAACAACTAATACAGCTAAGGTACACACATATATGTTTATTATAAACAATGTACATATGTATGTGAACATGCATATATATACATAAACACGTATTTTTCACATAAAGAAACCACTTAGAAATCCCTAGTAAAATTAACCTTTTATTTCAAATTTGACCATTAAAACTCCTCCAGTGCAAAAAGGTAAATAAAAGAAGAAAGCCAAATTACCAATATCAAAAATGTAAAGAGTGAATTCACCACCAATGAAGACGAAACTAAAGCAATTATTAAGAGCTGTTTTGTCTAATTATATGCCAAGAAATCTAACAATCTAAGTGAAATGGATGAATATTTACAAAAACATAAACTGCCCAGATTGACAGAAGAAGAAATAGAATAATTAAATAACCCTATCTAATAAAAAGGAATTAAACAAGCCATCAATGAACTCCCAAAGAAAAAGGACCAGATGCATTCACGAGTGAATTTTGCTAAACCTTTAAATAACAATTAGTTCCTATACTATATAAACTATTTGGGAAAATAGACAAAGAAGGAGTCCTACCACATTCCTTTTATGACACAAATGTGGTGCTAACACCCAAACCAGGAAGAGCAAAAACAGAGAATGAAAACTACAGATCAATTACACTAAGAAATATTAAAGAAAAAGTTTTAAATAAAATACTACCACGGAGATTATAGCACTATCTTATAAGGATCATATGCTATGACCAGGTAGTATGATACTAGCAATGCATGGTCAGTTCAATATTAAGAAAACTATTAGCATTATTGACTATATTATTAATAACAAAGCCAACAAAAATCATATGATTATCTGAACAGATGTAAAAAAAGCTCTTGACAAAATATAGCACACATTGGTATTGAAAAATACTAGAAAGCAAAGAACCAAATGAGGCTTTCCTTAAAATGATAACTACTATCTCTCTAAAACTATTACCAATCATCATCTGTAATGAAAATAAGCTAAAAGCCTTCCCAGAAAGATCAGGGTGAAGCAATGATGCTCATTATCACCGCTATTATTCAATACTGTGCTAGAAATACTAACTACAGAAATTAGAGAAGAAAAAAATTGAAGGAATTAGAATAAGCAATGAGGAAACAAAACTGTAACTCTTTGCAGATAATATAATGATGTACATAGAGAAACCTAGAGAACCAGCAGAGAAAAAAAAAACTAGTTGAAATAATTAACAACTTTAGAAAAGTTGCAGGACATAAAATAAATCCACATAAATTGTCAGCACTTCTATATATTACCAACAAAGTCCAGCAACAAGAGGTAGAAAGAGAAATTCCTTTTAAAATAACTGCAGACAATATAAAATACTTGGGAGTCTACCTGCCAAGACAAACCTAGGAGCTGTACGAACACAGTTACAAAACACTTTTCACATAAATAAAGTCAGATCTAAACAATTGGAAAAATATTAGTTGCTCATGGGTAGGCTGAACTAATAAAATAAAAATTATTATCTTACTTAACTTATTCATTCAGTGCCATACCCATCAAACTACCAAAAATATTTTATTGAGCTAGAAAAAATAACAAAATCCATCTGGAATAACAAAAGGTCAAGAATATCAAATGAATCAATGAAAAAATATGAAGCAAAGTTGCCTAAGTTTACCAGATTCCAAATTATATTATGAAACAGTAATCATCAAAACAATCTGGAACTAAGAAACAGAGAGGTGAATTAGTGAGATAGATTAGGTACACAATACACAATATTAAATAATCATATTAATCTAGGTGTTTGATAAACACATAGATCCAGGTTTTGGAGACAAGACCTCACTATTTGACAAAAACTGCTGGGAAAACAAGAAAGCAGTTTGACAGAAACTAGGTATAGACCCATGTCTCACACCCTATACCAAGATAAGGTCAAAATGGGTCCATTATTTAAATACAAAGGTGATACCATAAGCAAATTAAGGGAGCATGGAATGGTTTAGCTGTCAGATCTATGGATAAAGGAAGAATCTATAACAAGATAGAGAGCATTATAGAATATAAAAGGGAAAATTTTGATTATATTAAATTAAAAATTTTAAATTATACAAACAACTCTAATGCAGCCAAGTTTAGAGGAAAAACAGAAAATAGGGGGGAGAAAAGGGGAAGGGGAATTATGGCAAATTTCTTTGATAAAGAAATTATCAAATTTCTTTGATAAAATAAATTTCATTTCTCAAATATATAGAGATCTGAGTTAAATTTATAAGAATACAAATCATTCCCCAATTGATAAATGATCAAAGAATATGAACAGGAAATTTCCTGATGAAGAAATTAAAGCTATATATAGTCCTATGAAAACAGGCTCTAAGTCATTATCGATCAGAGAAACACAAATTAAAACAACTCTAAAGTACCACCTTACACATAACAGATTAGCTAATATAACAGAAAAGAAAAATGACCACTGTTGGAAGGGATGTAGGAAAATTGGGGCACTAATGTACTGTTGGTGGAGTTCTGAATTGATCTAATCATTCTGGAGAGTAATATGGAACTATGCCTAAAAGTGTATGAACCTGGTCCTATCCTTTGATCCAGCAATAATACTACTTGGTCTGTATCTCAAAGAGATTATAAGACAAAAAGGGAAAGGACCTATATCGACAAAAATATTTATACCAGATCTTTTAGTGGTGGCAAAAGATTGGAAATTGAGGGGATGCCTCATCAATAGAGGAATGGTTGAACAAGTTTTGATACATGATTGTGGTGGAATACCATTGTGCTATAAGAAATGATGAGCAGTGTTCAGATTCAATCAAGCTGAGATTCAGTCTGGCCCACTTGTCAATGCTTAGTCTCCTTAAGACTCTACCCAATATGGTGAATCTTTAATTAACTTTGTTAAAAAATTAAAAAAAAAAAAAGAAATGATGAGTAAGATGTTTTCACAAAAACCTGGAAAGATTTACATTAACAGATACTTAGTGAAATGAGCAAAATGAGGAAAAGAGTGTGCACAGCAACAGCAATGTTGTATAATGATCAACTATGAATGACTTTGCTATTTTCAACAACACAGTGATCTAAGAAAATTTCAGACTCATGATGAAATATAATTCACCTCCAGAAAGAACTGATGGAGCCTGAATGCAGAATGAAACATATTATGGTTTGTTTGGGTTTTTTGGAGGGGAAAGGGGTTTATCTATATTTTCTTTTACAACCTGAGTAATATGTAAATATGTTTCATTTGATTGCACATATGTAACCTATATCAAATTGCTTACTATCCAAAGGAGAGTATACAGAGGGAGAAAGGCAGAGAATTTGGAACTCAATTAAAAAAAAAAATCTAAAAATTTTACATGTAATTGGAAAAAAATATTTTTAAAAAAAGAAAAGACACAGACAAAACATAGTGTTAAAAAAGAAATATATTCCAAGATTTTATTCTCATTTATAGTACTTACAAATCCTATACAATCCTAATTGTTTCCTTGGCCCTTGAGTTCTTTATTTCTAGTTCCTTGCAGTATTTTATTTTTAGCCTAGAAACTGGATTTTGGCTACAATATTCCTGGGAATTTTCATTTAAGACTTTCCTTCAGGACATACCCATTGAATTGTTTCTATTTTCCTTTTGCTCTCTGGTTCTAGTGAATGTGGGCAATTTTTTTTTTTTTACAGTTTCTTGAAATATTGTATTCAAGAATTAGTTTTGAGAGGGTTGAGGTCATAGTTTTTAAGTAGTCTGGAAATTCTTAAATCATCTTTCCATGACCTATTTTCCAAGTCAGTTATTTTGATAAAAGGTTCCTTAAATTTTCTTGTGTTTTTCTAGTCATTTGATTCTGTTCTAATATTACTTCCTGTTTCATGGAGTCATCAAGTTCTACCTGGTCTTTTCTCTTTTTCATCTCTCCTAAGCTATTTATCTTCCTTCCAATTCTTTCTCCCAGAGCATTTCCTTTACTTCTAATTCCTTTTTTTACTTGCTTCTTTTTTTTCAGGTACTATTATAGTCCTTATAATCAAGATGTTGGTTCCTCCCATCCCCCCAGAGATTTACTTTCATTTTCATAGAGTTATTCTGAGTTATTCACTTCTTCTTAATTTACCTCTTGTGCATCTATCTCTTTACCCATAATATTTCTTCATAGTATTTGTTATTTTTTTCCTGTTGATTCAGATCTCCAATCTTAGTTCCTTATTTATGTTGTTTTTTTTTTTCTACCAGGTCAAAGATATCCTACCACTCTTAGACACGATTATTAGGATATCTACAGTCCTGATTTTGATTTCCTAGGCTCCCACCACTGGCTACTTTCCCCATTAGTCTGCACTCAGAACACTCATAGCCATCCTAGTTAAAACTTTTGTGAATGACTCTCCATAGAGAGATACTACATGCTTCTGTTCCTTCCAGCAGTCTCATCAGTCTAAATGTTGTGGAATTCTGACATGTTTACATGAATTTACAGTGGCTTTCCTGGTAGGATACCCATTCCAGTGCTGAAAGCTTTGAATTATCTTTTTCTATTGTCCTGAGCTAAATTAAAGAGACTATGCTTCTTTGAACTT
>CM053591.1:158514396-158532499 GCA_028646515.1 Pseudochirops corinnae | reverse complement strand
ATGACCTTTATGAACAAGACAAGATCTATAACTAGGGAGAGTTAAAAGCTCAGAAGCAATAGGTAAGTGGGGTCTAGAGAAGATGTTGGGTCATACAAGTAACATAACAAAGTCACAGACAACTATATAGTGAAAGGGGATTTTCCACACTGACAATACTAGGTTCCAGGTATCCAGATAGATAACAAGCTATTAAGAGCTACAAAGAGTTCTTGCTACTTGCAAGTGCAACTTGCTATGGTTATTTACTCTAAGTATGTGTGAATGTTTTTATTCCTACCCTCTTAACTCCCCCTGAATTCCCTTTAGTTGGAGAGTTTCCACTCCTCTGACCCTCATTCATCTCCATGACAACTCTATGCATTGGCATAAAGATGGTGTTCTATGCCTTTTTCCTAAGTGCTTTGCCTTGTCTCTCCCTTATATAGTAATATCCTCAAGGACAGAAGCTGTTTTCTGGATTTCATTTGTTTGCCTTTTACTTAATTTATACTCAATAAATATTAAATGACTTTTTGAAAACATGTTCTTTTAAGCTAAACTTAATTGCCTTTTTTCAGCCCTTGTCTTTGTTAACCTCTGCAGCATGTGAAGCTGTTCACTCTCTCCACCCTCTTAATGGCAAATCAAATTCCCTTGATTTCCATAATATTCTAGTATCCTGCTTATCCTCTTAGCTTCCTTTATCTGTCGCCATCATGAAATCCCTATCTTCCATTCTCAAAAGGTGAACATTCCCTTAGGATCCCTGACCCTCTTCCTCCCTTTCCTTTTCTCTCAATGTTTGGTCATCTCCTCTCACAGTTTCCGATATTATTTTTTTTTTTATCTGACTCTAAAATCATCTACTGTCTGACCTGCCAGATGTTTCCAATCTGTCAAGTCAAACCCAACAAATTCCCAAAATGAACTCATCTCTTCCCATAACCTGTAAACCATATCTTCTTCCTTTTGTTAATATCACAGCTTCCCTCTCTTCTTGGAGCATGCAAGGGTTGCCTTTCCTGGTGATCATATGGAAACTCCAGGTCTCTAATTCCTATCATATATGACTCTTCATCGCACTAGTGATGAAGACTAGACTTAGACTAAAATAATATAAATGAATTATAATAATGTGAAAGGCAGTTGAATTTCAATGACTAATCTTCGTTCTAGGGAGTAGATGATGTGCAGAAAAAATCCACTCAGTAGAGAGGTGTTCTGAGAATTATAGGTGCAGAATGTTGTCCATACTGTCAGATATAATCTGACATAGTTACTTTATCAGTCATTTCTGTTACTGGAAACAGAATGGGGAAATTTCTTGGGCACGTGTAAAAAATAAGAGGCATCAGTTCTATTTTTTAATACGGAGGTGGGGTGGTAATCATACTATCCTTTAGGATCCTGCTCAGATGCTACCTTTTCGAACAAGCCTCTCTGAGAGTTACCTTTTCTACTTAATATAAAAGCTTTTCGGGGAATCAGTAAGATAATTTTCTGAGTCTTAGTTTCTTCTTCTGGAAAATGGGACAATAACTTGTAGTGCCTACTTTTCAGAATTGTTATGAGGAGTAAATGAGATAAGGAATGCACATAGTACACTGTTATTCTCATAGCAATAATGCTTTTTTTAAATTATAGTTCATCATCTATGTATCTTCTTCCCCTGTTATATTATAAGCTTATTGATGGCAGGAATCACACCTTATTCTGTTTTGTATCCTTCATTGTTTCTAGAATAGTATTTTGCATATTGTGGTTGTTCAAAAAAAATTACTTAGTATTTTGAATAAATGAGTGCATCTATCTTCAGCAACCACAAAAATCTCTTACATATTTTCTCCACAAAAGACTATTTCTAAAAGCATAGAAAGGGGGAAAAAAGAATATTTTCATACGGCTTTAAGACTTTGATGGGTGCTTTTCATTAGATCTGCACTCAGGTTTTCCTTAGTCTTGGGATCAGGGAGTGGTGAGAAAGGTTGAAGACTCTGAGTATATGGACCAGTGTCTAGTTTTAGTTTTTAGAGAAAGTGTGGCCAACATTAAAGCACTCTAGAACACAAAGAGAGAAATCCTAGGGTTCTGTGTAGCACTGGAATGCAAGGAGAGCCTTGGGAGTTCTTTGCTTGTCCCATTATTTCTGTCTTTCCTACTAGTATTTTTATCTTTGAAATCAGCATTCTTTTCCCTGGTACAAAAGCTTTTTTCTCTCTCTCAGAGTTCTAAAATACTATATAAAGTTATTTTTGAGTAAAATTATTGAAAAACTTTCTTCCTATGTGAACTTTTCAGAATTTTACCCAAGAGATATCCTTTACTATCCAACAATTAACTTTTCTTTCTTAAATAATTTCTCATGGGCAGCTAGGTGGCACAGTGAATAGAGCACTGGCCCTGGAGTCAGGAGGACCTGAGATCAAATCTGGCCTCGGACACTTGACACACTTACTAGCTGTGTGACTTTGGGCAAGTCACTTAACCCCAATTGCCCTCCAAAAAGAAAAAAAATGATAATTTCTCATGATGATGGTATATAATGTAGGACTATTATGAATTATGGTTTTAGTTTATTTAATTTTGTATATATTTCTTGGTCTATGCCTAAATGTCTAAGATTTACTGTATATAAGAAATAAAATTATATTTCATTTAAATATTTTATAACTAAAGCTTTTAAATGTTGAGCATCTAATCAAAATAACGAATTTCATTGTATAACATGATTATGGGATATAGTGGGAAGAACACAGGATTATTGTCCCAACGTTATTGTTGATCTTAGACAAGTCATGTTACCTCTTTAAACTACAGTTTTCTCACTTGTAACATGAGGATTTGACTAGATAATTTTTAAAGTATTTCAGATCTAACATTATGATTCCTTATGAACTTATCTGTTTGATTAGAATACAAATTCCTGAAAGGCAAAAGTTATTTCATTTTTTTGTCTATGCATTTTCCACCCCCAGTATCTTATTAGTATACACTAAATGTACTAATTAGGTATGATAATCAGTATACAGTAAGTGTACTAATTAGGTATAATAAGTAGTATATCATACACATTAGGTATTTATTGATCGGTAAGAAATAAAAATTCAACTTAATATGTTTAAGTCTCCACTAGATTCATTGCACTCTGCCAAGTGACTGAGGAAAAACAGATGAAAAATGGTTGAAGTCTCTGCCCTTGAGAAACTTGTATTCCTGTAAGAGAATAAGGCACTTGTATAAGTAACTAAAGTATAATTTAGCACATGATAAAAAGAGGCTGCATGCATGGAATAGTGGATAGAATTCTGGGCCTGAAGTCAGGAAAATCTCAGCTCAAACTCTCTATCTGATACTTAAAAGCTATATGGCTATTCACAAGTCTCAGTTTCCTCATCTCTAAAGTAGTGATTATGATATCATCTATAGTATCTACCCCTCAGGGATGTTGGGATGAGAAGATGAGGGAACATATTCAAAGTTCTTGGCAAACCTGAAAGAGTTAAACATATGCCAGTTATTCAAATATTAGGCTACCCAAATGGGGTCAAACAGTAGTACAGGATGCTCAGGGACAGAAGGAGTTACTTCTAGGTGGAAGGAAAAGGACATCGCATGAGAGCCGAAAGAGATCCAGCATTACAATAGACTGAGATGGGCTTGGAGAGAGGAACCCATACCAGATATAGGGGCATAATAGTTACAGAGGCAGGAGAGAAGCCTTTGGGCAGCACCTAGCAGTCCCTTTTAACGGTAACACAGAGAATGTGAAGAGAGCAGTGTGAGATAAACCTAAAAGGACAGACTGGAACCAGATCATAAAGTGCCACGAACACTAATGAGTTTATATTTTATTCTGTAAGCAACAGGAGGGCATTGAAAGATTTTGAGGCAGGCATGATGATGCAGTTGCATCTTTACATTAGGTAAATTACTTTGGCAGTGGTCCAAGAGACAGAAGGGAAAGGGCAACTTCTTGCATGGCAGAAAACACTATCAGAAAGTTAGAGGTGCAGAAATGGTCTGGTTTTTGTGGTGATGACTGATTGCCTGTATATATTTTTAGAACTGGAGAAGAGACATCCCAGACATACCCCTAAAATCAATTGTAGTAATGGAATATATAAGCAAGAAAACTGTGTATGGAAACCTCTTGGCAAGTCTTAGCAACACAGAAGTTCAGAGTCGGTGGAGACCTCAAATGTCATCTAATCCAACTTGTATCTGAACAGGAATCCCCACTTAAAATAGACCCAATGAGAGTTTCCTAGCCTCTGCTCAAAGAACTCCAGTAGAGGGTAAGGTCACTACATGGTAGGAAACCCATTCTTTTCTTTTTTTTTAAATTTTTATTTATTTTATTCTGAACTTAAAAAAATAAAACGTTTCTGTAGCATGGTAAAATAGAAGAAAAAAATGATTTCACATGAAATTGTAAATGCATTATATACAACTTGCTATTCCTGTAATAAAGTTATTATGTAACCCATTCTTGTACTTAGAACTTAACATCTCACTTTTGAAAAATGTGTTAACTGCTGTGTTATTACTTAGGGCACATGTCAATTTGCCAAGGGTGATATTATACAATAAAATACATTATTTTGTTGAGGTACCCAACATTACAAGTCTCAATTATAAAATATTTAAATGAAGTAGAATTTTATTTTTCATGTACAGTAGATCTCAGTTAAGCATAAGCCAAGAAATATCAATTAAATTTTTAAATTTAAATTTAAATTAAATTTTAATTTTAATTTAAAATTAAAAAACCAAAAAAATCAATTAAATAAACCAAAAATCAATTAAATTAAAACCATCATAGTTTCATATTATATACTATCACCATGAGATATTATTTAAGAAAGGAAAGTTAATTGTTGAGCAGTAAATGATACCTCCCTCATAGGTAAAATTCTGTAAAGTTCACATAGAAAGAAATTTTATCAATAATTTTACTCAAAAACTCTCTCCACCAATGAAATCAAGTTTAGTCAACAAACGTTTTACCATGACATTTAGTTAAAAATCCTTAACTGATCAATATGATTGAATTTATTTGAGGATATGATATGGCTTACTATTTATATAGAGAATGGTATAAATGTCAACATGAACTAATTCCTTCACTTGAAAAGTTGTCCTTTGGTCAATAATCATCCATATAAAATCTTACTCTTAGATCGTTATTGATAATTGTGCATATTCTGTTTAAATCCTTTGTTTACACCATAGATTGTGTCTGTTTACTCTTATTTCAAGTGCAGTCTCTATAACCTTTAAGGAGGTTCTTTAAAAACAAGAAACAAAAGGAAGATTTTAGCAAGAAGGGAAAGTTCTGTATGAGCTAAAATAATATAAAATAATATATAAAAGGTAAAAATAATATTTTATTACTTTGTTTTTTATTTTTGCTACTTTTACTTTATTGCTAATACAGTATGACTTTGTCGTTTTCCTGTTTTTCTTGAGTTCCTACAATATGGCATTACTTTTGTTTTGAAATATTGTCAATTTTATGATATCAAACCCATGTCCAACAGTAAATTAAAAAAAAACTCTAAAGCCAAATAAAAATTATTTTTAATTAAAAAAACATTTAAGAAAGACCTACTGATTCTAAGTGCTGGAGATAAAAAGGAAAGCAAAAAACCAGCCCTTGCCCTCAAAAAACTCACGGTTTACTGACTGAGACAACATACATACAGGAAACAAGATGCCTTCAGTATAGATTGGAGGTAATCTCAGAAGGAAGGCATTAAGAACAAGAAGGATTAGGCAAAACTTCTTTCTAAAATGAAATTTTAACTGAGACTTGAGGAAAGCCAGGAGGCAAGGAAGAGGCAGGAGCCTTCCAGGTATGGGAAACAGCCAGTGAAAATCCCTGGAGTCAGGAGATGGAGAGCCTTACGTGAAGAGGGAGCAAGGGAGCCACTTCTCCTACTGATTCCCCAAGCTGGTGATAACTCCATAGATCAGATTTAGGACTAGGCTAAGGCTTCATGCAGTGATACAATGATATTCTTGTCATTTCGTTAGCAGATGTTTGACCCAGGTTTTGAAGCAGAGCTGTTTTGAGGCTCAGTTGAGATAATGGATGTCTCCAGATTTAAAGCACGATCTAGATAATAGTTTATTGATGTTATTAGCAGCCTCTAGTCACTAGACATCCAGACTGGTGACATCTATGGCCTCCGAGCCTTCTCCTACCTTCCTGTAGCAATGTTTATGGAACAATATAGGAGTGTACTGGTAAGTGTTTAACAACCAGGATCTCCAAGGAGATGGGGTGGAAATGCATTCAATCCAGTTTTAAGTTTCATTGCATGAATACTTTCTTAAGTCTAGACAATCAACAAAACAATAAAGCAAGCCCTAATTTCTAGTGATTGATGATTTCTGAGGTGTAAATACCCACAATGAAAATTTAACTATCATCTTCCTGTTAGAGTTGGCTTCAGCACACCCCTGATTTGAACCCACATTTTCCTGACTCTAAGTTTAATGCTTTATCCAGGATAATTATGCTTCCTCTCTGGTTATCTCACGTACTAGAGAAATCCAAATCATTGACCTGCTTGAGTTATGTTTTATAAGTTGCTTGCTCGATGAATCTGAATCAAAACCACTTGATTTTTCAACCATATAAAAGATGATGAGACTTCAATAAATTTTCATAGAATCATTGAATTTTAAAGTTGGAAGGGGACTCAGAGACTGTCTAAACCAACCTATATCTTAGAAAGGATCCTCTCTAAAATATCACCAAGTTGTCTTGTAGCCTCTAGCCACAGACCTCTAGCAATGGGTAACTTGCTACCTTCCAAGGTAGGCCATTCCACTTCTGAATAGCTCAGATCATGGGTAAATTTATCTTTATATCACATCCAAATTTACCTCTTTCCAACTTCTCCATTGATAATATTTCTTCCCTGTGAGCACTAGCAGAATAAGCCAAATTCTTCTGCCCTTTTATAGTCCTTCATGCATTCAAAGACAGCTACCATATCTTTTCCAAATCTTTTTTTCTCCAAACTAAACTCCCTCTCTTCCATTAATCTATTCTCCTGTGACATGAGGTCTTTCACCATTCTGGTTACAATCCCCTGAACATTTTCCTGCTTATCAATGTCCGTTCTTAAAATATGATATCCAGAACAGAAGACAGTACCCCCAGATGGGTGAGAATAGAGTAGAGCTATCATATCCTTAATAATGAGAACTATTTCTCTCCAAATGTAAGGCAGGTTTGTGTTAGCTTTTAGGATGACTATATCACATTACTTATTTATTTTAAGCTTTCATTTCTTTAAGGATTCTTAGGAAAATGTAGTTTAACTACATTCCCCTCTCTTATTTTTGTGAAATTGCTTTCTTGGACCAAAATTTATAACTTTGCATTTACCCTTTGTCTTATGAGTTTTGATCCAATTTCCCAGTCTACAATGATCATTTGGGTTCCTGACTATAATCCATTGTGTTATCTACCCTTCCCAATTTTGTGTCAAAGGTGATAAGTATGTCATCTACAGCATAGATGTCAAACACTCATCTTGTGGACTATAGCCCATACACTACCCAGTGTGATCAGAGCCAGATTAAAACATGATTGGGAAATATTTAACAACAACAACAATAAAAAATACAACAGAACAAAGATAATGTTAACATGAGAATTTCTAAGTTACTATGAAGTCCACTGGGATCTTTATATTTCATTTAGTGACCCCCATTTGATTTAGTGGTTCGCATTTGTTTTTAAGTTTGACTCCATGCTCTATAGAATGTCTTTAGTTAAGTCATTGATCAAAGTGTAAGACAGTGACTTCAGTAAGACAGTAGGGGCAAAATAGGAGAGAAAGATTTCAAAGGCTTCAAAAGATGATACATATTGTCTACATAGTTAGGAAATGAAGGTAGAGTATGAGGGTGAACATTTGAAAATGTATTTGTAAAAGAAGGAAGCATATAATCACTTTTAGATACATGGCTATTATCAAGTTAGTGAAAGTCATTTTCTGAATTAGAATACTTGCTATGGAGAGTCAGAGTCATAATTAGAAATGGTCTCACCCATGACAAAAATAAGTGATCTGGAAGGGGAAGAGTAGAGATCGTAGAAGTGATTGGGCACAGGATGGTCTCTTTGTACCTACAATTGAGCCAGGAAAGGGAGAGATTCCACCTCAGGTCCTACCAGAGTTAGGAGGGTAATTACCATACTTGCTATGAAATTAGGAGAGTCAGAGCTATAATTAGGAATGGTTTCATCTATGACAAAAATAAATGATGCAAATGGGGGAGAGAAGGGAGCATAGAAGTGACCGGGCACAGGACAGTCTCTTTGTACCTACAATTGAGCCAGGAAAGGGAGAGATTCTACCTTAGTCCCTACCAGAGTTAGGGGTATAGAGGGGCCCGGAGAGCATGTGAGAGGTGCCATGACAAGGGGACCCTTATTAGATGGCCTCAGGAGAGATTGTGTCATACCACTGGTATGGGGCCAGTAGAGGAAGCAAGATGCAAGGACAAATGTTGTCACTGTGAAGAAGTATATCTTACAAGATCATAAATCAGATTTAGAGCTGGTAGTGACTTAGAAGCTACCTCATCCAAGCTCCTCATTTCACGAAGGAAGAAACTGAGACCTAGGAAGTTTAAGTGGTCACATGGTTTGTAAGGATTAAAGACAGCCTTTTGAACCCTGACCCCAGAGCCAGTGCCTTTGGGAAGGAAGCTTGTGTTCACTCCAGTCCCCAGATGTTGGCATCCTGAAGCAACCCCTTGTTTTCCTCAAGTTAATCACAGTTCTGTTGATGGTACCCAGCTCAGGCTACCAAAACAAATCCTACTCTCATGAGAAACCTTTCCATTTATTGGTGCTGAAACAAGGGTTCCTCATGGCATGTAGCCTCCCCCTCGTGATGTCTTTGTGAATGGAAAACTTTGT
Organism: Pseudochirops corinnae; assembly: GCA_028646515.1. Lineage (NCBI taxonomy): Eukaryota > Metazoa > Chordata > Mammalia > Diprotodontia > Pseudocheiridae > Pseudochirops > Pseudochirops corinnae. The sequence continues at coordinate 158,523,570 of CM053591.1, read as the reverse complement.
GCATTGAGCTAATGAAGTCTTAGTTTTCCTATGCCCTTGAAATAAGGGAGACACTTCTCTTACTGGTTCTATAAGGCACACTCAAAAAAAAGAGAGCCACCCACACCTAATCAGTATTTATCTTAACTGCCAAAACACATTACAGATCTGAGAAGGAGTCAGCAAGCTGAATTTAAAGTGATTTCCTTTCTTGGAAAATGACATCTCATCAGCAGCTGCCAAAGGGAGTTGGGGAAAAGCTAAATGATGCCAGGGAAGAAGGGAGGACGGAGGAGCCTGTCTACAGTCCATGAAGGCTGCAATTTGGCCCTTCTGGGGGTGTCTGTGTAGTTAAATATTTAGCCCTGATTTGCCAGTTAAATGAATGCTCAGGGACAACTGTATCAGCAGCATAAATGTCAGCCAGGGGAAAGTCTGAACCTGCACAATTGGAGGAGTCTGTAGTTTGCACACATACATAGAATTGACTCATGCATACACTAATGCCCAATTATGGCTTGGAAATGACCAAAAGTTCTCAAAAGCTTTGCCAGCAGGAGCACAAGTTCTGGCAGGCTCTACCAAGCCAGACAGGCTTTGGGTGCTGGCCCAGGGAAATGCAGCATGATAGGTGGAGCAGAAAGCAGGGATGTGGACCCTGAGGCACTGAGTTCAAGTCTCTCACCTATAATAATTAGGCTTATAAGGATCACAGATTTTGAACAGAGGTCATCTAGCTCAACTCTCTTACTTTACAGAAAAGGAAAATGAAGCCTAATAAGGCTAAATGACTTGTTCATAGAGGCAGAAGTGAAAAAACTAAGTTTTGAACCAAGATCTTCTGACTCTTGGGACAGGTAAGTGGTACAGTGGATAAAGTGGCAGATCTGGAGTCAGGAAGACCTGAGTTCGAATGTGGTCTCAGACACATATTAGCTGTGTGACCCTGGCCAAGTCACTTAACTCTGCTTCAGTTTCCTCATCTGTAAAATGAACTGGAGAAGAAAACAAGCTACTCCAGTATCTTCACCAAGAAAACCCCAAATGGGGGTCACAAAAAATCAGATAGTACTGAACAACAACTTTCAACTCCAAAGATCAAATTATTTTCAGTGTATAAAACTAGCTCACAAATTACTACTGCCTGTGTGTTCTTAGACAAGTCATTTGAACTTTCTGGGATTCAGTTTCCTTTTCTGTTAAGTCAGCTGGACTGACTAGAATTATAAATATCTAGATCTGGAAGATGCCTAGAGTTAGCTTCTAAGTTTCCTTCTGACTCTCTTTCCATAATCCCATGACATCTGTTGTCACTCGAAGGAACACCTAGCCTAGGTCATGGTGGTTTCTTATTGGGGTGGTGATGGGGGGATGGATTACTTGAGCCACATCAGGTCTTCTCTTAGATCTTAAAAGGGCTGTACTCTGTATTGGCAAAGAGAATAGCCTCACTGGGAAAACAGCCTGGAGGAATTGAAGTATATGAGTGCATATACTGTACCTTGCCTGATCGAGGACAAAGGACCAACAACAATATATTGCAATGACAAGAGATGTCACAAAGGTGGAAACCCAGGGTCTATGTTCTACAAAATATGGCCTTTTGGAGGAAATTTAAAGGGGTTCTGCTTTCTTTTAATAGGTGACTTCTGGTACAGCATTTCTAGAAAGAGGAGGTTTGGCTCATTGGGCAGAAAACTGACTTGCTTCTGGCTGACTGAGAAAATTTAGGCATGGAGTATCACTTTCCTCATCCCTGAAATGGGATACTAATTAATGTTCCTGATCTAGCCTCTCAGGAATGCCTCTGAAGATCAGTGCCCAGAAAGCATTTCATACAGGATACTATCCCTGCCCAGTAGCAGTCTGAAAGGGACTGTATATGTTCTAGAGGCCTTCCCTCTCCCCTTCTACACAGGGAAGCATCCCCCAGGCCCACCTTTTCTCATCTGTAAAATGAAGGAATTAGACAAAATGATCTCCAAGGGCATTTCCAGCTCCAGTTCTATGAGTCTATCAACCATTCTGTGCCCTATAGAAAAGGATCATGGTATCATAGATTTAAAACTTTAAGGGACCTTAGGAGGACTCCAACTTTGGTCCATCAGTGTTTACTGTGTGCTCACTGCACTAAGATTGGGGATACAAAAATAGGGGAAACTGAGACCTAGAACAGATAAATGAAGAGTCACATAAGTAGGAAATCACTATGGCAGAAATGGAACACAAGTATTTATGATGCCAAGTCCGGCATTCTCTCTGCTGTACCATACAGTATATTTCCTATTACCAGGCAGTATTTTTATTCTAAGAAATAACTGCTGTATTAATGTGACATATAGTATGTGCATCCAGACACCATGGCATAGAGTACAGCAAGTTAGCCTTGGAACAAGGAAGACCTCTTTCCAAGTCTTACGTCTGAAGAGTGGTCTGGGAGTGGTCACTGGGCAGCTTCACCTCTTAGTGTCCCAGACAACTCTCTAAGACTGAGCAGATGTCAGTCCACCATGGTAGAGGAGGTTTCCTTACTGGGACTTCCCTATACCAATTAAATCACAGAATACCCCATCTGTATAATTTAATTTATTTAAATCAATGGAGGGAGATGAAAGCAGAAATACATATAATTCAAAATCTTCCTTTAGCCATTGGTTTTCCCTCCTTTCCTGCATGAAATTGGTGTGAGTGGTCAGTGTGTCTTTCTCTGCCTGTTAATTTGTTGAGGTATCTCTTCCATCTCTATGGCTTTACCCTAGAATGGAACACCCTCCAATGAAGAAAATGGCCTTCTCTCTCATTTCTACTTTATAGAGGTTCTTCATTTAAGAAAGAGCTAAGGTTCCATCTTCATCATGAAACCCTTCCTGAAGCCCCCAATTACTAGAGCCCTCCTTCCCATACTACTATGTATTTAACTACTTGGACTGTGTGTATACCTGAGTTCAAATCCAGCCTCATTCGCTTACTGGCTGTTTTGACCCTGGGCAAGTCACTTAACCACAATTACCAAGAAAAAAAGTGTGTATATAAAAAGAATTTGCATAGCTTGCATACTTTCATTCCATATAACTGTATGTATGCATACAAACACACATATTCATCTATCTATATATCTACATACATATATATCCACACTTACACACATATACAGTGAAAGGACATAGCCTTTGAAAACTGGATTAGCTGTTAGTGGGTTTGTAGAAAAGTTAATGTTTGGTGTAAATCTGAATTGGCATTCATGTATATGCATGTATGTATATGGTCATTAACTTTATAAGTATCATATATATATATATTTTTTTTTTTTCTGTGATTTTCTATACCATTAAGATATAAGCTCCTTGAGATTAAGGTTTGTTTCATTCTTTCTACTTCTATCCCTAGCACTTAGCATAGATGCTTCTCATACAGTAGACACTTGATAAATACTTTTTGATTGATTAAGTCTTTACTAGAGTGAGCAGCCAGAGAATTGTCTTGGGCACCGCCTGGAAAAGGTATGATTTTCCTATTGCATTCTATAGACAATCATCCCATATACACAATAATGGTTCACCAATGGCACACATTCCATAGCTCCATGTTGTTGTTTCTGTGGTTGATGATGATGATAACAATGGTGGCGGTAGTGGTGGTGGCGGTAGTGGTGGTGGTGGTTTTCTGGGGGAGCAAGTGGACTTGGGAGAGGGTAAAGGATTGCTATTATAGTGTTGTGGGTCAATAAGGCGGACTGAGGATATTGGTTTCTCTTTCCCAGCCCCACTATATCTATAGTCAGATTCTTAGTTGGGGCCTATCTGCTTTCCTCCCCCCACCAACTCCTGCAGAAGCACCAACAACATATAGAGAATGATTCCACCTAGTTCTTTTTTCTCCACCCCTTCTCCCTAATTCAGCACTCTGATTTGCTCTAAGTGCCAGGATTCCTAGTCATTACTTGAAGTGGGAGGAAGAGGGGAGTAGATATCATTCAAAAGTTAGACAGTAGTAATCAGGTTAATCAAGAAATTACTGCCCTTTGTCTTTAACTGATAGGCAAGGACCAAGAGACTCTATTGCTCATTCTTAAATTATGCTCCCTATGCTGGGGATATATTTTACAATTGTAAGACAGTTGACCTTCTTCTTGGTCTAATGGATGGACAATGCCAGAAATGGAGTTGCTGGAGACCATGAAAAACTGAACAGAAACAAAGCAATTCTAATTTAAACTTGGATTTCTCTTCATTCTGTGCAGACAAGAGCACTGAAGCTTGTAAGTCACGTGGGCAGATGTCTTGATGACAGGGAAGGGAATGTGCACATGTGCAGGGCTGAAGAATGAGGAGATTAGAATGATGACAATCCCAGATCTCAGGCTTCCTAAATGTAGAAGTCATTCCCATTTCTAAGTAAGGTCAGCCACGTTTTGTGATATCTGTGAGGTTTTATGAGGAAAGCCACCTTTTCATAGCTTATTCTCCCTTGTCTGGTGGAGGAGGTTTGTAGAGTTGTGCAAATTATATCCATTAAAAGGGACCCATTATATTACAGAATTACTGTATCATTTTGTTTCCCCACACAATTACATGAGAAATAGCATAGCTGTTTTTCTTTTTTGTCAGGAAAATCTCTATCTTTCATATTTCTTTAACAAAAAAAACTTTTGCCTTTTTTCCTCCATCTGAGATGTAGGCTAAAGCAAAGAATCTCTTCCCACAAATCAGCTCCACCATCACCCACAAAACCCTGTTTCAATATATATGTGAAATTGTGATATTCTATCTGTAGCAAATTACCCAGGCCTGGCGAGCTCTATCGTAGGTCCTTTGTAATCCAACACAGATTTTGCCAGCAGAACTGGGCAGAAAAAGTCATAGAGAAATATGGAAACCTGCAAAATATTATTATTATGAATAACATATGTCCTGTAAATGCATATTTACTTTATACACAGTGATCAGCGTGGAGGAATTTCAAATATAACATTAGTGGAAGGCCCATGTTCTGGTTCTAAATATATTCAGTATTTTGAATTGGGATCCGACTACAAAATGACCATTGGATGAGCAAATCATTTACGGAAGTCTTCGCAGAAAAGCCAGGGTGCCAAGGATTCTGAACATCACATGGGAGGGAAGTGGGTTCATTGAAAATGACAGGTATTTGGGGTACAGTAACCAATGTGCAGCAGAAATGGAGTGAGGAATTAGACAAGTGGAAGAAACAAGAATATGCCTGTCTTGAGCATGGCCAAAGACAAAGTCCAGTAATTATTCATGAGAGAACCTAGGGCAGCAAGGTAACAAATTAAATTAGTAAATATCACAAAACATTATGATGATGAGGCTGTGCTGGTGGAGAGAGCTCTGGACTTGGAGTTAAAATGATCTGAATTTTGATTGAATACGGCCTCAAGCACATGCTAGCTGTAGGACCATGGGCAGGTCACTTAAACTGTGTCTGCCTCAGTTTCCTTATCTGTAAAATGGGGATAATAATAGCATGTACTTTTCAGGGTAGGTGAGAATTAAATGGGATATTTGTAAAATGCTTAGCAGAGTGCCTAGCTCTTAATAAATAATTTTCCTTCCTTCCTTCCTTCCTTAGTTCCTTCCTTCCTTCCTTCTTTCCTCTCTTCTTTCCTTCCCTCCTCCCATCCTTAATCTCTCCCTCTGATGATACTGACGATGATGAACTTACATCTCAACTCTCAATATAAAAAACCCCATCATTTTATACAGTTGCACAACATTCCATAGAATGTTAGATATGAAAGAGTAGTATAGGAGAGTGACTTGTCCTCAGACAGTTTTTATCTCAAGCCCATTAAAAAGCCTGACCATCAGACAGTAATAGAGATGGCAATGACCAGAGCACTCACAAAACTATTTGTGATTTGAACTCGATGACAACCCCATGTGTGATCAATCACAGGCATTTTTATTCTTATTTTAAGACAAAGAAACTGATGCTGAGAGACATCTAGTGATGTGCCCAGTCTTATGGCTATGAAGTATCAAAAGTGGGATTTGATGCAAAGGTTTCCTGATTCTAAGTCTACCACATTGATACAATCATGGAAAAGGTTCTGATGCATGCCTTTCAGGGTCTTATTGTATTGGGGAGACAATATATAAATAAATGAAAAGTTAAGCAGCATTAATTCATACTTCAGTCCATTGATTGCAGATTGTAACCCATCTATCCCTTCTCATCCTGTATAATTCTTGCTCATGACTTTCATTAAAACTGTCATAAAGAAGTCATCAATCTGTTAGAGATTTTCTTCTATGTCTTTTAATATTTCATGAGGGTAACACTTTTGCTGTTCATCCATCATCTCTTACTCTCATTAAAAGAGTGGCCCATCTCCTTTTCTGTTGTTACATATTATAAAGATGGTGTCTTTCTTTTACCCAAGCCATCATAGGCGATGTACTCTAGTCTGTTTATGCCCACTGGGTCTTAGTTTTCTTATCTGTAAGATAAGAGGCTCAACTAGATAGCCTCTGAAATTGTATGATTTTCCAAATATAAGATTGATTTTTTGAATCCAAGCATCAAATTTTGCATTTGTCCTAATTTTATTTATCCCATTTAAATTTCATCTGATTAAATTTAGCCTATAATTCTTACTGTTAAGGGCTTATTAGAGCTCTTTTCTTTCACATAATGCTTGCTGCCCACTACTTGTACATTGTTATTTGATAATTTGACATGTAAACCATTGATAAGAATGTTTAACTGAACAAATCCAAGTACTAAGAGATGGCGTGATTCACACTGGGCACGTATCACCTTAGGAAAGCCTGATACCCTCTCCGAATCTCTGTTTCCTCCTCTCTAAAATGAGAGGACTGGACTCAAAAATGTCTAAGTTCCCTCTCAGTTCTAAATCTCAGAATCCTATTGATGTCAGAGACAAGAGATGTTAAAGGAGTTCATAAGAACATCGGGATATTTAGGAAAAACTTTACAGGTAGAGATTGTGGAAATCTTGAATGCTAGGCTGAAGAGTATGGACTTTGTGTTGAACATGATAGGGACTCAAGGACATACCATGAATAAAGCAATGTCAGTTCAAACCATGAAAATTGCAGAGGTTGGGGTGCCTTTGAGACTGTAGGATTTGGGGTTGGAAGAGACCTAAGAGATCATCCCCTTCTTTTACAGATGAAGAACCCCAGTGCTTTGACCAAGGTCACATGGATGGTAAACAGTAGAACTTGATTTGAAGCCAGTTACTCTGGTACTGAAGAGTTCAGTGCTCTGTGTAGTCTCTCTATGAGGAGTTATTATACCATTAGTAGTAGAGAGAAATGATGGACTGTTTTAGCTGCAGTGTTGGAGTATGAGATGTGGAGGTAGGAAAGCCAAGAAAGAGAAAGTCCAGGAATCAGAGAGAAAATGAACATAAGCCACCCTAGAGTTCAGCTTAGGCCATTTGGTGGCCTGAGAGTCAAGCAAGATCAGTCAAGGCTATTGGAAAACCTGAGGCATCAGCGCAGGAGTGCCCAATCTAGGAGACGTTTATTGAGAGAGACAAAATGATGTAATAGATAGAGCCTTACCTTAGAATCATTAAGACGTATGTTTAAATCCTATCTCTGCTACATACTGGCTGCAACTCTCAGTGAACCCGAGCAATTCTGGCACTGCAGAATTCAGAGCAGGTGCTGATTGGGAGAGACGGTTGGTTTCCTTTTTGGGCATTTGCTGCACCAAAGAAATAACAAGTCTGGAAAAAATATTGCATGCACACAGATCTATACATACATAGATACATATGTACATATAATACAGTATACACATATTTTATATGCATACATACTTATACACATGTCTATATGTACATGTACATGGGAGTGTTGTATGTATGTATACACATACATATCTGTATAATATGCATGTGTATGTGCATTTATACAGAAAGAAAGAGAGAGGGAGAGAGATAGAGGGAAGAGGGGGGAGGGAGAGGGAGGAAAGGAGGAAGAGAGGAAAAGGAGAGGGAGAGAGACAAAGACAAAGAGACAAAAAGGTGAAACATCTATTATGCTTAAGGCACTATTCTAGATGTTATGGGAGCTACAAAGATGGCTAAGATTCTTTTCTCTTGATCTAAACCAATCCAAGTCAATTTCAGTCTGTTTGAAAACCATCCTAGACAAGTTGGAAGAAACTCATTGCCTGGTTGGCTATGGAGGGATGCATTTTCCTGCCCAAACAACTCTATCTTTTTAAAAGTTTTGTTGATAGTGTTTTTTTTTCTATTACAGGCATTTACAGATCACTCTCACTTTGTGAGAGGTCTCTTGTACCGATTTAAATAATACAATAAAAATAATGATACCACGATCTCATCTGAAAGTGCATTTAACATTTCACATTTGTAACATCCCATCCTCTTTTTAACAGAAATATATTTTTTCTCCTTCTTATCCCTCAGCCTCACCCCAATGGAAAAGAAAAAAGGAAAAAGAAATTTCTCACAAGAGATCTGCATAGTTTAGCAAAACAAATTTCCTTGATGGTTACATCCAAATATGTATATATGTATACATACATATATCAGTTCTCCGGGATTATGAATGGTCATTGATCATAGTTCTTATAATTTCCTAAGTTATTTGTCTTTATTGTTACTGTGTAAGTTGTTCTATGAATTGGTTCATTTCATTCTTTATCAGTTTATAGAAGTCCTCAAACTTGTTTACTTCTAAAAATACTGATCGTATAGTATACAGTCTTCTTGTTCAGTACTAGGATAAGAACTCACTATTTGATTAAAAAAAATTGTTGGGAAAATTGAACAACAGTATGGAAGAAATTTTATTTAGACTGGGGGGAAGAGAACTTGCAGCCTTGAGGTCACATAGGGCCTTCTAGGTCCTTGGGTGCACCCTTTTGACTGATTCCAAGTTTTATAGAACAAATCCTTTTATTAAGGGGATTTGTTCTATGAAGTTTGGGTTCAGTCAGAGCGATCCACTTGAGAACGTGAGAACTTGATTTAGACCAACACTTTGAACCTAATACAAAGAAGAGTTCCAAACAGGTACACTGCCTGGGTAAAAAATTAAAATAAATAAATTTTTAAAAAAGTTACATCATAAATAAAATAAAGAAACAGAAAATTTTACCTATTGGATTTTTGAATAAGAGAGTTCATGGACAAGCAATGAATAGAAATCACAAAAGTTAAAGTGGATA
>CM053591.1:158495540-158513896 GCA_028646515.1 Pseudochirops corinnae | reverse complement strand
ATTTCTCAATTGATAAATAGCACCAAGATATGAACAGGCTATTCTCAAAGAAAGAAACCCAGGCTATCTAGTCTATGAAAAAAATGTTCCAAATTACTACCAATTAGAGAAAAGCAAATTAAAGCATTTCTGAGATTCCACCTTATACTCAACAGAATGGCAAAGATTCCTAAAAAGGAAAATGCTCATTTTTGGAGAGGCTGTGTGAACAGAGGCACGTTAATGCATGGTTAGTCAACCTCTGAATGGGTGGAACCATTCTGGGAAGCATATTCAAATCATACAAGAAATGTTACTAAGCAGTAAGTGTCCTTTTGAGTAGTTTTATCACTATTACTAGTTTTATCACTATTACTCCAATACCCAAAAAAGATCAAAGAAAGAGGGAAAATACAAAATAATATTTATAGTAGCTCTTTTTGTGGTGGTAAAAACTCGGGGTCAATAATAAAAGGGTCTGGAAAAATAACATCTCCTTCACTGTGAGAAAGGTTAAAGGGGTTCCCATCAGCTAAGCAATGACCGAATAAATTACATTGTATGAATATGATGAAATACTATTGTGCTATAGGAAATGAGGAAATAGTTGAATTCAAAAAGACATGGAAAGACTCATGTTGATGAACCAATGAAGAGAGAAATAACCAAACAGCTCTTGAAAGTCATCTTTGTAGATACATGAAGTTTGGCTTCTGGCTCAGTAGAGGAGATATCCACAGTGATGAACTTGAAATACTGAGTGTAAATAATGTCCCTAATCACACATGACTTGGCTACTGGTATAGAGTTGCTAACAATGACCCTTCTGGGAAATTTACATATCTAACTAAAAGATGATTTAACATGGGCAGTCTTGTTCTTTTCTTCTTCATTATTTGTAACTTCACAAACTATCTCTTCCCCCAAAGCATAATATACATTAGAGATCCCCATTGGGGTCTTAGTATGTAGGGGACTAAGACCAGTGAAGCTGATGAAATTTCTGGATGTACAAATCTTCCAAGCAAATAGCAGACTTACTAATAGCACTGTACTCATTTGCTTGAGTAATGGAGTCAGTTACCTCCTGATTGTAAATACCCTTGTTCCCACTCATTTACCCAAGACTCTACTGGTTTCTACTCTATTGTACAAACATGGTCTTGGACGTAAACTTTCAGAACAGATGCTTGACCCTAGTAATAACAACATCAGCAACAATAACAGAAATAATCAATTTTACATAGTACTTTCAGGTTTACAAAGGATTTATAAAATAAATATTTTCTTATCTGATCCTCACAATAACCTTGGGAAGTAGGTGCTATTTTATCCCCATTTTATATATGATGATACTGAATCTGAAGGAGGTTAAGTGACTTGCCTAGGGTCATATAGCTAGAAACTGGCTGAGGCAGGAATTGAATTCATCTTCCTCTCTAAGTCCAGTACTATTCACGACATTATCTAGCTCCATCATAACAGCCTCATAAGGGAAATCTTGTTGAGTTCCATTTTTTTTTTAGATGAAGAAACTGAGTCTGAGGGCTAAGTGATTGCCCCATGTAATAGGCTACTGTCTGAGGTAAGAGTCAAATCCAGGTTTTCTGGAGTTTTCTTAAATTTGATATTTTATCCACCATTCCACCTCAAGTTGCCTGAAGTAGCTCATTCCCAGTATTGATTAAAGGCAGGAACAGTTAGTTCCTAGAGAAGAAATCTTGGACTCCTGTAGAAGGAGATGGAGATGACTCTCTAGACTTATTGGGGTGGGTGGGAAGACTGTGGACTTGAAGAGACTTGGGCTTGATCATGGACCTGGGTGCCAATGAATTGGTAAATTCCTTCCATTTTTGGCTTCCTCACAAAGCCCAAGCCCTGGGCACTCCCCAGCTTCAACATTCATCTGATCCTAGCTAAACACTCTAGATTCATCAATTACTATGATAGTATATTCTTACACTTGATCATTTTTTATGCTTTATTTCTAAGTACACAGCGATATCCTACACATCTGCTTTTTTTTTTTTTCCCGGTAATGAATTATACTTTGTATCTCACACTTGTTTACAATTTGTAGAATGTCAGCAACCGGGAGCAATTTCTTCCACCGCCCTGAACTGCTATGATTTTATTTTGAATTTATTAAATAATTCTAGTTTTTAAAATGATGGGACCTGACTTGAGTTTTTACAGACATTTTATCCATTTATGTTATTTAAAAAGGAAGTGTGTGTGTGTATTTCTAGTATTAGGGACATACCTTCTTAAAACTGAGACTAACGATTTTCTACACTCCACTGACACCCAGTGGCCAATTCAATATAGTAATTGTCTAAAGAGAATCTTGGCGCCACAATTTTAGAGCTAGTCCAAAGCTCTGATTTTGCAGAAAGGAGAAACCTGATCTAGCAAGAGATTAAGGGATTTAGCTGAAATCACATAAGTAGTATTGCAAATCAAGGTCTCTGACCCTTTGTTGTTTGTCGTTCTCAAAGAGGACCACGTGGGCCATCAGGAAGGTGATAAATATATCATCCCCTTTATTCATCTGTATTTCTACTTTCATCAAAAAAGCCTTTAAGGTGTTTACAATAGCCTTTTTACATGTATAGAGAGTATAATTTATATATACATATAGGGAAGAAAAACAGAATGATCAAAAAACATTGGAAATTAAAGGGAAAATATATACTTATACTCCGTGTGTGTGTGTATACAGTCAATATTCAACTTTCACAGGGTTAACTTTCCTAACACAGTCAATTCTCAACATTCATGGGGTAACTTTTCTAGAAAATGGTACAAAAATGCAAATGTTGACACATTGTGCCAATAGGAAATAGGAGGTTAGGTTCTCGGAATCACAAATAACTGTAATCTTTCACTAGAGATTGCTGAAACTAAACTTTTTGGCATGCAATTCTTTATGACAAAACATAGTTTTTGTTCAGTTGTTCAGTCGTGTCTGATAATATACACTTTTCCTAACACAGTAACCATGAAATAATATATAAAATGCAGTACACAAAATAAAATTGGTATTATGCAAAATGTTTTTTCCTGTTAGTAATTCCATAGAATTCTGTTTCCTTTTGTGCTAACATCTCAATAGTAATAAAAAAAAACCTCATTGATTTCAGACAATATTCCCTTTTCATAACACATGAAATCTACCCAACTGTAAACATTGTAGAGAAAGTAAAATCCCTCAAACTAAAACATTTTTAAACTTGAATATTATGTTCCACAGTATTGGATGGCAGTATACTATATTGCCATAAATCTCTCTGCCTTGACTGCCCTTGGAAAACCAAGGCAGAGGTTACTGGGACCTTAGTCGCTGCTGTTGGAAAGATGCCAGTACTAGTAAAGTCTAAAAATCACCTCCAACACTCTGCATTGGAGATCATGGAGGGCATGTGAGCTTGAAATATTCAGTGAACTACCTCTACTTGAAGTTCCATTTGAGATCTATGGGAGTATAACAGAGTCAAGTTGGCATTTAAACTTGAGAACCCAAATGATGATGGGATTGGCAAACAATGAAAATGCAAGAAATGTGCAGGGAGTTCTTTACAATGGTAGAGTGAACAAGACCGGTGAAGCTCCTGGTAGTACACCAGACACTCCATAAATCTGTATACATCATGCATCTCATTTTTTTTTTTCCGTATTATACATAGCTCCAAATATGTGAGGTTGCAAAATGAAAAGTGAAAATGGGGTTATTAATGAAGCCAGTGTAATAACATCAAAGTGCAAGGCCTGGAGTCAGGAAGACTCATCTTCCTGAGTTGAAATCTGGCCTCAGACTCTTGAGAGATGTATGACCTTGTTTGACTCAGTTTACTCATCTGTAAAATGAGCTGGAGAAGGAAATGGCAAGAAACTCTAGTATCTCTGCCAAGAAAACCCCAAATGGGGGTACAAAGAGTCAGGCACAGTTGAAACAAATCAACAAGAAGAAGAAGAAGAAGAATACCCAGAGCAGTCAGATTCGGTCCTTTAAGAAAAAAAAAAATTCAGTTTGCAAAAGTTAAAGGGGGGAATGTTGAGCAATGACTGTATACATACATGTACATATCGCATATATACACGTATATATTCTACATATATATTTCAGATGTCAGAGTATATTTTGTAAGGTTTTGTGTAATATATACCTATATGTATATATACACCTATATGTACATGCATGCATCCATATAAATATATACATACACACATGCCTTGAGGATAGGAGCAATTTCCTTCTGACTTTGTATCCCTGGAATCTACAGTAGTTCTTGGCACATTGTACACCCTTAAGTAAATTGTCAATTGTTAATTTATTTATTGTTGTTTCCCCAAAATAAACAAATGTTTTGATTTATATATATCTAAAATGGAGAATCATGGATGCATAAGAGATCTCAGAAATTTTTACATGAGAGTAAACTGAGGCAGAGAAAGGTTGGAGTCAAAGGATCTGGATTTGAATCTTCCAGTGGTTAACATCTTTGGGACTCAGTTTCCTTACCTCTAAAATAAAGGGGTTGTACAAAGCCACCTTTAAGGGCCCTTCCACCTTGGAATTTATGACACTTTTCTGATAATTAAAAGTGTGGCCTAGAGAGAACTACAAGTTATGGCTTTGCTTCTGTTATAACTTAGCGCATATGGTCACACCTACGTTAGCCACTAAATTACCGTGTAGCTGAGATTTGCAGACGAGCAGGTACTAATATAAAATAGGAAAATAATTAATATGAAGTGCCAAGCTCAGACATCATTATGTGGAATAAAAGTAAAGGTCACACAAGACTTTGAGCACAAAGCACGTTTTACTGCCTAATAAACATGACAGAAACATCAGTGGTTAGAATAGAGAACAGCCTGGTAACAAAATTCTGAGGCACACCTCCAGATTCAAATCAAGCCTTTTTGCTGTCAAACATAATTACGGTAAGCTCACTCCTTGAAACAAATGAGGCGTTTCTAACTCATTAATTATTCAAGGTAAAGTCATAATCAATGTCTTTTTGACCTCCAAAGGAGAAAAATATTTAACTGATTTTAACTATTGTTGGTAAGAGACCCTTGGAGTGTGGACTAATCTTCCTTTCCAGGAGATCTGGGTTCAGATCTTGCCTCAGACACAAACTGGCTGTGTGACCATGGTCAAAGCCTCTGTCCTAAGACGCTCTTCTAAGACTGAACAAATTACAGATGGGTTGCTAGGCTACATGGATAGAAACCTTTCTAAGTACTAAGGTAGTAGTTTGTGAGAATTTTGCAAAATGATGTGTTCAGTAAGTTGTACTATAATGAATTTGGGAGTATGAAAGAATCTTAATTTCCTAATCATTTATCAACTGCGCCACACAGACTTTTCCTGAGACTCTTAAGCACAAGGTACCAGGGAAGAGGAAAATGATTGAAACTCCCTCCTACTCCACCCTGTAAATCACTAGAGAGAAATTCAGGATTTGGACCTTGCCAAAAACACTTCACTTGATTTGCTGAGAACAAAAATGTTTAATGCGGGTGGGGGGAATGTAAGATAAATTTTAATGTAATCACAGAAAGCCTAGACTTCTCCATTGAATCATTCAATCAAAAGTAATCTATGTATTAATCAATTGGTAGGCTCGTTCACTTTAAGGGTTCTGATTGTGCTGCCGCCCCCCCCCCCCCCATGCCCATAGGAAAAAAAGTCTCTCCAGGGTCTGTAATAACTGTCTCCATTTGAACTTTTAAAATGGGTGCTTCTCCTCCACTCCATGTAGGCTTACAGTAACATTACTATTTGTATTTTTCCTAGTCCTTGGAGGGTGTGCCCCATTTTTGTGTTAGCGCTTCCTTTTGGGTCTAGAACATAGGGGAGAACACCCCATTCTTGCCATGATGTTTCCTCTCTTCTCAACACTTGCCTCTGAGTAGCTGGGCAGGATTATTCAGATTATTTAGAGGGTACTTCTAAATCAGCCAAGAAAAGAGAGGGGGAAAGAGCCACCTCTGCTTGGCATTGACCATGGACTATGGGAAAAGTGATTTAAAGTCCCCATGACATATGTCACGTTTAACCCTCCTGAGTAAGCCTTTTAAAGAAATGTGGTCTGATTCACTAACCACTTTCCTGGCAAGCTGAAGAATGAGTTCCTAAAAAGATAGTACTCTTTTTGCTTGGCCCATGAGCAGCCTGAGGAAGAAAAAAATGCTTTCTAGATGATAAAATAGGGATGTGTCCATTCTTATATACAGGTGAGTTTCTTTCTTATTAAGAATCTCCAAAGTTAGATCATTATTAACTATACCATATGCAAGCATATAGAAGGATTTGAAGCAAACCAGTGAAATGCTCCAGAGAGGCATCATGGCATAGAGAACAGAAATCTGGCTTTGAATCAGCAAAACCTGGGTGCAAATCCTTCTTTTATAAGAAGACTGTGTGACCTTGGGTAGGTCCCTTGATGCCAGACATCAAGCATGCCAGGCAACTCTATAAAACTGTAAGTTAACAGAACAGGTTTTGATCTACACTGAAAGAGGGACTTCCTTCACTAGGAAGTCCATACATTAATGAAATCAGAGATCCAGCTTGAAAAATAATCATAATTTTTGATAAAACACCTGCAGAGAATATGCCCTTCCTCTACATTCTTATTCAGTTTCCCCCCCTAAGTTGCATTACATCATTCCCTATATAGTTTTTATATCACTGGAATATCTCATAATTTGGGCTAATTTCTGGTTTGTTATCAACTTCTAATTCATGATTACTTCAATGATCTGTGATTTTTCTATTGTTGTTTAGTTGTTTCAGTTGTTTCCAGCTCTCCATGACCCAAATTGGGATTTTCTTGGCAAAGATACTGGAGAGATTTTCCATTTCCTTCCCCGACTAATTTTTACAGATAAGGAAAGTGAGGCAAACAGGTACAGTGACTTGCCCAGAGTCACAAACTAGTAAGTGGCTGAGGCTGGATTGGAACTCGGGAAGATGAGTCTTTCTGACCCTAGGCCCTGCACTCTGTGCACTATGGCGCCCTCCTAGGTGCCTTTATGAGCATTATTTATACCTCAGAAGTAGCTACAAACCAGGAGCCTGATTGGTTGTTTTCTTGACTGTCTAGACTTAAGAAAGTGATTGAAAAAGGTAATTATGCAAATTGAACTTAACACTATACCTTTAAAAAACTTCTTATTTATTTTTAGGAAAGCCTGGTTGTTAAACATTTATCAGCACACCCTGTATTGCTCCGTTCATACTGCTTGAGTTCAGCAGGGGCCCAGTAGAAGGCTAAGGGAACGAAGTCATCACTAATAATAATTAGTTATTATTAATAGTCTATAAAATGTTGTATAACTAGAATAATTTAGATACATGTCCAACAAAATAAAAACGATTTCTGGCTATCCCTGAGTTAATCAGAAAATTTTGAGACTGTCTCCTACTCACGACCAGCCAATGAATGGTTGGGGATGGCGTGGAGGTGGAACTGGAGAGACCTAGGGAAATATGGCTACGATGTGCACCAAGCTCATTTCTAGAATGGTTAATAAATGTCTCCATGTAGGTTTTTGACACCTCATTAGGGAGCTGTTAAATGCCACAATATTGGATGTTGTGACCTAATAGAGATAATCATTGTAAAGTACTTAGTAGAGTGCCTGAAGATAATGAGTGTTTAATAAATGTGTATTCCCTTCCTGCCCCCTACTCCCCCCCCCCACTTCCTCATGCCTTTTGGTTCTTTGTTGCCCTGATTTAACAAATAAAAGCAAGCTTATTGAAGTCTTTTATTTTTATAATCATAGACATTTCCAGATGGCACAATAATAACGATAATAATATTAGCTAGAATTTTTATAGCATTTTAAGGTTTGCTAAGTTCTTTGATCCTCACAACAACCCTGTGAGCTAGGCACTACTAAATATCCCCGTATCTGAGATTAGGAAGCTGAGGTGTTGTTTTTATTGTTCAGTCATCTTTAAGTCTTGTCTGACCCTTTGGGATACCATTTGGTTTTTTCTTGGCAAGAATACTGGAGTGGTTTGTCATTTCCTTCTCCTGGTCACTTTACAGATGAAGAAATTGAGACAAACAAGGTTAAGTGACTTGCCCAGGGTCACACAGCAAGTGTCTGAGGCTGGATTTGACCTCAGGAAGATGAGTCTATCTGCTGCCCTGAAGCTGGGGCTGAGAGGGATGAAATGAGTTGACCATCCAGAATCACATAACTAGCAAGTGTCTGAGGCAGAACCCAGATTCCGTCTTCCTTGACTAGATTCTGTGCTCTCTAACCCCTCCCTGGCAAAGAACAACCTCTGACACAAAAGGAAACAAAGTCAATGTTGCAGCGATCATATGCAACATTCCACACACTTTGTCTCCCACCAATCCAAGAAAGGAAGAGGAGAAGTTTACTGATCTTTTGTCATTTTGTAACTGCATAGGGGCAGCTAGGTGGCACAGTGAATAGAGCACCGGCCCTGGAGTCAGGAGGACCTGAGTTCAAATCCAACCTCAGACACTTAACACTTACTAGCTGAGTGACCTTGGGCAAGTCACTTAGTCCCAATTGCCCTGCCTTCCCCCCTTCAAAAAGTAAAAAAAATTAAATTAAAAATATTTTTAAAAATAATTGCACAGCAGTGGCCTTTGCTTTATTGCTCCATCGTTAATATTTTCATGCTAGTCATTGTGAATATTTTTTCCTGGTTCTGCTTGCTTTGCTCTATTACACAGACTTTAGTCTCAAGCTTGGAATTAGTACTCAGGATCTGTATGCAAAAAGCACATTTATGAAAAAAGAAAAAGGAAAAGGAAAGGGAAAGGGAAAGGGGGAAAGAGAAAAAGAAGAAAAGGAAATAATAATGCCCTTTAATGTGCCTTCAAAGAATGTCCAGAGTACTGTAATGCTGAGGAAAAATTGTCACCCTGTAAATATGGAAAATCTAATTCTAATGGTCAATAGAAATTCCTTGACTATTTCTGGCCTCTTACAAGAATGTAACTGTCTTTGACTATTTAGGGGGCTGGAATGCCAATCACACCTTTGCCATCAGTGTGTTCATGAGAAAGGGATTTAATCTCACTCTACCTCCTTTTTGTCCTCCATAAAATGAGAATATTATTACTCACATTCTCTCCCAGGATGGAATCCAAGGCCAAATGAATTATGGATATAATATGATAATATAAATGTCCACTATCATTTTATTCAGAAAGTATTACTCACTATTCAGTATTGAATATTATTCAAATCATTCAGTATTCAAAGATTATTCAGTAATGCTCAGCATGTAGTGGTAGGACAAACACACACTATTGACCAAGTGATGTCATAGTTAGGAAAGGTCTGTTTTCTCTGTTCATTGTACTTTAATCCCAGTTCTGTCTTCCCCTTTCTCTGACCCTCTGGAGCCCATATTCATAGACTGTGGAGCTGGATGGTGCCTGCAAAAGTCTTTACCTAAATACCTCTGATTTAAAAGATGAAATAGTATGACCCATGCGATGTGACTACATGTTCCTGGTATCATCTATCTATCTGCTTCACCACATGTGAAAGCTCTCTGTGACTTCACCATTCAAATAAGCTCTTCATTTAAAACACAAAAAAGTTTCCAGTAATCTGGCTGGTGTAAAGACAAGTTCATTGCTTCACCTTATCTCTGTGCTAAAAGATTTATCTACTTAGTGGAAAGTAGGTATGGGAGTTATCTTTGAACTTCAAGACCCAGTTTGTAGGATTTAAGACTAAGTGATATAAAAGGAAGAAGCTCAGATCAATATCGTGTAAAAGTGCCAACAAGGCTTAACTACTATGTAAATAACCATGGGTAAAGTACTTAACCTTCTGAGTCTCACTTTCCCTATCTGTAAAATGGGGGAAATAATGCCTATAGGGCCTCACTCCTGAGATTTTTCTAAGAATTGAAAGAGTTAATGCAAGTAAAGTGCTTTTTTTTTTTTTTTTGGTAGATCTTAAAGAACTTCGTAAATGCTAATCACTATTGATATGCTCACACATACATAAACTTGAATAAAATAATTTAATCTGTCTGGATGGGCCTCAGTTTCCTTGTCCATAAGA
Source organism: Pseudochirops corinnae (assembly GCA_028646515.1). NCBI lineage: Eukaryota > Metazoa > Chordata > Mammalia > Diprotodontia > Pseudocheiridae > Pseudochirops > Pseudochirops corinnae. The sequence goes on along the minus strand of CM053591.1, from coordinate 158,503,831 downwards.
AGAGAGAATTTGATTAGACAAAGGGGATCTTATTCTGGTATATGTGAATTTCAAAAAACAAATGAACTAACTGAATTTGAATATAATTGGCTTCCTTAGCAATCCTATATAGTTTATTTCATGCATTTGAAAGTATTCTGAGCAGTAATATCCAGACAGGCAAGCAGACATCAGACTTTTATTAAGTGCTTACTTCACGCCAGCAATGTGCTAAGCCCTGGGGATACAAATTCCAGCAAAAAAAAACTCGTCCCTATTATCAACCAGTTTACAATAATATACAAACTGATCTATAAGGGGAGTGGGAGAAAGGATCCACATTGGACATGATGTCGAAATCCAGGGAGTCAGAAGCATAGTCTCCATGTTGTCCTTGCCCAAATGGAGGCACCTGGAGGAATTCACCAGTGGGAGAAGGGGGGCACATGGTGGAGAGATATTCCAGGTTAAGGAAGCTTCAGGGAAGGATAGATGGCTGTTCCAGGAGGTCCTAGGTACTGATGGAAATTCCAGGATGAGCCTTGCAGCTGAGGTACAGAAGTAAAGAAAATCAGCAGCTGGGAGGGGAATGGCCAGACTGCCCAAGGGAGCCATGACTGAGAAAAGGTTAAGAACTCTTGGCCTACAGGATCTCTAAGACCCTTCTTCAGTTTTAAATCCTCAGATCCTATGGCAGTCTTTACATAGATTAATGCACAGTAATGTTAAGATGCATGTTTTCCCCTTCTCCCTGTTTAAAAAAAAAGCATTTCCCTTCCCTTTAGTGTTCTCAACAAAGTACCAGACTTTAATGGTACTTCTTTAACTGACATCAGGGAAAGAGAACATATTTTTGTTTAATAGCAATTAAGATACAATGCTTAGGATTTTCACTAATCACTTTCTTTACAACAATTTTGGGAGGTAGGTAGTGCAGGAGTTATTATCATTTTAAAGATTAGGAAAAAAAGGGTTGGCCAGATTAAGTGATTTACCAGTGGCCATGCCACTATGAAGGGCCTAGAGTTCAATCCAAGCTTCTCAAGGTTGACTCTAGGGCTAGCATTCTTTCCATTATACCACTAACCTCTCTCTATTCTAGTGCCTAAGAAAAATATCTTGTTATTTTTTTTTTGAGAGTGGGAGAAGGACAGAGAAATTCAGATTTATGATTTCATTGCTACACCTATTGTTCAAGCTTTTCTTTACTAATGTGTATTACAGTTTCCAGGACTGCCTTGGGCACTGAGAGATTAAGTCATTTGATTTAGGGTTGGTAGCTTTTATGTAGTTCTTTCAGGACTTGAACTCAGATCCTCTAAGCATGCTGCCTCTCTTTACTTTGTACACTATGGATGACTAATTATTATTTAAATGAATAAATGAAAGAACCCATGAAGTCAAACTTTTCATTGTAATTAGAAAAGAGAAGTTATCTTAAAAGGAAATGAGTCCTTATTCTAGGCAGTAATGTAAAAATTAAAGATGGAGCAAACATCTTGGGTTTCCAACAATATCACTGAATTTCCCATACATATATATTTCTCATATGCACACTTCCCATATATATTCATGTATATAAATAAGTCTGTGTATTTCTAATAAAAATATACTCAGTAATGTAAAGGAATATTCTCAAAAAATTACCTTTCCAGAAAGGAAAGAGAAAGAAAAGGCACTAATATTGATTTTTTTGTCCATCCCATTAAGGAATAATATTGATTTTGGCTACATTTGTTTTATTTGTACAAGACCTTGTTAATTTAATGTAATCAAAAATTTCCATTTAAGACCTCACTCAGTTTTCTATCCCTTATTTATTCGTAAATTGTTCACCTATCCATAAGTCTGATAAGTAATATATTTCATGTTTTTCACATTTTCTTGTAAGTCTCATCAATTGGGGAAGAGCCGAACAAGATGTGATATATGCTTGTGATGGAATACTATTGTGCTGTAAGAAATGATGAGCTCAATGATTTTAGAAAAACATGGATAGATTGTACAAAATAATAAAGAGAAAATGAATGGAACCAAGAGAATATTGTATACAGTAGCAGCAATATTGTTTTAAGAACAATTCTGAGTGACTAAGTCATTTTGACTATTAACTATAAAGGATATATAAAGGAATCCAGAGAAAGAACTGATAAATCAAAGCATATATAGAATGATTTTACATATGTGTGTGTGCACATTTACGTGCCTGTGTCTGTATACATATATATATACACATACATGCATACATCCACATACATGCATATTTCTGTCTAGTGGTAGCCATGGGGGGGGGGAGAGAAATTTACATGAGAACTTCATTATAGATTTAAAAGGAATAGCAAATTGTACATAATAGATTTGCCGTTTCATGCGCAATTATCTCTTTTTAATTATACTATCATGAAAATGCTTGTTGTATTTTATAGAGTAAAAATAAAATAAATAAAGTTAAAAAATAAATAATAAAAAATAAAAGCGATAGAATTTGGAGTCATGGGAACTGTATTGGAATCCCAGCTTTGCCATTTACTGGCTGTGTGACCTTGGGACAAGACAAAACTTCTCTGGACCTCACTTTCTTCCTAGCATGACAAAGTTAGACTAGATGGTCTCTATTCTTGCTTCCAGATTCATGGTATATGCTCCTGATTTTAACACTCTGGGAATGTGTGTGTGTGTGTGTGTGTGTGTGTGTGTATGTGTGTGTGTGTGTGTGTGTGTGTTTATTCATTTCTTATCCAAGAATATTGAGCTGATAAACATTCTCAAAAAGCATGTTTATAGGGTTTAATATAAGAGCAGAAAAGTCTCAACCAAGGAAGGTGATGTCTTGATATTCCACCTATCCCGGATTTCCACTTCTTTTCATAGCCACACTCACTTACGTTAGGTTGCTCTGAAGCTAAACATTGTGTGATGGAAGGGCCACCCAAAGTACCACCTCTCCAAGGTTAATCATGGAAAATAAACAAGAGAGCAAAGCTTTCCCCTGTGATTATTCTGGCTTAAGTGCACTGAGCTGTTTGGGGCCGTCCTGTTCTCTAGCCACTTAAAGTTAATGATGTCTCTTTTTTCTTTTGAATGTTACTAGTCCACACCCATGTATGAGCACAGAAAGCCAATTTGCTAAAGAGCTCAGATCCTCATTTAATGTCTTAATTGCTTGCTTTTCTCTAATGTCTATTGATTTACAAGACCTGGCAATTCCCATCAAATTAGCTGAATCTCCCAGTTCTAAAAAACCTCTATAAGTGGCCCATAAAAAAGCAATAGTTTTGGGCAATGTCAAGAAAACTCAGTGCAGTGGCCAATTGCTGTAATCTAGGAAATAGGTGGAGCCATTTTACCTTGAAACAACAAAACAAACCCTCCCCTTCTACTTAATTTATTCCTATTATCCAAATAGGAGAGTGATTCTGATATAGTTCTAGAGTTTATATTTTAGCAAATTATTAATGAATGATAACTCTAAATTTATGATCCTATGATGCTATGTCAAAGGGAGTGGGGAGGGAGGGAAAGGTCTATCTTCTAAGCAGAAATAGTAGAAATAGGCCTTGCTGATCCTTGGGATGTATGCTTTACCAGCCATGATAAAGAGCAAGATGTCAGCACCAAATGATGAGTAGTGTTTTAGAACAGTAATTAGGTATTTGTCTGGAGCTAAGTTTTGCATACTATTCTGCTTCCTTTTTCATCTAAAATAATTGATGACCTTTAACTAGCTTAATATCCTATTTGAATCTCAGAACACCTGTGACATTGGGTACCATGGGTATTGGTCTATGCCTATAGATTCACTGGATTCACTGAAATCTCCCTGTATTTAAATGAACAACTATCAATTTAGGGTCTTAGACAGTTGGGGGAGGAGGCTGTAGGGTGGGGAGCAGTGAGAAGTGTCTTATTCAGAGTCACCCAGCCAGGATTTATTACTTCAGAGATAAGATTTAAACCAAGATCTTTCCTGGCTCCAAGGCAGGGCTGCTCTGATTTAGCTGATGTATGGCCCTGTCTCTCATGTTGCTCTCATGTATTACTATCTTTATTTTGAGCTTAGAAAACTAAGAATTAGAAAAAGAAAACCAACTTGCTTGTAGTCACATATTATCTTCAAACCTCAGTCCAAATACAGCAGTTCATCTATCATTATTATTATTATTATTATTTGGAGGCAATTAGGGTTAAGTGACTTGCACAGGATCACACAGCTAGTGAGTGTCCAAGGTCAAATCTGAACTCAGGTCCTCCTGACTCCAGGGCCAGTGCTCTATTTACTGCACCACCTAGCCGCTCCCATCTATTACTTTCTACACATCTTTTGTTCCAAAGTAAAAATCAAGAACTAAATAATGGCTCGTGTTTATATATCATTTAAAAGTTTGCAAGGCACTTTATGTATGTGCGTGGTGGATAGAAAGCAGGCCTCAGAACCACAAGTCTAGGGTTCCTGTCCTCACTTTTGATACATATTGACTACTTGATCCTGAGTAAATCAGTTAATGGGGGGTAGCTAGGTAGCACCACAGTGCAGAGACGTAGAATCAAGAAGACTCATCTTCTCAAGTTCAAATCTGTCCTCAGAAACTTACTAGATGTATGACCCTGGGCAAGTCACTTCACCATGTTTTCTTCAGTTTCCTCATCTATAAAATGAGCTGGAGAAGAAAATGACAAATCATTCCAGTATTTTTGCCAAGAAAACCCTAAATAGGATCATGAAGAGTCAGACATCTCTGAAAAGACTGAACAACAACAAACTACCTAATCTTTCTGTGATCCAGGCCAGAGTAGTCAAAACTCATGCAGCCCAGCAAATCCAGGAACCATTTTGGGTATGTTTAACAAAATAAATAGAGATACAATGCAGCGTAGATAATGTTACTTCGTGATTTTCTAAGTCAATATGAGAGTCACAGGAATCCCCATTTCTATTTGAGTTTGACACCACTGCTTCAGACAGCTCTCCAAAGTTTCAGAAATTGAGAAATAAATTTCAGAGAATGACTTGCATTTGTTGAAGGAGTTTTCTCATGGGATGTATCCTGGACCAAAGAAATGATTTGTCCAGTCCTTTTCCATGTGTCCTACAAACACTTTTCCCAAAGCCCTATTGACACGCCTCATACTAGTGTTCTAGTGACATGGGATTCTTGTAGGCATGCCTGTCCAAAGATTAGCCCAATGAGAGTTAGAGAAGTTCATTACCATTTGTCTGCTAGTAAATTATTTTTTTAAGGGCAGATAACTGAAGAAGGATATCTATTGAAGTATCTATTAAATGCAGTGATCAACATTGGTGGAGAGGTTAGAATCAATGAAACACTGGTGTAAGTTGCCCATACGAAAGATTGGTGACCTTAAGACAAGGAAACAGGTTTGTTTTTATCAATCACATCTGGGACACAGATGTCCAAATCAATGTTTCCCCCTGCAAAGTGGTCACCACTGTGATATAACACTTTCTCCTTTAATACTGCTGTTCCTTATCTGAGGGTAGATGCTTTCTGTGGGAATTGCCACTCTCTGGACCACTCAGACTGACCTCAGAGCTGTTTCCTGGACTCAACATTCCATCTCCACCTTTCTGCCTTTTCCCTCACGTCTGGCACGCTCTCCTCTTCTACATCTTCGCTTCTCCACAATCCATAGCTTTCTTCAAAGCTCCTCTCATGTACCATATCTCTCATGTAGCCTTCCCTGATCTCACCCTGCATAACTGCTGTGACCTCCTCAAATTATCTTGCATTTAATTATTTGTGCATGCACAGTTTATCTTTCCAGTAGAAAATAAGCCCCTTTGAGAGTGGGGACTATCTCATTTTTTTTTGTCAATGAGTCACCTGGACCCAGCAGCATGAGACCTTGGACATAGCAAGGAATTTGTAAAACAAACCTGGTGTTTGTAAAAAAGGAAGTGAAATAATCCTTAGAAGAGTTCATAAGGAAACAATACCTCAGTCTTGACAAGCGATGACATAAACCCTTCTTCAGTTTGCTCAGGGTACCTTTGAGTTATTCCTAAAAGTCCACAGTCCACATCTCTAATTCAGTTTATTTAGAGAAACAGTTTCATGAGACTAAGTGCTCACTATGTGCCAAGCACTGTGTTAGGTCCTGGAAGGCACAGACAAAAATGCGACAGTCCCTGAAATACTCAAAGATCTTACATTCATTTTACTGGCAGGATACACTGTGTACACAGATGAGTCCTAAGGCAAAGTAATTTTAAGAGAAAGAAAAACTCTATCAACCAAATCAAGAAGCATTTATTAAGCATCTTCTGTATGCCAAGCACATAGTATGTAACAGAGAGCTTGCTGTTATTGCTCAGTTTTGTCCAACTTTTTGTGACCCCATCTGGGGCTTTTGTGGCAAAGATACTGGAGTGGTTTGTCATGTCCTTCTCCAGGTCATTTTATAGATGAGGAAACTGAGGCCAACAGGGTTAAGTGACTTGCCCAAGGTCACACAGCTACTAAGTGTCTGGGGCTGGATTTGAACTCAAGAAGATGAATCTTCCTGACTCCAGGTCCAGTGCTCCATCTAATGTGCCACCTAGTTCCCCAGACATTTAATAGGTGCATGGAAAAAAAAGCCCACATAGGAAGGTGACACTTTAGTTATGCTTTTGAAGGACGATTAGGATTCTAAGAGGCAAAGGTAGGGAGGAAAACCTCCCAGGCATTTGAGGCCAGCCTGTGCCAATGTAATATTCACAGGGCAGAAGGCAAAGATTTGCCACCCCTGACAACATTCCAAGGGAAGTCTCTCAGGCTCCAAAGGCCCATCTCAGAACAGGATTTCAGAAATGTACTTAACATCTGTTTGGAATAAGTGCGTGACCTCCCAGGTGACCCCTCACCGGGCAGTGATCATCTGCATGTCAGAGTTCCAGTATGTTTGTTTAAAAACCTGTCACATTACTCCAGCATCATGTCTCCCTCCTTAAGCAATTACCTTTGAGACAAACAGGCCGCCCCGTTGCCTCTGTAGCTTCTCCCAGACGTTTGTGCTTTTCCTGACAGCAACCTCTGTGCTTTCTGCTCCAACTCAAGGGGGTTCTATTTGTTTTGCTTATGATCCCAGTAATGTTTTAGAATGGGCTTGATTATTATCAATGTGAATCTAAATAAGTTCCTGGAGCTGGTGCCAAAGCCCAAGTTCTGTGATTCCCTGCCAAAGGACGATGACCCACCGTGCCGATCCGAGCAGGCTCGCCATGACGAGATGGTCCAAACCCAGATGTGGCTCCCCTGCAGCTGCAGGAAGGTGGATTACAGGCCATGGCTGGCCCCAAAGGCCTGGGAGGTGGCCAGTTGGCCTTGCCTTCATATGTCTAGAAGGGGAAGGCCACTTGATTTTTCCCTTGGCAAGAGCCCTGGGTAGGAAGGGTAGGATTGAGATATTTTACATGAAGAGAAATAAGTTCTGAGGGCAGAAAAGACTTTGTGAGCCTCCTTGAGTAAGGAGCCACAGCATTTCTGTCATTATGAAGTGGCATGCTTTTGTGTCCCTCAAGGTTACAAATGAGAGGAGCAACTTTCAAAGCAGAAACCTACTCCCTCTGATAAATGTTCTCTGTAGGGAACATGGAATGGAGTTCACTAGCTGCTTCTCAGGAGAGTAGTGAGAGAGGGCAGAGTTGGTCATCCATCTTTTGTAGGAGGCTGCATGAGGGCCTTACAAGGCATGAAAAATTGTATACCCTCCCTGAAGGATGGCAGCATGGTCATGGGTGGGAGGCTATACACCTGAAGATTGCTGTGAACAGTAGCTGCCTGGCTATTATTCTTCAGCAGCTTAAACAATCATATGGTTACCCAGGAAACTAAATAATTTAATCCTAAAGAATGAGAGTGTCAAACAAGAAATTATAGAAATAATTAATAACTTCATTCAAGAGAATGACAATAATGAGACATCATACCAAAACTTGTGGGATGCAGCAAAGGCTGTTCTTAGGGGAAGTTTCATTTCCCTGAATGCATACATGAAAAAATTAGAGAAAATGGAGGTCAATGAATTGGGCATGCAATTGAAGAAGCTAGAAAAAGAACAAATTGAAAATCCCCAAATAAATCATATGGTTACCCAGAAGCAAATGAAAAGAGACAAAAGTGTTGGTCTACAGAAGAAGTACTGAATTTGGGGTGTGTGCATGTGTGTGTGTGTGTGTGTGTGTGTGTGTGTGTGTGCATGTCTGTATGTTAGAGGAAGGGATGGGTATCAAGGCAAGCCCTCTCTTTCCCTCCACCACTACTAGCATAGTAGTACCAACCCACACACACACACACACACACACACACACA
>CM053591.1:158460655-158495040 GCA_028646515.1 Pseudochirops corinnae | reverse complement strand
TCTTTTCCCTGAAGAAGGAATCTAGAGTTTGGTTGCTATTCTTACTTTGCTTCCTATGCTTATTCATGGTTGGCCAGTCACTGATTTTTTTAGCTCTGTGGAACTCTGCTTCCAGAGGGGAAAGCTTTGTCCTAAATTGCTGGGGTTTTCCCAGCTGCCAGTGCTTTTAGGAGGCTGCTGCAGCCCCCACCAGCTCTGGCTCACTGAAAACACACCCCAGGACCACCACCCAAGACCACATTCTGGATCCAGGCTGCTCAACACAAGAGCACTTGGCCTCTGAACGATTGCTTGGCCCCCCTGCAGTCTGCAGGCCGGGAGCTCTGAAGCAGCAATGTGGAGGTGGCTGCAGGGCCTCCGTTTCTGCCACTTCCTTGCCCTGGAGGCAGTTTGGCCAGACCCGCTTATCTCTCCCAATTTTAGCCAAGTTCCACTGACCTTTCACTTAGTCCTTTTTTTTCTTAGGGCTTGATAATTCTGGACACTACCACAGCTGCTGCAGATCCACTCTCCTGAAGCTCCAGCTGAGGCTCAGCTAGGCTGTTCCAGCCACCCCTGGGGCAAAGGCACAGTTTCCGGCTGGGCTGGTTTTGGCTCCCAGAGCTGAGATGGTCCCCTTGAGCCGAGCTGCCTTCAGCAGGAGATATATCTGGGTGTGCTGTAGATCTCTAAAATTTGTTCAGAGCCATATTTTATGGGTATTTTGAGGTGGCTGTGTGGGAGCTGCCAAATCTTGCTGCTCCTATGCCACCATCTTGGCTCCGCCCCCTGATGACTTTATGTTTGGTCCATAAGGTAATAGGGAGTCACCAGATGTCATTGAGGAAGAGAGTGAAATGATCGGACCTGTGCTCTAGAAGACCACTTTTACAGCTGAGGGGTCAACAATGAGGAGAGACTTGATGTTGGGGGTCCAACCAAAAGGTAAGATAATCAGGCAAGAAGTGATAAATGGGTGAACTGGGCAGGAGATTTGGGGGGGAGCTGCTTCTGTGAGTAAAGACGCTAAAAGGGTAGAAAGGGCAAGGTTTGACAATTACATTAGTTCAAGCAATCAATTAATTCAATATTATTCTCTCCCAATAGTTATATGGAGAAAAATAGGATCAGTATGATTTTTTTTTTAATTATTCTTAGGGTAGCTAGGTGGCACAGTGAATAGAGCACCATCCCTGGAGTCAGGAAGACCTGAGTCAAATGTGAACTCAGACACTTAATACTTACTAGCCATGTGACCTTGGGCAAGTCACCAAACCCCAACTGCCCTTCCAAAAAAATTTATTCTTTTTTTATGTTATCATGGTGAGCATCAGAATATGAATGTGCTTTCTGAGTTCTAAGTTTTTCCCCCTCCCCAAAATGGCACACAATCTGATAGAGGCTATACATTACAATCATTCAACATATTTCCACATTGGTCATGTTGTAGAAGAAGAATCAGAACAAAAGGGGAAAAGAGAAAGAAAAAAACACAAAAACAACCAAAAAGAGAGAAAATGGTATGCTTCAATCTGCATTCACACTCCATAGTTCTTGCTCTGGATGTGGATAGCATTTTCCATCACAAGTCTTTTGGAATTGTCTTAGATCATTTCATTGCTGAGAAGAGTTAAATCTATCAAAGTCAGTTATTGCAATGTTACTACTATTGTGTACAATATTCTCCTGGTTCTGCTCACTTCACTCTGCGTCAGTTAATGCAAGTCTTTCTAGATTTTTCTACTATCTTCCTGCTCATCATTTCTTATAGAATAGTTGAATGTGTTCTCTAAAGGACATGTTTTTAATATCATTTGAGATAAGGACCATTTCCAGAAAAAATATTGCTGGAATTTGCATATATATATCTTGCAGCTATGTGAAAGGTGAGCAGCCTAAGTTTCCTTTCCACTGACATTGTCCATAGGTTAGGGTTGATTTTATTTTAGTATCAGCCTTAAAAGGAGAGATCAGAAGTGAGTCATTTAGCACAGTAAATACGAGAGAAGGACAACAACAAAAAACACCAATAAAACTTTGAAACATTACATGCTGCTTTCTCATATTAAACATTCCATGGAAAACTCCTAAGGGAGAGTGTGGCTCATCTTCCAAGAAACATAGCTCACAGAAGCAAAACAATCAAGAGGGTTGGTTTGGTTATTTTATTGTTGGTGGTCAGCCAGGCAGCCAGTAAAACATTGATTAAGTACTTGCTTTGTTCCAGGCACTGTGTTAAAGGCTGGGAATACAAAGAAAGCCCTCCCCCCCAAAAAAGGTCCCTGTTCTCAGGGAGCTCAGAGTCTAAGCAACTAGGTAGAAACAAGATGTATTCATGCTAAAATGAAGAAAATCTCAAAGGGAAGGCATTAAGATTAAGAAGGAGAGGGGTGGGTAGGTGGCGCAGTGAATAGAGCACCAGCCCTGGAGTCAGGAGGACCTGAGTTCAAATTCCTCCTCAGACACTTAATGCTTATTAACCCTGTAGACCTTGGGCAAGTCGCTTAACCCCAATTGCCCTGCCCTCCCCTCTCCAAAAAGGAAAAAAAAAAAGATTAAGAAGGAGACTAGGAAAGGCTTCTTTAGCTAGGAAATTCAGAAGGTAGAGATTAGAAATAGAGAGTTCTAGGCATGAGAGAAAGGTAGTGATAATGTTCAGAGTCAAGGTTGTGGGGAGGATCATCAGTAGACAACCCAAGTATTCCACTGATATCCTCCTACCGTCAAAAGAAAGGGAAAAGGATGTCTATCCTTTTGGACTTACGGAAGGAAGGATGAGAATTCGGGTTACACAAGATGGGCCAGCAGGATGTTGAAGTTACAAATGCCATAGTTCAAATGACATGCCTTCAGTCCCTAAATCTGAATTACGGGCATTGCTTAAAGTAGTCCTTGCTTTTCTTTTTATTTGAGGAAAACTTCTAGCTTTTCCAAACTTAAGCTTCAGTTTTCCAAATTCCCAAGCTCTTTATTCTGAATATGGTCTACTAAAGTGGGCAAGCCTTTTTTTTTCTCCTGCCATTATGAAAAAAGTTATTAACAATGTTGTTGAAATTGATCTGGATTTGAATGTGGAGACAGGGTCAATTCCTTGCTCTGACACATTTATTGGTATGATCTTGGGCAAATCATTTAATTTATTTAGGCTTCTATATCTATAAAATGAGGGAGTTAGACTAGAGTACCTCTAAGGCACCTGTCAGCCATAGAATTGATGATGCTCCTATGAATTTTGAGATTCTGTGGATGAAAGACATTGACTTCTATTTTCTGCATGATTTTTATGCAGAGTTGATAGGTTGGTTTCCTTATACTCTTCTTAGCTACAACTATGCCACTAATCACCCCCCAGTAATTTTCAGATCTATTCCAGCCACAATTAAATGAAATGAACTTTAAATCTTTCACCTGATTCACTCACAAATGACATGCCAACCAACAAGAGATGGAGTTTAGAAGAGCAGAAGATGGTACCACAAAATTATTCTTTCTAAAGGGTCTTCCAAACTTTATCTGGGTCACCACAAACTAGTAAGGATGAAAATAAACTTTAGTTAATACAAACATGTACATGCATGTGCTCATACATGTGCCCCCCCACACACACACCTTCCACGTCTCAGAGGTTACAGCCATGCTATGGATAGTCAGATATCTGAACAAAGAGAGAAACAACACAATTTAGACAATTACCTGAAACTGGAAGTTCACTATATGGGTTTTAAAAGTTTCCTACTGGGATAAAAAAAAAATCCTTAGGGAAAATTGTATGTCTGTCTATGTGTATGAATGTCTGTCTTTCCTTCTGCCTGAATACTTCTTTTTCCCTCTGCAACATGATGTCAACCTTTGACACACCATGTTCCAGAGAAGAAGCAAATACATGTCTATAGCCCGAGCCTGGAGAGTTGTGGGAGCTTTAAAAGACCAGCAGCAGTTTTTTTGCATTGAACCTGGACCTGGCAGGTAATTAATGAAGGCAGCAACCAATGCTATAATCACAGCAGCTCTTACCTGGAAGGGTACGTGCTGTTCATGTGTCTGCACATGATGAAGCACACAGTTACAAATTCTGCCACAATGGGACCCCTGGGGAGCCTCTGCAGCAGGCAGGACCAGAAGAGGCCTCCCTGTTAAACAGGAGAACAAGCCATTCACTGTCATTACTAACACCTGTGCTTCCAGGCAGGCCAGAAGATGTTGCATTACCCATGATGTGTCCCCGATTAGCATGTGTTTCAGGACAGGAAGTGTCTTGTACCCTCAAGACTCAAGCCCTTAATTAACACTTGTTGATTAATTGATTAAAAAAAAAATCTACTCCAACCTTCCTTATTTTACAGATGAGGGAACTGAGACCCCAGAGTGGAAAATACTTGCCCAAAGTCATTCACTTGACTTCCTTAAAAGCACTTGCTTTTTGAAACTTCATTAATATTCAACAGCAATTAACAAGGAGCCATGATTCTTCCTCCTCCGTAACTCCTTCCACAAGAGCAAATTATAACTGCCTCTGACTTAGGAGAGAAATCCTAGGGAGTTACTAAGGAGGAAGAATTACAGTTCCTTTATGTGTCCATATATTTAATATCTGTGGAATATTAATGAAGTTTCAAAAAGCAAATGCTTTAAAAGGAATCAAGTCATTCACCTTAGAAAGAGATTTTCCACTCAAGGGTCTCAGTTTCCCCATCTGTATAATAAGGGACATTGCGTGAACACCACAGGGTTTCAATGTCTTGCCCGAGGTCAGACATCTGCTGAGTGTCAAAGGCCAAATCTAAACCCAGGCCTTCCTGATTCCAAGACTGGCGCTTGATCCACATCTAACCTAACCCCTCGGATAAGGAAACCGAAAGTGGATAAATGATTTGTCCGTGTTCACAGGAGTTGTAAGAATCAGAGACAAGTTTTCTGAGTCAAAAACACGTATTTCTTTCTACCCTAGTATGCTTCCAGACCTCTGGTAGGAATAACATCATCTTGGGCTGTGCCAACTTTTCTAGGGCCCTGTCCTATAGGTAGTTGGATAGGAAAGTGGATAGAGTTGCTGACCCTGGAGTCAGGAAGACCTGAGATCAAATCCAGCCTCAGATACTTACTAGGTATGTGACCCCAATTAAATCATGTTGGTGCCTTGCTGACTACATTTTCCAGGCTCCAGCTAAGCAAACTTTCCTGTACTAACTGTTAATAGTCTCTTAGTGTCTTATTCCATTCCAGTCCCAACTCTGAACTACCAGATAGGGCTGAGTCCAGTCTAGAATAGCATCCTAATCACAAATTAAAGCATCCCCCCCAAAAGCATGTCCTCGATCATTTTTGTTTAGTCATTTTCAGTCATTTCTGACTCTTTATGACCCCATTTGCGGTTTTCTTGGCAAAGATACTGTTTGCCATTTCTTTGTCCATCTCATTTTACAGATTGGAAACAGAGGCAAACTGGGTTAAGTGACTTATCCAAGGTCACATACATAGTAAGTGTCTGAGGTTAGATTTGATCTCAGGAAGATGAGTCTTCCTGACTCCAGACCTGGTACTCTATTCACTGTGGCACTTAGCTGCCCCCTCAGTCATTGAGACAATTCTTTATGGAGGGGTATATTTTTTAAAAAAATGTTGAAACAGTGATTCCTATTCTTGAAAGCATTATCAAACAATAGGCACAAATACCTATTGTAAAATTTCCTTTTAATTAAATCTTTAGCAGTGTGGCTTTTTTTTTTTCTTTTTTTGGAGAAAGACCCTCTAGATCGGGTAAATCCCACAGCAAAATATTTCAACTGCCATGATTCTGCTGTGTTCTTTTTGGGTTTATAAGATTCCTTTCTCAACCCCACCTTGCCTGCTTTAAAGGTCTGTTCCTTTCTTGTAGCAAAAGTAAAATTAACAAAAAAAAATTTTTTTTTGCCTCTTCTGGGACCTTCCCTCTTCTCCCCAGGTGAAAGTTTTCTTTCTTTTGCCCTAATCACCTTTCCTTACCTCCAAACCTGCACAAACTGTGCCCTAGGCCAGTTGATCAACTCTGTTTTGGAATACTGCCCTGGGGCTGAGCTGCCCTAGTAAGTGAATGAGCCCAAACTCACCAAACCTAGAACTAACAATCCTCTCCCCCATCATGCTTCACTTCTCATCCATTCATCCCCAGGAAGCTTAGCCTATTTGATCACCTGGCCACCTGCCCTGGTGAGATTAACAGCACCTGTAGTCACCTCTTGATTTGAGAACAGCAATTAGTGAAAACTACAATTTATGCTGTTGAAAGGCCAGGTTAATAATGTCTACCCAATGGCAATGGCTTCACTCATTCCCCCATTCTTTTCCTTGGTAATGACTCCCCTATAGGTGCTAAGGCACAGTGCCTGGCATACAGCAAGTGATTGATAAATGCTTTTTCACGCATTCATTCATTCAATTTATATGTAACATATGATTGTTGCCCAGTAGGATGTGATCTCCTTGAGAGCAGGAACTGACTTCTTAAGGCTTTCTAACCCTGTAATCAAACACTTTCTTACACATAGCAGACTTTTAACAAAGTAGAATGAAACTGCCTTGAATTGGATCAAATGTTTAGTTCTGTCTGATAGAATCAGAAGTATAGCAAAGTCAGGAAAATTTATCTTTGTGAGTTCAAATTCAGACTCAGACGCTAACTAGCTGTGTGACGTTGGACAAGTCACTTAACTCTGTTTGCCTTTGTTTCTACATCTGTAAAATGAGCAGGAAAAGGAAAGGGCAAACAACTTCAGCATCTTTGCCAAGAAAATTCCAAATGGGATCATTTAGAGTTGAAATGACCAAACAATTATCTATCTATCTATCTATCTATCTATCTATCTATCTATCTATATATATATATATCCATCTATCTATTTATCTATCCATCTATCTATCCATCCATCCATCCATCCATCTATCTATCTATCCATCCATCCATCCATCTATCTATCTATCTATCTATCTATCTATCTATCTATCTATCTATCCATCCATCCATCTATTTATCTATCCATCTATCTATCCATCCATCCATCCATCTATCTATCCATCCATCCATCTATCTCTCTATCCATCTATCTCTCTATCCATCTATCTATACCTATCCTATACTATAACATATAGATACTATATCACATGTGTGTATGTCACTCACTTTGTACATGGTGTTGTTATTTTTTCATCATCAATGGTTGGTTTCTGTTGCTATTTTCAAGAAGGTTCACTTAGCTCCCATAAGAGGAAGAATTCACAGTGGAAAAACTCTAGGCTGTAAAAATCAAACAAATACAAGTCACTTTAAGTACCCGGCATGAGTCTATAGGGAAAGAGATCTTTTCAAAATAATTTTATCTCTAGCAACAAATAAATAGACTTATTGGAGAGACCCCAGTTCCTATCATGAAACCACAAATGCTGATGCCTGGAAAATTTGAAAATGGGTAGAATTAAATGGCAGAGAACAGATTACAGCATCCATTACCTGTCCTGCATTCAAGAGATACCCAGTAAGTACTATCTGAGGGATTCAGCCTCTGGGAAGGGCAAAGAGAAAGAGCAAGAGATTAGCTGTGCAGGCATAGGTTGGTTAAGGAAATAATGTTTCTGGATTTTGATTTCCTCACCTGTCAAATGAAAGAGTTGAATTATAAGATTTCTAAAGTCTCTTTTCCACAATGAAACTGGAAACTATCTGTAGCAAAGCTGTCCCTGACATATAGCATGGGGGTGTCATTATGTGGTCCAAAGGAAAATAGAACAAACATTTCTAGCCTCTTCTTCCTTCTACCTTTTTCCAAGGAAGACTTTAATTCCTGCCAGGAAGGGAAGCAGGAGGTTAAGGCCAGAAGCTCGGCCACTCCACTCTCCTCAAAAAGAAGGGGTACCGGACTAGAATTAGATCTATCTGTTCTCTTAAATATTGCTATTCTATGGTATATGGTTTTCAGGTTTAGACTAAACTCCTAAATGCTGGTCATTAGTGGGGGAAGAAGGACTCCAGTTTTATATCCAAAGTTTGATTCCTTTCCCAACACATACTAGTTCCACACACACACACACACACACACACACACACACACACACATACACACCACACACACACACACATAAACACACACACACAATAGCAAAGGAACTCAATTTTCAAATTGATAGCAAAATAGAGATCAATTTGCATGTGTGTTTAGATGGATAGATGGATAGATGGATAGATAGATAGATAGATAGATAGATAGATAGATAGATAGATAGATAGATAGATGATAGATAGATAGACCTTAATTTATACTTTGATCTATACACTTATGAGTGCCGCTAGTAGGCGCAGTATATAGTACCGGGCCTGGAGTCAGGAAGAATAATTTTCATGAGTTCAATTCTGGCCTCAGATACTTAAAAGCTATGTGATTATGGGCAAGTCACTTAACCCTGTTTGCCTCAGTTTCCTCATCTGTAAAATGAGCTGGAAAAGGAAATGGCAAACCACTCCAGTATCTTTGGCAAGAAAGACCCAAAATAGGGTCACAAAGAGTTGGACACAACGAAAATGACTGAACAATAATTTACAATTTACATTTTGGTACATATGTATGTATGTGTGTGTATGTATGTATGTATGTACACATATATACAGAAAACATTTATATAGTCATATGTATAGTATATATGTACGTGTATACACACATGCACACCTTTTATATCTACATATACATACATGTGTATATACATACAACCTGTGTATTTGAATATATACCAGACAATATAGATGATGAAGTTCTCCCATTGTGAGAGAGGTAATTCAGTTCAATCAAGAGAGAATCTTATATCTCAAGATGGCCCAAAGTCTCTAGTGTAGTAAACTGGGGATAGGAACATAATTGGAGACTGCCAGCTTCTCTCATGTCGGTTTCTTCCCAGTGTTTTCCTTCAGCAAACTGAAGTGGAATTGGCATCTTCCATCTTCTCTCTTAAAATTGGAAGTCAGCAGTTCCTGAAGCTAATGCAGAGTCCAAAGAGATGGAAGAAAGTGAAGAAACTCCTCAAATCTGAAAAAAGTCTGAAGAAAGCAGAGCTCTGCTCTCACTCTCTCTCTGTCTCTCTCTCTGGGTCTCTCTGTCTCTGTCTCTCTCTCTTTCTCTCCATCTGTCTCTCTGTCTTTCTGTCTCTGTCTCTCTCTCTGTCTGTCTCTATCTCTCTCCATCTCTGTCTCTATCTCTCTCTCTCTCTGTCTCTTTCACTCTCTGTCTCTCCCTCTCAGGGTGTCCGGTGCATATTATGTGCTTGCTTACATGATTGGATCTCAAAGTCACTGTGCTAATCAGTGGACATACAAAAGACAGAAAGAGTTTACATCCTACTGGATGAAACATTCTACTAATGGGGAGAAAAAAGGGGGAAATTAACAGAAGCTTTAAAATAGCATTAATAATAATAATAGCATTTACATAGCACTTTGAGGTTTGCAAAGCATTGTCCAGATATCTCATTTTTCCTCACAAGAACTCTGAAAATAAAGTGCTATTATCTGCATTTTACAGATTAGCAAACTGAGTCTGAGGAAGTTAAGGGACTTGGGGTCGCACAACTAATTGATGTCTGAGACAGTATTCAGGTCATCTTGACTTCACTAAGGCTTTTTGCAACCCTTAAAGCATTATTTAAATACTAGCTATTATTTAGTATTAATATTTTATTGCTATGGATAATATATTATTACAAATAGTATATATTTCCTGAATATATTATATAATAGAAATATTCAGATATCTCCTCTTTAGTATTCATGGAGACATTTAATTTCTAAGTAAATAAACACAAATATTTAAGTTGCATTATTGCTCTTTATGAGGATTTCTTGGGGTGGAGTTGCCTTTAGGGAGTGGGTTGAAGGTTTGGGTTGTGCTTAATAAACATGTATATGTTCCTTTTAAGATGTGGACCCATTCTCTTCACTTAGTAATCTCCCTGGGAGATGAGAGGGTTTTGTTTTGTTTCTCTGCATACTAGTAGAGCTAAATTTCTGGTTATTCCTGATTTATTCAGACAAAAACAAAGAAAGATGTCAGGCAGAGTTCTATAGGTGCAAAATGGTTTCTACAGAAGATGATTAAAATAACCTTTGCTTGATTTCTTCTTTCCAAAGCCAGCTCTATTTTTGCCTTTTAAGATTCCTTTACAGGGGGCAGCTAGGTGGTACAGTGAATAGAGCACCGGCCCTGGAATCAGCAGATCTGGAGTTCAAATAGGGCTTCAGACACTTAACACTTACTAACTGTTAGACCTTGGGCAAGTCACTTAACCGCAATTGCCCTGCCTTCTCTCTTCTGAAAAAGACAAAAAAAAAAAAGATTCCTTCACTTGCTGTTCAGTCATGTGTGATTCTGGCTTTTCTTGGCAAAATACTAGAGTGGTTTGCTACTTCCTTCTCCATTGTGTCGCCATTCTACAGAGGAAAAACTGAGGCATAGTAAGGTTAAATGACTTGCCCAGGTTCACTCAGCTAGAGACTTACCTAGGGTCACACAACTGGTAAATGTCTGAGACCAGATTTGAACTCAGGTCTTTCTGACTCCAGGCCATATGACTGCCTTTCCTTCATTTAAATTAGAAATAATAGAACAAAGGCAAGAAAGAGCGGTCCCTTTTTCTCTCATGAATGTTGAAGATTTCAGACCTGATATAATGAATATCTGAATCGATTTTTACATCCATCTGTATAATGCAACATCTATATCACAGAGGGGGAAGAAATCCAAAAGAAACTTGGTGATTCATCTAAGGAAAATTCTAAATGACAACTAAAAGCAAAAGCTAGAAAAGAAAATACGGGTCTTAGAGTGATGAGGAATCAGATTTCTTTGGAACCCGTGGCAATATTTTTAAGAGTGTTCATGGGCAAACCCGACAGGAGGTCAACAAATACATATATAAAATGGAAGAAATTTCTCAATGTTTCTCCAGCAATGTATTTTCAATATGAGTGATGGAGGACTAGAGGTGGTACGGTGAATAGATTGCTAGACCAGGAATAAGGAAATCCTGAGTTCAAATCTAGTCTCAAACATTTACTATCTGTGTAACCCTAGGTGAGTCACTTAACCTCTGTCTGCCTCAATTTCCTTATCTGTAAAATGGGTTTAATGATAATAGCACCTACCTCCAGGTATTATTGTGACGATAAAATGAGATTACATTTGTAAAGCTCTTTGAAACTCGTAAATCACCATACAAATGCTAGCTATAATCCTTTGGACCCTGATTTCTCACTTAACTGGGTGCTATATACAATGAAGGGCAGTTAGGTGGCACAGTGAATAGAGCACTGGGCCTGGAGTCAGGAAGACCTGAGTTCAAATTTGACCTCATATACTTACTAGCTACATGACCCTGGACAAGTCCCTTAACCCTGTTCATCTCAGTTTCCTCATCTCTAAAATGAGCTGGAGAAGGAAATAGCAAACCACAAACAAGAAAACCGGAAATGCGGCCACAAAGAGTCACACATGACTGAACAACAACAAATGTGTAATGAAATAGAAATGGTTAAGAAATCTGGGAAGTCAGCAGAATCAGACCAAATGCATAGCCTGGAAATCTGTACAGAAGGCAGCACAAGCTTGAAAGCATTGAAGGATTGCTTTACACAATACCCCAGAAAGAGGAAGATACAGAAAAGGGGGAAAATCCCAGAAAATAATAAAAATACTCAAGATGTAAAGATCAGAATTCCAATGGCTAGGGATCCACATGTTTCTGCATCCATCTTTATAAAATCTTTGTGAGAATGACCTCCATGCATACGTTGACACAAACACCGTGGAATTTGAAAGTAATTTTTACATTCATGGAATTGACTCCAAAGATTTAAAAAATATAAGATTATGGCAGCTAGGTAGTACAGTAGAAATGGTATTGGACTTGTAATTTGATATATAAATGCCGGCTATATATATAACAAATACTATTATTCTACTGTGTTTGTTGATTCATCATCTTCATCATCATCATCGTCACTGTCATCATCGTTGTCATTGGCATTATTGACTCTATAGAGTAAAATGAAGATTGAAAGCTTCTTCTCCAATAAGCAGACTCTCCAGCACATTTTGGGTTCACGCACAGTTCCCAGATTCAAGTAATTCCAGAAATAATTATTCAACAACCCTCTGATTATCAAAATCAAGTGAGGAATAAAAACAAGGGTATGTTTGTGCCACCAGGGCAGAAGCATTGGATGATGCCAGGTTGGGGTGAGCTTAACTGTCAAACAGAGGAGTTTATTACTAATTCTATCATCTTTCCTGATATGTAGGCGTCCGAGCCTCTACTACTGATCTTTGGCAAACATCAGTTTCTCCTGATTCTGGCTTATCCCCCTGAACATGGTGCCAAGCTGCCTTTACCCTGGCAATGACACAAACATAGATATAGATTACTTGCCTCCAATTCTACCCTTTGTGATTTAACATCTTAGATTAAGGAGTATGTGGATATGTAACAGTTTCGACATTTCACGTTTTTAAAAAAGTAAAGATTGGCCCTCATATCACAAGAATAAGTCACATAACTTTGTAACCTACCCAAGTATAATCTTCCAAAGAGACCAAATAGTATTTTAAAGGAAGGGCATATGCTAAGGTGTCTGTTTCAAACTGTCTGGACTCTTGGCTTTGGGATGGTATCCTGCCAGACATGTGGAAATGCTAACTGAACTAAGATTTACTACACCAGTAACTCCTCACTGTCTGTTATATACTTCTTTCATGAGGCAAGTCTGTTTTATAACTTGTGTCTGTCTGATGACCAGGGAGAAGGGAGGGGAACAAGGGAAACTCTCGAAAGACTTTTCATCAAAAGGAAATGGTTTGGGTCAGAATATGGAAAGCTTCAAGTGGAGAAATCACTGTTGTTATCTTTATAATCTCTTCTGTTAGACCATATTTGTAGTCTTTTAAAGGGGGTTTGGGGGGAGATGCTTCTCTATTTGCTAAGTTGGCTTCCTTAAAGCAAATTTTTGTTGGGTCCCTGAAAGAACGGAATGTCTTATTCATTTACATACAGTAAACAGATGTTTCTCCCAAACAGCACAGAATTGAGAAACAATTCTGAAACTCAATCCATTCATTGTAGCTTTGAAAATCCTGGCTAACAAGAGTCCCCAAAGGATGGATTGCCTGTTGTTTATATGGGAGGATTATGTTATAAAAATATGTTTGTGAAAGACCATTCATCTTTTGTTTCCTGTATACTGAGTTTCAATTTAACTACTATTTCAGAGACTAGCACCATAGACCTCTATTATTTATCTATTTGTATAGTGATAAAACTGAGATTCATAAACAGACTGGCAGTATATATGTCAAGCCTTCTTTATCATACTGGTTACCTCTATTTTAGAAGTTGAAAATAAATTTTGAAGGAGAAGTACTTTTTTTCAGCAGTAACTGTTTATTTTTGTTGGTCTAGCAAATATCTCTCCTCTCTTCATTTTTCTTTTCTCCCCTCCTCCTCTCTCCTTTACTCCCTTCCCTTCCTCCCCATTTCTTTTTTTTCCTCTCCCCTTATCTCCTCTGTTCTCTCCTCTCTCCTTTTCTCTCTTCCCTTCCTTTCCTCTCATCTCCTCCCCTCCCTTCTACTTTCCCTTCCCCTCCCCTCCTGTTCTCTCTTCTCTCTTCCTTTCCTGTTCTCTCCTTTCCTCTTTTCTCTCCTTGCCTCCTCTCTTCTCTTCTTCCCTCCTTTCTCCTCTCACCTCTTTTCTCTTCCCTTACTCTCATCTCCTCCACTCCCTTCTCCCTTCTCTTTCCCTCCTCTCCTTTCCCTTCTCTCCCATTCCTTCTTCTCACCTCTTCTTTGTTCTCTGTCTTCTCCCCTTTCCTCTCTGTTTTCTCTCCTCCCTCCCTTCTTCTCTCTTCTCTTTTCCTCATCCATCAGTTCTCATCTCCCTTTTTTCTAAATATCCTTCTTTCTCTAAATTTCTTTCTCTTTTTCTCTCTGTTCCTCCCATATTTCTTTGTATTAAAATTTGGCAACTAAGAAAATAAAAATCGTTCCTCCAACTGCTATATTTGTTTTCATTCCCAACAATTAAATGAATGTCCAAGCTATTTAAATATTCTTCACTGTCCAAGCAAAGCAGTATATTGTATCTTGACCTAGAAAATTATATAAAAGCAATAGCAGTAAATATGGACCAATAATAAATTACCCCCTCCATAGGCTTCTTAACAACCAGACACCAGCATATGTAAGTCAACTTTGAGAAAAGAGCACTAGCCCAGGAGTTGGGAACTTTTACTTTCAGCACAAGAAACTTAAATGAAGTATATGACCCTGAGCAAATCCCTTCACCTCCCCTTTCCTCAGTTTCCTTATATGCAAAATGAGAAGGCTGGTCTAAATCAGGTGTTCTTAACCTGACAACTAGATTTATGGGTAGATTTCAGAGGGTCTGTGAACTTGAAAAATTATATCTTAATTTTCACTAACTGGTATTTGAAATTTATCATATCTTCCACGTATTTAAAATATTATTTTGAAAAGAGTTCATCCACAGGTTGTATCAGACTACCAAAGGGGTCCACAACACCAAAAAGAAACCTTGGACTAGAGAATTTCCAAGGCTCCTTCCAGCCCTGTGAGTTTCATGAATATATAGAAAGAAACTTCCTTTTTTTTCACCTCTAGACTAAAAGTTCAAATCTAGATCAAGGTCCTCAAGCTGATACAAGGTTGGTGGTCTCAGCTGATTTCCCAAAGGATATAACTCTATATAATAATGATTACCCAAGACTCAGATAGTTCACTGAGTGGGAGGTTAGCATTCACTCCATTGGTGAGACAACAAGTAAAAAAATGTGTCTTGGCTTTGTATTTAGTCTTTTCTTAAATTTTTGCCAATCCTATTGAGCAATCCCAAACCCCCATAGTTCATGCTTTCCTCTTCCAATGTCAGAAAAATCAGCTTAACAAGGGTCAGAAGAGGAGAAGTCTATCCTTTCCAGTGAGCTGAGCAATGAGCACATGACCAACCCATTATATTTCCCATGAGGCTCCAAATCTCTATAATTGTGTCTAAGAGAAAGAGCTGGACACTTCAAATTCCCATAAGATGTTATGTTGAGGATGTTATCATGATGAGGGGGAGGGGAAGATAGGGATGAAAAAGGAGCTAGGGTCAGGGTCGGGGAAGGGTGTTGTAGGGACCATTGGTAAGATCCCCTAATTCATAAGGCTGACTAGAACCAGAGCCAAGGATGGACTAGACAAACAGCTGTTGGACAAACAAGGAGGGGTGAGCCAATGGAGTCATCAAATGTTGTGCTATTTTCCTAGTTTTCAATCAGGAACCTAGATAAACATGTCTGTGGGAAGCCAAAGAGGCCTAATCCAGAACTAAGATAAAAACCTTAATAGTGTACCTCAAGATCCCTCGAGGTGACACGGCTTGCAAAGGCTGGCTCCCCCAAAAGTACCCCAGGGGTACACTTAAAAGGACTTTTGTTTGATATCCTGACATCAAAACCGTTGCCCCCAAACTTCAGGTACCAAAAAGGACATGTTCCTTATCATATTATGCTACTTCCAAGATATACAGATTAAAGACTATTGTAAGTCAAAATATTTGATTCTTGGGGAGTCGGTTTCTATGCAGTTGTCTTTGAGACTGGTTTCTATGCAGATGTCTTTGAGACTGTGGCCTGCTCTCAGGGAGCATTCTTTGTCCTGTAGATACATTTTGATAAGAGACAACTGACCTTTCCCATGACTTCCTGAGTCCTTGATAACAAGCCTTGTCTTAGCCAAGCTACTTCTCGGGTATGGCAGACTATTTTATTAGTAATAATATTCCAGGATATGATTAAGATAAGAATACTTGAATCTTTGTCTTTTGCGTCTTTAAAAACTTTGTTCTAAGCATCAATAAAGGGAGTTCATGGTTTTTCCTTGAACTACCCTCATGGCCTGGTCATTTCTTATTGATATTTCCAATCATGCTTAGTGCTAGACACTGAGCAGCCCATGACACATGTCCTTCCAAATATGCTAGGGAAGAAAAAAGTGAGAATGCACCCATCTGGGAAATGGTGACTGGGAATGTTTCTAATATTTATTTGATTTCTTTTTCTAAGTGCTTTCACTGATCCCATACCATAATTTGCCTAGGTTTTATTATCAACATAGGCACTATTTAGATCCAAGCTGACAGAGCTGGTCTTTCCATTGATACTGATGTGAAGGTAGGGGTGGGAGGTAGGCTCATAAAGCCATCTTTATTTCCCAAACATCCCTCAGTGAACTCAGTAATTCATTAGAACACAAGAAGATAATGGAACATGACATCCATAAGAATTGAGTGTGATAAGGAAATGTTTCTCTAGTTGTGGTGCCTTTTTTAGTATACTAAAAACAATTCCCTCCTTTATACGATTTAGCTGCAGAGGGTCTGTCCTGGGCAGTTCTTTTCTTCTCTTTCCATACTGTTTATCAATAACTATAATAAATTCCATAAGCTCAAATTTTGTTTCTATATATACTAGTGATGAATCACATACAGGCATACCTCAGAGATATTGTAGATTCAGTTCCAGACTACTGTAACAAAGTGAATATTGCAACAAAGCAAACATCATAATAAAGCAAGTCACATGAATTTTTTGATTTCCCAGTGCATACAAACGTTATGTTTATACTATACTATAGTCTATTAAGTTTGCAATAACATTAGGTCTAAAAAAATAATGTATATGCCTTAATTTTAAAATGTATTATTGCTAAAAAAAAAAAATGCTAACCTTCATCAGAACCTTCTCTAGTCATAATCATTTTCTGGTAGAGGAACTTTCCTTGATGTTGGTGGCTGCTCATTGATCAGAGTGGTGGTTGCTGAAGGTTGAGATGATTGTGGTCATTTCTAAACATAAGACAACAATGAAGTTTGCCACATCGATTGACTCTTCTTTTTACTTGAACACTTAGAGACTATTGTAGGGCCATTAATTGGCCTAATTTCAATATTATTGTGTCTCAGGGAACAGGGAGACTCAAGGAGATGGAGAGAAATTGGAATGACCAGTTGGTGGAACAGTCAGAACACATGTAACATTTATCGATTAAGTTTGTTGTCTCATAAGAGCACGGTTAGTGGTACCCCAAATCAATTTACGATAGTAGCATCAAAGATCATTGGTCACAGATCACCATAACAAATATAATAATAATAATGAATAGGTTTGAAATATCGTGAGAAATAGCAAAATGTGAGACAGAGATACAATGCAAGCACATGTTAAAGGAAAAATGGTGCTGATAGACTTGCTCTGTGCAAGGTTGTCATAAACCTTCAATTTGTAAAAAAATTGGTATCTATGAAACAGTATAGTGAACAGCAACAAAATAAAGTATGCTTCTCTCTGTCTCTGTCTCTCTGTCTCTCTCTGTCTGTCTCTCTGTCTCTGTCTCTGTGTCTCTGTGTCTATGTCTCTTTGTGTCTCTCTCTGTCTCTGTGTCTCTGTCTCTTTGTCTGTGTCTCTCTCTGTCTCTGTCTCTCTCTCTCTCTCTCTCTCTCTCTCTCTCTCTCTCTCTCTCTCTCTCTTTCTCTCTCATCGAGTCATAAAACCACAGTCTCTCCCATTTTGCTAATAGGAAAACTGAGGGCCTGTGAAATTAAGGGTTTTATTCAAGGTGACAAATCAATGAATTTTTCCCCATACTGAACACAGCAAAACAATATCTTGTTACCCTTTAAAATCATTTTAAAAATTTTCATCCGAGTCAGAAGCTTATATATTTACACACACACACACACACACACACACCCTCATTCACTCACTCACATATTTTCTATCTCTCAGAGGTTGACCCTACACTGCCAGCTGCCTGCTAGATATCTCCAACTTGTTGTCCTTCCCACATTAAGCTCAATACAAACAAAACATAATTCATTACCTTTGCCTGAAAGGTTGTCTTTCAGCTTCCTTATTTCTATCAAGTCCACTGCCATCCCTGTAGTCAACCAATTTCACAAATTCAAAGTAATCTTTGACTCTTCTAGCTCTCGATTTTTCCTTATTTGTCAATTGTTTCTAAATTAGTTTTCAGGTGAGTTTATCTCATCTTTTATTTTCAGTATTTCCTACTTTGCATTTGTTATAGAATTATGAATGAGTTTTCTCATTTTTTTTCACTCTTTCCTAAATTCATTGGAGCTCTATTTTTATCTTTAGTGTTTGGTGAAATAAACTTGTCTCTAAAGTCTGCTTTACTTGCGTTATATAAATTTGAGAAAGTTTTAATTCTCCTTAGCATAATTTTATTATTTCTATGATTTGTATTATTCATAATTTAGAGTATAATTCTTTGGCCTCCACTTAATTCTGCATCCTTTGTTAATATTTCCATTATGAATTAATATTTTATTGGGTTATAGTATAGTTATATACATTAATATTTCTGACTTTTGGTATTTTCTTATGAATTATTTATGCCCTAGAGTATTTTTGTTCATAAGAGTACTCTGTAAGAGTAATTTTTTATATGTGTCTATACTTTCAAAGAGAGGGAGAATGTGTAGCTAACTCTGTGGTTCCTTTTCCTGCTCTCCTCAAGTCAAGAATCTTTTATGTATCTCAAATAGATAGATAGATAGACCCCCTAAAATGCCCCTCTGGGAGTACAATAATTTCAAGACAAAATGCTACTTCCTTGACCACTAGTGGTAAATAAATAAATAAACTGACCATCACAAAAAGTGAATAATGGGCAAACCTATTTGTTTAAGCACCTAACAAAATGAAACTGGAGTTCTATAGATTAGAATATACTAGGAAGTATATAAGTAAACAGGTTCTTTAAATGAAAAAGGAGTGAGAATCCATGCAACCAAGAGAAAGGCTTCAATTTTATTCAAGAGGAAATTCTGGGAAGTCTCTAGGGAGGTGAATTAGAAATTAAGGACCCTAAGGGGACACATTCCCCTACATATGTACAAAAGGATCTGCTCCTTTCTTTTTTACCAGACTTTATCCCAAAGCAAGCCTGAACCCATGTTTCTTTCTCTCAAAGATGGAAGAAGACTGTCTGTGATCCAAAGTTCTCTCACTACTTTCACCAATCAATCAAACATACAGCTTTCAGGCTTTGCAAAGTCTCATGAATGGCTAGAAACCTGGTGAGAGAGAAAAGAAATATCTGTCTCGCTATGTCTTTATCTAACTGCATACATACACACATACACACACACGTCTATACATACAAGCACATATATGTATAGTTACATGTACACAAATGCAAATATATATGAAGGTTTCTAAACTTTCAACTCTATACATAGCTATAGATACAATTATATCTATAAATCACTTATTATTAGCTTTGAGGAAAAGAATAATAGTAGTTAATATTTCCATAGCATTTTGAAGTTTTTAAAGTATTTTATCTGTCTTCTAACTGAAGTATTTTAAAGTATTTTATCTGTCTTCTTAAATAATCCTCACAACAATCACATGAGGTAGGTGCTCTGACGATCCTAATTTCATAGATGAGTAAACCTGAGCCAGAGAAAGGTTCAGTGATTTGACCAGAGTCACAAAACTAATCAGTGTCTGAGGCAGAATTTAAACTCAGGACTTCATGAGCCCAGGCTAGCAATCTATAAACTGTACCCATTGGCTCCTGGCCACAGAAAAGGTTCAATTCAGGAATCTCTAAGATGCTGGATTTTTCCATTGGAACAATGTGTTCCTAATGGATGTCAACCTTCTAGTACTTCTAGCTTTTCCCTTCTACAAGCTTTCTATTTTATCTATCACTTTCTTTCAAAGCATTTTTCAATATTTTCTTATTCTGTAAATAAGACAGTGACCTAAGTGGATCCTCCCAGAGTTCATCTTATTGCTGCTTTCTGTGTTGTCTCTACAGCTGCATTTGGTTTCTGTCCTATTGATAAAGACCCTCATTTAATTAAATTACAAGATAATTGACTTGATCCCACTGCCTTTTCACACTGTTGTCACTAATACTCCACCACCACCACCACCCTTTGTAGATAAGAGATTTTTTAACAAATCGCTTTGTACATTTTTTTCCACTTCACCCAACCTGCAAAGTTATTATACAATACCACTGACTAGGGAATATGAATGAGTACATCTCATTTATGTAGTCTTAAGGCTAGGTCCACTTCCAGCTATCCAATATATTGTGCTGTGGCATTATATTCAACTATGGCCAATCAGGCTTTCAAGATTTATCTTTTTTTTTTTTTTTGTAAGAGAAAACTGTTACCTCTAGGCATAACTTTGTGCAGCTAAATGTACCATCTGAGTATATAACCACAATTATTTACTATTATTACTGCTGATGAGAATACAGAAAGATGAATTTCTTTATACTTTACTGAGTAAGAAAGAACAGATTCATAAAGATGGATGTTATTTCTCATTCATTTTTACTTTAGGCCATGCCCATAGTCCTGAATCCAATAAAACATTCATTCTGTCTTGTTCTCCCTTCACTGGGGGGAGAATGGGAAGTCATAAAGTCCTATCAAGCATCCTTATATTAGGTATAGTTCTTGAGGAAGAAGTACAAAGGTAGTTACGATGTCTCAGCCTAACACCTACATGTGGCAGTGCTACAGTCCCTGAAGGGATATCAATCATGGTTCAGTAAATGAGGGGATGGAGCCATTTAGGGTCTTCAAGGGAATGAAAATTCTATATGAAGCTTCTGGCTCCCACCACTCTGTCTTGCCTTTGTCTATGGCCATGGGGACAGCTGGAAAGAGGCCCTAGAGATTGAGTCCAAACTTTCTCACTTTATGATGAGGAAACAAAGGGTCAGAAAAATGAATGATCCAACATTACATTGCTAGTTAGTGTCAAAGCCAGTCCTTCAAAACCTACATCCTAGGTCCTTGAATGTTACTGTTTCTATGAAGTCTTGAAAGTAACTTTTGGCCTGCTTGCTCTGGAGGAGAATAGGGAGGGGGAGGATAGAACACAAAGTATCTCTTTAGAAAAATGTAAGCTCACTGAAGGTAGGTACTATCTCACTCTTATATTTATATCCCCAGGGCTTAGACCAGTGCCTGCCACATAGTAAGCTCTTAATACATTCTTTTTTAATTTATTCATCCCTCCATCCAACCAGTTATCTTTCCATTTATTCATTCATTGTGGATTGAAAAAGAAAAATGGAGTTGACTGTGCCTTTCTAAGGTAAATATCAATACATTAATAGAAACAGAGGCACAGAAATTTTGCTTTCTTTGAGTTTTTCAAAATACAATGAAAGTAGTACAATTTAATTAAAATATTTATTAAATTCCTAGATAGACAGATGTTAGATCATAGATGGATAAGCAGATGGATACACAGGGATAGATAGATAGATAGATAGATAGATAGATAGATAGATAGATAGATAGATAGATAGATAGCACATTTATTAAGCTATTTGCACCAATTGTTTATCAGACACTATACTATGAATTGGGGAAATGAATACAAGCACTCAACACTACCCCTGTCTTCAAGAACGTTATATTTTAATGGAACAAAATAAGACATGCTGGGGAGTTATATAACAGGAGTGGTACATACCCCCAAATAACTTGGAATTATCCAGAAAGTAGTGTGATGACTTGGTTCCAAAAAAGATAAGTCAAAAGCTAACTTTCTAGAGCCTACCATCTTAGGAGCAGAGTTCAAGGTTCAATTTTGGAGAGACAGAGGAGGCAGATGGATTAAAGGTAGCATGGTGTGGACATAATGGGAAAGTGATATGGAGGCTCATTTCAGGGCAAGATAAGGGAAATTCTCACCTGTGTACAAAGTACTGGGTTAAGTATAAGAGCTGTATAGTCAAAAATGGAAAAATTCCTGCCCACAAGGAGCTTATCCTCTATTTTGGAATACTATATGTGCAAAAATAAGTAAATACAGGGTAATTTGAGGAGGCAGAGAGTACTAACATCTAAGGTGATGAGGGAAGATTTCACAGAGGTGGTGGCACCAGAATTAAGCCACAAAGAAAGTTAGACCTTCTAAAGCACACATGCCATTCTTCTACTTAGTGATCTATTTATGAGTTTGGGGTTTGCTTATAGTGGGAATGACAAAGTGGAAAAAGTTGAAGTCCTCAAGAAGTATCACAAGATCACAGATGACTGGATTATAGCATTAGAGCTGGATGTGACATCAGAGGCCAAATTGTTCAATCTTCACATTTTACAGTTTGGAAGACTGACACCCAAGAAGATTAAAGTATTTACCCAAAGTCATATTGGTAATAAAAGTTAGAGGCAGGATTTGAACCCAGGTCTCTGACTTTTGAGTCATGTTTTTTTTCCATTGCATCATATTGTGTTAATTCATTGGTTGATGGAAAAAGATTATAGATGGAAAATATGAACAGTTAAGTTAACATTGTGGTTAGTAGAAGTGCTTTTGGAAGTTGAGTACTTCTCTGCTCCCCTTCCTACCTTGCTTCATCAGGCACTTACTGCAGGAGGGGGTAGGGTAGATAGACCTGGGGACTATCTACCATGTATTAATCATGCCATAGTTTCTGTGGCCTCAGATGAATTTATCACCTATTGGTCAATGAGGTGATGAGTTTCTCTACATTTCACTTAGCATTTCCTCAGATGACAAAGCAAAAATTCAAAGCCTTTTTGCTCTGTGGACATAGCCTCTGAGATCCCAGAGTTGTTAAAAAAAAAATTCTCCTCATTTCCTCCCAAATTTCTACCTTTTCCTAACTTCCCTATTTCTTTAGCACTCCATCATTCTTCTAGTCCCTCAAGACTGTAACCAGGGAAACATCTTCTGCTCTTCACTCTCATGCCCCACATTATCCAATTAGCTGTCTTACTATTTCTCTCATATATGTCCTCTTGTCTCTACTTGAACCACAACCACTGTAATTCAAAAATTCATTTCTTCATGCCTGGACTAATGAAATAGACGCCTGATTGCTCTTCCTAATTCTAGTGTCTCCCTGTCTCCAAACACCCTCTTCAAACCTGCCAAATTGATATTCTTAAAACACAGATCTGAGCATGTCTCTCCATATTAAAAAAAAATATCCAGTGGCTTCAGGCTTGCTATAAGATCAAATATAAAATCTTTAGCCGATTTTGCCAGTCATTGCATAGTACTCCCTGATGTATTCCATTCTAGCTACATGATCCCACTTGCTATTCCTCATACATCTCGTTCTATTATCTCTCTTTAGTAATCCCCCATACTGGAATGCTCTGTCTCTCTCTGCCTTTCTCTGTCTTTGTCTCTGTCTCTCCATGTCTCTCTCTCCTTCTCTCTCTCTGACTCTTTCTCTCTCTTTTCTCCCTCTCTGTCTCTCTGCTCTTTGTCTCCATCCCTCTGTCTATCTCTCTCTCTCTGTCTCCATCTCTTTGTCTCTGTCTCTTCTCTTTTTGTCTCTCTATTTCTCTCTGTCTCTCTGTCTCTCTGTCTCTCTCTCTCTCTCTCTCTGTCTCTCTCTCTCTCTCTCTGTCTCTCTCTCTCTCTCACACACACACACGCACACACACACACATACATTGTGTGTCTCTCTCTCAACCACTATACCTATTGGAACATGTTACTCTCTTCAAGGCTAAATTGAAGTTGTAGTTGTTCTGTTGTTTAAGTCTTTAAACAGGGGTTTTCTTGGCAAAGAAACTGGAGTGATTTGCCATTTCCTTCTCCACTCCTTTTACAGATGAGGTAAACTGAGGCAAACAGGGTTAAGAGACACGTACAAGGTTACACAGCTAGCAAGTGTTGAGATCAGTCTTCCTGACTCCAGACCCAACACTCTACCCACTGAATCACCTAGTTGTCTGTCAGTTTAAGTACGACCTCCCTTAAGAAGCATTTCCAAATTCCCAAAGTTCTCATTGCTTTACCCCATAAAACATTACTTTGAATTTTTCAGTAGACATTTGTATTTACTTATCTATATGTTCTTCTTCTCCTTCCCTTCTTAACTCCACCTTTCATCCCCTCTACCCAGTATACAAAATCCTTGAAGGCAAAAACTCATTTTTATCTTGTTACCTTGTTACAAAATGTTACTCATTTTGTCTTGCTTGGTATACAGTGGGCATTTAATAAATACTTCCTGAAACATTTGCTGTACTAATTACAGAAAAATTTAAGGAAATCTTCCCACCTCCAAAATGATCAAATGCCTTTCTCTAGTCCACACAGGTGACATAGATAGTAGGTTAGATGTTTTATTGGCAATCAAATTGGCTTTCTTTACAGACATATTAAGGGGCAGCAGGACATAGTGTTTAGGGTTCTGGGTTTTGATCCAAGAAGACCCTAGTTCAAATCTCACCTTTGACACTTCTGTGACCATGGAAAAGTCAATTAACTACTCAGAATGTCAGATTCTTGATCTATACAACAAGAAGAATATTGCTTTCATCACAGCAAAGACTAACATGAGATGGTGTCTCAAATACACTTTGCAAACTCTAAATTGCTTTATAAATACCAGGACTTATTATTATAAATCAAATTCTGGTCCATGCAAATACTCATAACACTACCCATGAAATCTGACTGATTGCCAACTAACTTTATAACAGTGTTTTCTGAATGTGTGATCAAACACAGGTCACCCTATTAACTTTTTATTTTTAATACGGTCAAGGTTATACATTTGCATTACTTAAATTCACTCATTAATTCATTCAACAAGTTTTTAATAAAGTTGTAATAAATGCAATTCAATATACTAAGCACTGAGACCTTATATTCTGCTACAAATACTACCTCTAACCTCCTTACATTACACAGTATTTTTTTTGATGCCACAGTCAGGATTTATAAAAGCCAGTGAAAAATTAGCTACAAAAAAATAATGAAGGTTCCAAATGTCAAACACTCCACATCTTTAGATGACTCTAAACAGTTCTACTTCTGAATGCTTTCCCTTACATCCATTAGACTAATTATGTAGGACTTTGAATTTTCCCGTAAGGAGGTTGTTCTTTGTAGGATTCCCTAGATGTATGACTCTTAGGCCTCATCTTAACTCAGTTCCCAAGGGACAAGGCCTTGCCTCCTCTGCCCCTCAGTGTACACCTTTATTCCTGCTTCTGATAGGTCAGCCTTTCAAAGGGAAATCTTCACCCTCCTGGCTCCTATTCTCATCATTCTTTTTTCTGTATGATATAATAGCTCTTGTTATTATATTTACTGCTCCTACATGTGGATAGATATTTTTATTTATAAATTTATAAAGATACTAAGAATACATGGAAATACATTTCATTAGTTTGCATAATCACAAAATCCATAGGATCATACGTTTTGAGGTCTCTGGTCCAACTCTTCAAATTTATCAATAGGAAACAGGCCTAGGGAAGGGATGAGACTTTCCCAAGGTCACACAGACAAGAAATGTCCTGGCTGGAAACTAAATATAAGTTGTCTAAGTTAAAGTACCATACATTTCCACAACATTGTATTGCTTCACCTCAAGAATCAAGAGGAAAGAGAGGTACAGAGACAGATAGAGGGAGACAAGAAGAGAAACAGGCAGATAGAGACAGAGAAGGACAAAGAAAGAGAAAGAGGAAAGAGACAGAAAGAGAGAAATGAGAGAGACAGAGACAGAGAGAGAGAGAAGAGGATGAGAGAATGGAGAGAAACAGAAGAGACAAAGACAAAAAGAAATGGAGATAGAGACAGAAAGAGAGAGAGAGAGAGAATATTAATAAAACACTTACTATGTGCCACTAGAGATAAAAATACAAAGCAAGATAGCCCTTGCCCTCAGTGAGCATACATTCTAATGGAGAAAAACAATAAACTTGAAAGGGAGTTGGAAAAGATAGAGGAGGTACCCTAGTGAGGAGATGGCCAGAAGTTCCACAGAGATCTGGGCCCTAACAAGATAAAGCAAAAGCTCACCCATCAGAGAGCCAAGGGACCTAAGAGTGAAGTCCAAATTTCATATGAGGAGGAGGTGGAGATGGTCTTGGTGTTGGTAGAGAAAGCATAGAAGGGAGATGTCCAGGATGAACATTTGACCCAGCCTGTACTCATACAAGAAGGAAAGGAAAGGAAGGAAATAAGCAGTTATTAAGAACCTACTCTGTAGAAGACACCCTAGTAGGTGCTTTACAAATATCTTATTTGAACCTCAGTCTGACTCTTTGTGACCCCATGGACCATAGTTCACCAGACCTTTCTGTTCTCCATTGTCTCTGATTTTGTCTGGATTCACATTTGTTGTTTCCATCAAAAGTCTTTACTTCCAGGTTAAACATCCTCAGTTCCTTCAGCAATGGCACAGATGTGCTGGGTTGCATGTGTACTAGCTCGTGAGAGCCAATTATTAAATCTTCATTGTGACCCCTTATACTCAGAAACCAACAAATGCTACAAATCAGGGCTCAATGTATTGTTTTATTGATTGATACTAAAGGAAGCAATGGAGAAAATGCTAATAATATCAATTAAACTTAAAAGTGTGTTGTGTGTACAGAGCTGGTTTTTACCTATTTACTAGCACACCACTGACTAATCCTCACATGGTATGAATTTTACCTTGGTTACCCTCTTCCAAATGCCCTCCAACCTGCATAAATCTAACCTAAATGCTGACCAAATGTGTTCTGACCAGGGAAGAGGGAAACAAGACCACTGTATCTCCTTCCTAATGAGAGCCATTCTGCTTCCTTTAATGCAGTATAGAATTACGTTTACTTCTCAGGACACCATGTTGCTCCATCAACTTGTAGTCCACTAAAATATCCAGATCTTTTTCATATGAACTACTATCTAATCTTCCCTTCTCCATATTGTGTTTGTGAATTAACTTTAAATTTAAAATATCTTTTTTTTTATTTTTCAACATTTATTCAATGTCTCCTGTATAGCAACGTCTCTGATACCCTACAAATGCCACATATCAAACTTATTTGTCTGACCCTCAAGCAGAGAGAATTTTTTTTTTCCAGAGAGGATTTCTGATAATGTCTTCATAAGGTTCTGGAAAAGAATAGCTCAGCAAAGTGAGGAATTATGCCTACCACTCTACACAGAATTCTATGACATTACCATTTTATGGCTATTTTTTGTTCATCCTTTTTTAAGTTATGTCTGTTTGTGACCCCTTTTAGAGTTTTCTTGGCAAAGATACTGGAGCAATTTGCTATTGCCTTCTCCATTTTAAAGACACGAAACTCATCTTCTCCTAGACTACATATAACCAAAGAGCAACTCGATAAATTCTTCTAAGTTCTCTGGGTTAACATAATGTTGACTTCTAGTAAGAGTCCTATTTCTAGCTTTCCCACTAGGTTAGAAGTGATCATTTCTCCTCACTTAATGCATTTAATGAAAGGAGAAGAGTGCACAGAGCATGGAAAAATTTCATACAAAATCTTACTGAAGTTTTCTGCCCTTTTGGGGAGTGGTGGGGTCCATGTGACAGCACAGCACAGTAAAGCAAGGTGATGTGGTCTAAAGTTAGCTGGACCCAGAGACAGAACCCCCTGGTTTGAGTTCCACTTAGCTATATGAACCTGGGCAAGTCCTTAAGGGAACTGAGGATCAGTGAACTTATCTGCAGAATAGATACTAAAAAAAAACAAAACAAAACAAAAAAAACATGCTTTCTATCTCACAAAGGTATGAGGAAAGTACTTTTTAAACCTTAAAGCATTAGATAAATGTGAGCTATTTCAGTTAGACATTAAATGGAGACTTTGCTGCAGAACCTTCTTTGTTCCTGCAAGAGGCTGAGAACAAGAAGAAGCTGTGTCGATGGCTCGTTAGTTCTGACTTCTCAGAACCAGGAGAGATTCAGTTTAAAGTGAAACCAACATGGTATCAGTTCTTGGCTTCAATTATATTCATGTCCATGAGCTACTTACTCTTCAGAGGATCATGGAATTAGATCTGGACCTTAGAGGGCACCTAGTCAAATCCACTTATTTTAGAGTCCAGCATCCTCTTTTTTTCAGATGAAGAATCTAGGCTCTGAAAGTTTAAGGGCCTGAACCTAAGTCACACAAGTAAGTACAAGAGACAAAATTTAAAGTCAGGTCTTCTGGTTCCAAATGTAGTGCTCCCCCCATTTCCCATGCCCTTTTTTCATTATGACATTCTGAGACAGGAGTCCTTAACTTGGGGTACCTAAATTTATGGATGCCATGGTTTTCAAAAATGTTTTAATAACTATATTTCAACCTAATTGGATTCCTTTCTAACACTACATATTCTCTTTTATGCATTTAAAAGCATTATTCTGAGAAGTGATTCATAGGCCTCACTAATCTGCCCAAGGGATTCATGGCACAGCAAAGGTTAAGAATCCTAGACCCTGGATAAGCTAAAAGATATTTAACAGAATCTATACATATTGAATATGATTGCTGAGAATCGTAATTATTTCAGATGTTTCTGTAATATTATATATATATATATATACATACATACATATATATGCATACATACATGTATATATATATATATATATATATATATATATATATATATATATATTACCTCATTCAGGCCTCACAACCTTATAAGATCAATATCATGGAGATTAGTATCCCCCATTTTACAGATGAGGAACATGACATGACCTGCTGATCGTCACACAGCTAATGTCAGAGGTCTTCTTGACTCTTAGTGAAGTGTCATATCCCTCATACCATACTACTTCTCTAGTCTAATAATTATGATGCTCTATAGCCT
The DNA here is from genome assembly GCA_028646515.1 of Pseudochirops corinnae. Taxonomy (NCBI): domain Eukaryota; kingdom Metazoa; phylum Chordata; class Mammalia; order Diprotodontia; family Pseudocheiridae; genus Pseudochirops; species Pseudochirops corinnae. The sequence continues at coordinate 158,466,331 of CM053591.1, read as the reverse complement.
TTCTCAATTAGTAAAATAGCATAGATTACTTAGCAAGGTAAGCCAGTTTTTACCTATAACTTTAATGGAATGACTACAAGACACATGTCTATTGACATGGTAGAAGACAGCAGTAACAAACCATGGCAAGCACCTGTGGCCAACTCAGCGCCCTGTATATAGTATGTGATTAATAAATGCTTGATAGATTGGATTTCCAGAAGTCCTATTCCCATTCCTATTGCAATGTGGGTTCTCAAAGGTTATGCAAGCAGAGATACTTCCACCAAGCTGAGAAAGACTTTGAGTATGGTCCTGGTCTCAGATCCTCTCTGTTTCAAGGCCAGCTGAACCAAGCTCATTATCATTGGGTAGACCTCTAGATAATGAAATCTCTGGTAATAGCATCATAAAGGAATGATGAAAGGTTGCTAATTAGCAACCAGAAAAACACCATTACTAAAAATGTTTCTTCCTAAAATTGGCACAGTGTTTTGGTGGGGTTAATATCACTGGCTGGAAACTTAGATTTACATGAAGAGGAAGTGGTGGGAAGTATAGAGATACAGAATGTATGAGCCAGACATATACAACATTGTTGTTGTTACCATTGAAGAGATCATATCCCATAAATTGTTATGAGACTGCTTGGAGAAAATGTACTGCATAAATACATGCGCTACTTCAAAAAGCTAGAAACAGGATTTTGTGGATTACGCTTTTAATATTCAGGATGGCATTAAAGAATCAGAGGAAGACACAACTGATATTATTTTCTGCCTGAAAGTATAAAGAAACCTACTGTAACAATCACTTGTTGACAAAATCTTTATTCTTTTTCCCTTAAAAGTAAATGGTAGTTGAAAAATAAATATGCAAGCCTACTTTCAAAATGTATACCACATCGGCCCAGAGCTGTTCTTTTATGAATGTCTAATATCTTATTATTATGTGCAAATGCAAAAACACTATTGTGGCCTTTTGGAGAAAGACGGTAAAGGTCAGTGATAATCATGGAATCTTTGCTAGCTAAAAGAAACTTATTCATACTCAGTCTTTAATAGTATGTCGAGTTTCCATCTGTCGTAGAACCTCATAAAAATCAATTGGCCTTTTTTCTCTGTCTACTTATTTTCATTGGCCAACTCAAAGTATCAGCTTAAAAGATATGGCCTTATATACATGTATCATAATGGATTTGAGTTTGGGGGAATCCAGTGTAAGACATGGAATGTCACATCAAATGGAATTTGTAGCTGTGAGCGAAAGAGGGGGACAGAGAAAGAATCCCTTCACACTAGAGTTTTATAAGTAGAGACTAGCCACTGCTCTGGAATGTTCTGGAAAGGAATTTGTACACTAGGAACAGCTTGGACCAGAAGATCTCTGAGGTCTTTTTCAACATCAATATTCTATGATGTTTTGTGGATCCGTGATTTCTACTGATGGACTGCCCCTATACTCCATTAACATCCTGGGGATATCAAGAGATGCCTCCAACATGCGGGGTAAAAACCCATGGGTCAATTTATGGAAAATGCAGATGCAGGATGGGCAGGCATGAGTGAGGTATAAGATCTGCCTAAATGGAGATGCCTCCATCAATGACACCATATATCTTTTGGAGTACTGGAGCAATTTGGTCTATGTGAGTATTCTATTGCTTTATTCTAAAGGAATAGGGGGAAAAAAGGATGCTAACAACTGGATCAGGGATGAAGATTGAACTAAGGAAAGTGATTCATCATCCTGAATTGTGAAAGTCTTTGTGGCTTTAGATTAGTGTTTTGGCCCCATGGGAAAGACAGTAAAGAGACCACTGGCTTTAGAATCAGATCTGGAATGGGAGTCTGTTCTGATACTTTCTATTTGTGTAATTCTGGAAAAACTTAGTCTAAATAGGGAGGAGGGAGCAGCATGGATTAGATCTCCTCTTAGTTCCTTTCCAGCTATAGATCTTTGATCCTATGAGCTGTACAATTATGTAGACTCTGAAAGGTAATTAAATGAATGGTGATACTAAACTGTAGGTTATATGAACTATCCTCTCATTGTGTCAACCTTTAGTCTTTGAAGTACCTGGAGGGAGAGCAGAAACAAAGGTGTATTCTGGCAGATACAGTCCTGGCTTTGGAGTCAGAGAACCTGGCTTCAAATCAAGCTCTGTTATTTATTCCCTATATGACTGTGTCAGAATACTCATCCAAAAAATAAAGATATTGGACTCCAGAATCCACTCATTAGGTCCCATCCAGCTTTTAATCTATGACCCTATGATTCTATGAATTCTTTGAAATCCCATTATACACACATTTCTGCTTATTTCTGACTGAGGAATTTTTGTTTGTTTCATTGTTTGATTTCATGAAGAAAAAACTCAAGGATTGAAAATAGGACATAATTTTTTATAGTTTTATTTTTTCAAGTAACAAGTACTTTTTATTAGTTTGTCCCTCCCCTTCTCCTCTACCCAATGAACCCTTTTTTTTTACAAAATGAAAAATTAATCCTTCAATATATAGTCCAACAAAACAAATGCCTACATAAGCTCAGTCTGAAAGTATAGATACTTTCTTTTCCAACTTCTTATACTCTCTCTTCTCTGCTCCTGATGATCTTTGCTGAAATTCTTCTTTCCAACTAAACCAGCCTTGAAATTGCTTTGCTGCATCAGTCCTCAAGAGTTTACTATCCTATTTGATATTGACTGCTTGGTGTGGCCACCTTTGGGCTCCTGTGAATTGTACTTTCAATTACAGAAAAAGGGCATGGACATTCAGGTTAAAACTCTCCAGAATGGTTGGTGAGGTGACAAAGGTACTAGTTTTCCTTCACTGAGGAAATGAGAAAGAAGGAGGAATTATTAGCACAGATCAGAGTTCAGAGGCAGTGAAGAATACCATACCCCGACAGATGAAACTTGCCAGGGCAAACACACTTTCCTTATTAAATACATATTTAATGGGATTTCTTTCCAATCAGAAGAGTCAGAAGAGTTCTATTTGGTCCCAGCTTGTCTCAGGTGTGTGGCTACCAGTCCCTTTGACCTTTGAAAACAAAGAGGAAAGAGACCAAGTTGGTCAGCAACAGTACTCTCAACTTTCAAAAGATGTCAAAAACCTTCTATTCTAGATGACAGAAAGGCTCAGCCAGAATGAAATACAGGCATGTCTCTGGAACTTGCGGCAGGAAACTTCCTCTTTGGGAACCACCAGTGTCAGGGTTCTCTCTTAGAGTGCCCTAACTTACCAGCAGAGGCAACCGCTTTCGGGAACAGAAGAGTCACAGCTCTGAGGTCTAAACAGAAAAGTTTATTAAGGTCTCTCCATGGGGAAGCCATATACTAAGGCAGGCTTCCCAACATGCTTCCCAGCCCTAGGTCTTAAATAGACCCCAGATCCACATACTCCATGTGATAGGACCCAGCTGAACAGAATTGTGAGAGGGGGAGTGCAATTACAAGGGTATGAAGGCCCCAAGGTGTGGAGACACCAATCAGGAACAGAGGGTAACCCCACGCAAGAGAGTCCTGAGCAATGCAGTATCCCCTGGCAGGGGACAGTGCGATATGCCCTGACCTCCACGTGACCCAACTAATTCCCCGGCCTCAAACACTTCCCTGTGGCATGACACAACAGCTTGCAATGTGAACCTCACACACCAGATGATCTCATTTATCAATATGGGATAATCTTAAGGGTCAAGGGTAAGGAAGGTGTGAGTTTCACTTGTGTTTATTATAGCTGGGGTCAACTTCCTGGAGCATCTGGGAATTTAAAACTCTTGAAATAAAAGAGGGGTGAACTTTAAAGAAAGAAGATGGGAGAAAGGATAGTCCACACTATTGCAAAGGTCATTCAATAGCGGGAGTCATCTGTAAAAATTGGAACATGCTTGAGAAGGAAATGACAAACCACTCTAGTATCTTTGCCAAGAAAACCCCATGGACAAGTACCTGGGGTCATATAGAGTCAGATACAACTGAACAACTAAACAGTAACCACACACTTCCTAAGCAATGAGATCACAGATATATTTCAGTATTTCAGAGCAGAAAAGTGATCAAACTTTTTCTGCTTTGTCCCTGGAGGACAAAAGTGGGATTATTGGGTGGGAATTGAAGTGAAGTTGATTTTGGCTCAATATAAGGAAAACTTCCCCAATGATTACAGTTGCGCCAAAATAGAACTGTCTTCCTTGGTGGAAAGAGGTAAGTGGTTGCTGGGTCTTTATTACTGGAGGTCTTTCAATGGAGGCTAAATAAGTCATATTATGGATATCACAGATGGCTTAGTGAGAGTTGTACTAAGTGACCTGCAAGATAACTTCCACCTCTGAAATTTTCTAACTTTTCCTGAAGATCTCAATTAATTGGATTGTACGGAAGAGTAGCACCCCTACATCCTCAAGTTCTACCTTGTCTAGATTTATTTCACACTACATTTCTTCACACATTCTGTGGTCCACCACAGCTGGCCTTCTTGCTGTTCCTTAAGCTTATAATTCCATCTCCCATCTCCATGCTTTTGAATAAGTTGCACCCCAGCCTGGATTACACCCTCCTCCTCACCACCACCTCTTAGTATTCTTAGCTGCCTTCAAGGGTCAGTTGATACTGCTTCCTACATGTAGCCTTTTCTGATCCCCCTGTTAGTGCTCTCACCCTCCTTGAACTATGATCTGTGTAGATGTTCTATCTTACCTTCTTCCCATTTCTCTTCTCCACCCTCAATCTCAAAGTAAGGAAGATGTGAATTCATTTCCTGGCAAAGACATGCAAAATATGTGACCAGGTGTGTCATCTAACCTCTTTAGGCTTCATTTTCCTTATTTTGTAAAATTAGGGGATTAGAGTCTATGCTCCCCAAGGGCCCCTTAAGCTCTAAATCCACATTTAGAGCTTCCACTATTTTTTACTATCACTTTCCTCTTAACTCTCTGCAGTCTGACTTCTGACCTCATAATTCAACTGAAAATACTCACTCCAAAAGTTACCAATGTTTTTAATTGTCAAATCTAACGGCCATTCCACCATTGTCATCCTTCTGGACCTTTCTGTAGCCTTTGACACTGTTGACAATTCTTGATGCTTTCTTCTTGCTTGGTTTTCATGATACTAGATTTTTCTCTCTTAGTTCTCCTACCTATCTAACTGCTCTTTCTTGTGCTTGATCTTCATCCGGGTCATGCCCACTCATCATGGGTGCCTCTCAAGGCTCTGTCCTGAGCCTTCTTTTCTTCCTCAATATTATTTCACTTGGGTGTACAGCCCCAACCTCTCTTCTGACCTCATCTCAAATCCACAACTGTCTATCAAGCATCTTGAACTGAGGCATCTTAAACTCAACATGTCCAAAATTGAAAACATTATGCACTCCTCTTCCTTTTTTTTTAAATTTTATTTTAGTTTGCATCATTCATTTCCACAAGATTTTGAGTTACATATTTTCTCCCCTTCTTTCCCCTACCCACCACCCCAAAACAGCCATCCCAGTGTGTTCCCCCTCCCCAATCTATTCTCTCCTATGTCACTGTTCGGTAGGGCAGGATGGATCTCAAAACCACAGTGCCTGTGTATCTCAAGTTCCAGTTGGATGTAGTCAATAAAAATAATAATAATAATTGCATATATAGATATATATTTACAACATTTGATTATGGAACTTTAGATTCTAGATTCTTTCTCTTCCTCCCTCG
>CM053591.1:158425968-158460155 GCA_028646515.1 Pseudochirops corinnae | reverse complement strand
CATTACATCAGTTACCTAGTCAGTTACCAGAGAGGGAAGCACCAACATCTGGGTTTTTCACAGCCGGGGGGCTCAACGGCTGCCCAGAGTCTCTTCTGGCCAAATCACACAACTCTTCTCAAAGTGAGCCCCAAACCAAAACCTCACATCAGGGCATATATATAGCCTTCTCCTGGCTTGGAGAATGTCACAGCCCTCTGGACCCACTGCCCAATCACAAAGCAACAAGGTGTGGGCATTCCCAAAGAGCAAGCCTCCCGCCACAGGCTCCAGGTGACCACATGCAGCCTATTAAGGGGCAGAGAATACTTTCAAACAGGGGAAGGTTCTCAGAATCATGTAGCCACTTTAGGAAAGGGCCTAGGGGCAGGGAAGATCTTCAGATTCTCCTAACACTTGTGTAGGGTAACTGGTAAATGTCTTCTAAGACCTGATTGGAACTCAGAATTTCCTGACTCTGGGTCCAGTGCTCTGTGTACTATATCACCTATTAAAGGGAGCTCGGACAAAAATGTCACGTGAATGATGCCAAGGAGAGAAAACCAGTTCTTTAGGGCTCTGTGTCTGGCTTTGTTGTTATTGAAGTCTTAACTGGCCTAGTCTGAATCCTTTATTTACCCCAACATAAGGCGCAAAAACCTCATGGAAGCAATGTTCTTTTCTTTGTTATTTTTACCTCTTCTTTGAGGGACTGGAATTTCAGCAACAAAGATAAGTCTGCTTTCTTGGGGGCTGGCAAGTTTGAACTAAACCCAGAATAGACGATTGACAAATTTTCATATAAGTTGAGTGAGAATACCTAGTGGAGTTTCTCATACATAACACAACCAACCATTATTCTTCTTCCAGCCTTCACCTCAAATGACTCCAACTACAAGCAGGAAGCAGAATGTGCTGCTACCAGAGATTACCCTCCTGGTTCAGTCTTCTGAACAAAAATAATATAAAATTGTTGCCATTGCTGGATATTTCCCAAGATCTCTGGCGAACATGATGTGGAACTTAACCTTCCAAAACACACACACACACACACACACACACACACACACACACACATTGAGGCAAACACCGTCATCCACTGCCTGGGGCCAACTGGCATTCTAAATACAAGGTAACATAACTGTAGGCTTACAGACCCAGGACATCTCCACAAGGAAGAATAACCACATAAATGAAGTGAAATGAGAAAATTCAGTCAGTTGCTTCAATATTTTGACACAAAAATCAGGCTTTCTGGCTGAATCTTTCAGTCTACAGCTATATATTTGAAGTCCTGTACAGTTTCAGTAATGCCTCCCTATACTAATTGAGCCTTTGGTGAAATGTGACTCCTACATTTTCTCCCACATCTATCTCCCTTTCTCCCCAATGTCAAGGGTTATTAAAGGGAAAGGTAGTTGATCAGTATTGGCCAATTTCAATCTCCAGGTAAATAATTCCTTTTATGAAATTTTTAGATTTATCTATTTTTATTTTTTCCAAGCATATTTTTCTCCCTTCTCCTTCCCCCTGCCCCATCCTACACACACTTTTTATGTTTTAAATGCTTCCCCTCACTCTCTGGCAGAAGGTGGGAACTGTAGGATTCATCTTCAGTTGTCTGGAACCATGATGTCTGTCACTAATCAGTTTGGCACTAATCAGAGTTAAGTCTTTGAAGTTTGCTTTTCTTTATCATGTGGATGTCACCGCATAAATTGTAGACTGTTTAATGCAAGAATAAAGGTCCTATGACACTCTTGTATCCAATATCCTTTGTCCTAGAAGAAGGACTTTCCTTCAATCAATCAACAATCCCATAGCAAGTGCCTTTTATGTAGCAAGGACTGCGCCAGGTGTTAGAGCTACAAATTCAAAGAATGAAACCATCTCAACTCTCAAAGCTTTGTTTCCATAACAACAAACATTTATTAGGCACCTACTGTATTCAGAGCAGTGATGGAGGCATTGGAAAGATCACAAACTTAGCTAAGACCCAATGCCTCCTGCCACAAAGCCTTACAGTTTAGTAAAGGATAAGACGGCCACACTGAGAATTAAATAGAATTAATATGTGACTGGATATTAAAAATACAATAAAAAGATAGAACAAGGAGATATGGGAGCTATAGGAAAGGAATGGGCCAGTTATTGACAAAGCTCTTAGCAGTCCAGGAGAATTCCAGAAGGCTTCACAGAGGAAGTGTCAGTGTTTGAGGATAAATAGTGTTTTCTAACAACAGTAATAGCTAACCAATATTTACATAGTAGTTACTACGCACCAGGAACTATACAGAGCACTTTACAAAGATTATCTCATGTGATAATAACAACAATTCTGGGAGGTAGGTGCTAATATTCTCTCCATTTTACAGTCAGAAAACTGAGGTTAAAGGATTTGCCCAGGGTCAAATAGTAACTATTTTAGGTCCATTTTGAACTCAGATCTTCCTGACTCCAGGCTCCATGCTCTAATCCCTTTGCCACCTGGCTGCTTTCTTTGGGTTTCCTCTTAATAAGGTCATTTATGAGCATTTGGTGGATTGAACTGAGTTAGGTTAAACAGGTTTGACCTAATAATCCCCAGGGTTAGAGCTATTCTTCATGGGTTGTAAGAAAGGGAAGCCTCATACAATTCAAGGTCAGAGAATCATAGGTTGAGTATTTGCATTCAGGTGAAATCAAGCTAAAATGAACATCAAAGATGATGTTGAAGGAATAAAAAAGCCTCCAGAGAAGGAGGCTGACCTCCTGGTGGAAAAGTGAAGGAGCAGTCATACTGTGTTAAAAGCAGATCTTGGAAATTAGGTCTAGCTCCTCATTGTCAAGATGAGCTGTCCAAGGTCACAGAGGGAATAACTGGAGACTGAGGATTCCAGTCCAGGTCACCAAACTCTCTTTTAAAGTCATTTGAAGACAGAGAGGGGAGACACATTAAGAGCTGATTACGTTTATATATGCATATATAAAACATAGATACATATACACATGTGTATATATGTATAAATACAAGTATATATTTATATTTGTTTACACATACACATAATTTTATCTATATCAACAGCTCTAAACACATACATATATACATGTATACATGGGTATGTGTATCTATAGATGTATGTAAACATACACACTTACATGTGTGTGTGTGTGTGTGTGTGTATATATATATATATATATATATATATATACATATATATATATATATATATACACATGAACCTCAGTTCTTTTTTAGCCATAGCTAGAAGACACCCTGCCTATCTCTAACCTCAGTGATCAGTCACTTGCAAACTGTACTCTACCCTCCATCCACACAAAAGTCTAAGTCCCCAGTGTTCATCCAGATACATTGCCTCCTACAGATTCTATATAGTTTCTTTTTATCTATATGCGTACATGCTATTTTCACCAGTAGAATATAAGCTGTCCGAAGGCAATGATTATTTCATTTTTTTCTTTCAGATCACCGATGCTTAGCAGAGTGGCTGACATATACAGTTGCCAGTTAATGAACATTTGTTAATTGATTGATTAAAGCCATTTTGAAATAGAATTTTTTCTAAGAAATACATGTAAAAATAAATTTTTTACAAAGAAGTCTTATGAACTCTGGTCATGAACTCTGAGAAAGAGCTGAGAGGGAGTGTTGGAGGATTTCAATGGGTCTGACGCACCAGAAACCCATAACGTGTATTAAACTCCATTCTCCACTGAAGGAAAGACAAGAACTCTCCCTCTCAGCCCACCTCAGGGAGAAACAGATCTGTGTTGGCACCCATACTCTCTCCCTGGGGTTTTGACAACCTGCTTGGAACAAAATGTCTCATAGGCAGCAAAGAGAAAGAAATGTACTTTCAACCCAGGAATTTGACAATCACCTGAGATAAAGCTGCACAAGAAGGCAATGTCAGGGTATGGGGAGGGGAGGACTTCAGAAGTAAGGAAATAATCCTGCTGTGAGGGTCATTAACTCCTCAACACCTGGGGAAGGTAATTTCCTGCCCCTGAGTCTGCCTTCTAGGATTAAATGTCTAAAATGGTGTTATAAATTGATGGTAGGTAGATTTCATCCTAAATTCCAGTTCCTCTTGCCACAGAGGAAGACTTGATAAGGTTTAGCACTTGTGAATTTCAAGAGTTATAAATGGGAGATCTTTTCTATATCTCAGCTCTGCCCACTGGAGATGATATTTCACCAGAGCTTCATTTTTCAGCCATCGACCTACCTTGGGTTAAAAATAGGCCAATGCTAGAGGTTAGCTCAAGTACTCAGAAGCCAAGCACTCATCCTGAACACTCCTGGAATGGCTGCCGGAGTGATGGCTCATGCCGTGTTTTTCATTTTTGCTGCTATTGATTATTAAAGCGCCCAAGGTCTGGTTCTGCACCCAGGCTCAGACACATTTCATGCCTGGTAGGCCTGAGATGTAAATCAGAGGACTCAGGCACAGAGAGAAGGGGGAAGGAAATCTCTTCAGTTGGAGGAGAGCTACCTATCTGTTCACAGAACATCTGAAAAGGCTAGATCCATTTCCAGTAATGGGAATAATGCTAAGTCCTGGGCAATTGAAGTTTTCAGCTTATTCTGGGTCTTATTAGCATTTAAATAGTACTTTCAAGCCATTAGCGTTTCCTTACCACTCTTCTGTGAGGTAATCCATTAGTAACACAATGCCAATTTCTCCAGCAATGAACCAACTGAATATTTCAGATAAATGATTTGCTTAGGATTTTACCAGAATCTAACAGCGGAATTAGACATAGCCTCCCCCATACTGCCTTTGGGTTACAATGCTGTATTTCTAAGGTAGCAGGAACATGAAAACAAGATCTTAGATCTAAGAGACTCATTTTTGTCTTGCCACTGGAACTTGATGACTGGAAGAGAGAGTGAAGTTGATGACTTGGGGCAGCACTGCCTCACTGAAATTCAATTCACGAGCAAGTCAAGACATCACACAGTGATGTCATTGATCCTCTTTGGAAACAAAGGATGAACAATAACATTAGGGACTGACTAGCCCTGGGGAAACTGAGGCTATGAAAGGTTCAGAGACCTGCCAATAATCCCATAGCCAGTAAGAATTAGAGGTGGAACTTGATCCCAGGTCTTCCTGACCCTTTCAAATGCAACCTCAGACACTTACTAGCTGTGTGACCCTGGCTAGGTCTCCTAACCTTGCTTGCCTCACTGTCCTCATCTGTAAAATGAGCTGGAGAAGGAAATAGCAAACCACTCCAGTATCTTTGCCAAGAAAACTTCAAATAGGGTCATAGAGAGTCAGACATGACTGAAAAGATTGAACAACAAGAACTTCCTGACACAAACTAGCTAGGGACTCTGTCCACCACATCAGTAGTAACAAACTCAAATTGAAAGGGGAGCACTACACCAGAAGGATCCCTGAGGTTGCATATTGACTTAAAAGAACCACATGTTAACATCATCTATGTTCTATCATGTATTTATTTGTTATGTTAAATATTCCTCAATTACATTTTAATCTGGTTTGGGCTGCCTTGCTGATTCTGGCTTTCAGATCAGCTCCCTATCCACTATGGCCTGCTGCCCCTCAGATGAATAAAAAATTGGCCACCATCTGTTCCCTGTAGAGGTTCACCTTGACTATCACAATTCAGGATCTCATTCTCAGGTTTCACCATGACCCCACAGACAAAAGACAGACAACACAATACAAAAATAACATGGTCCTGGAGAAAGCACCAGCTCTAGAGTCAGACAAGATGATTAGGTTCAACTACTTCTCTGGTTCTCATTGGGTAATTTAATTTCTCCGGCTTTCAGTTTCCTCATCTGTAAAATTAAAGTGGGAGGGTGCCGTAGATGTAGCCTTAATCAATTATCTTCGAATGCTAAATTATGTGGAGGAGGGGGAGATAACTGAAGGGATGTTAGATCAGGCAGGGAAAATCAAAATATGAACGAATCTTAGTGATTCTTTTTGGTTTTGTTCAGTTCTTTTTCAGTTGTGTCTTACACTTCATGACCCCATTGGAGTTCTTCTTGGCAGAGACACTAGAGTAGTTTGCATTTCCTTCTCCAGCTCATTTTACACATGAGGAAACTGAGGCAAACGGTGTTAAGTGACTCGCCCAGGGTCACACAGCTAGTAAGTGTCAGAGGCTGGATTTGGACTCAGGAAGATGAAGTTTCCAGAGTCTAGACCCAGTGCTCTATCCACTATACCACATAATTCTCCTTTAGTATATTGATCTAAAGAGACAAAGAGGGACAGAAAATCTGACCATCATCTCTAGGAACAGGTGGGGGGGGGGGTGAGGAGGAGAGTAGGGACTGAACGAAATACAAAAGTCATTTTCAAAATTTCAGGCTCATTTAAGTGTCATAGTTTAGGAAACACAACCCTGTGAGGCAGAGCCCAAATGTAACTGCCCCCATTTAACAAGTGAGGAGGAAACTGAGTCACAGAGGAGTTAAGCAATTTGCCCCTAGGTCAGTGATGGAAGTCACAGTCAAGCCTCTGAATCCAAGTCCGATGTTGTTTCCATGACAACAGGAAGCTGAGAAAGCATGAGAAACTGAAAGCATCCACCAATACTAGGCGATGAAGTTTGGGAAATGGCCATTTATAAGGCTGGCTTTAGAGCAGAGGAGGAAGATGAGGGGCACTAAGTCAAGGGAACTGACTTAGATGCCCTAGAAAAAGAAACAATGGTTTGGGGAGATTTCTTGAAGACAAGTTCATTTAGATCAGGGGTATGTTACCACTTGAGAGGGGCTTATCCAATGGCTATCATCTTGGGAAATTAGATGAAGAAAAAGGTTTTCTTCCTCAGTGATCAGGATTTTGGGGACAAGCAAAGATTCAAACTGCAGGTGACTATAAAAACCTGACTAGTGGGTTAATTGGCATCAAGCCAGACCATGTAAAGACATGATGTTTTCATACTTTAGCTACTTGATATTCCTTCATTATCCTTTTGGAGAAGTGGTTTTAAACTATACCTACCTGGGAATGTTCCCTTCCTTTGTGTCTCTTTCTTAGAAAACTAAAAACATGTGTGAGGAATGCTAGAGATAGTATCTTGGCCACCCTCTTAACCTCCTTCTCCTCCTCGCCCATACACAGAAATGGCCTTGAACAAAAGCTATATGTGATGAAATACTACTCTGCTACAAGAAATGATGAGCTGGCTGACTTTGGAAAAACATGAGAAGACATGCATTAAAATAATAAAAAGTGAAATGAGCAGAACCAAGAGAATACCATATACAGTAATAGCAATATTGTTCTAAGAACAACTTTGAATGACTGTCATTTTTAGTATTATAAATACCTAACTACAAAATGTATATGAAGGAAGATGCTATCTGTATCCATAGAAAGAACTGATAAATAGAAGTATATACAGAATGGTTTTACATATATACATATGTATGTGTGTATATATGCACATGCACATGTGTGTATGCACATATGTATGCATACATGTATGTATGCACACTTGTGTATGCATGTATATACTTGTGTGCCTGTGTATATGTACATATATGTGTGCGTGTATGCACATGTTTGTGTCTAATGATAACCATCTCTATGGCAGGAGGAAAGAAGGGGGAAGAAAAAAGGAAAAACAAAGAAAGTTACATAGTAACTTTATTATATTTTTAAAAGAAATAGCATTGTACATGATAGATGTGCAGTTTAATGTACAATCATCTTTTTTTATCCTATTCTACTATGTTATGGAAATTCTAGGTTTATTTTTTAAGTTGAGAATAAAGTTTAAAAAAATTTAAGAAATACTCAGATCTCCTACAAAGGACCTGTGAAGGAAAATGCTATCCACATCCACAGAAAGAAATGATAAATAAAAATAAGTATGGAATGGTTTTACATACACACACATTTATGCCTAATTTGCATACATGCATGTTATTTACACATACACATACAAGTGCGCATGCATACATGCATTTTTGTGCCTAATGGTAGTCTTCTCCAGTGAGGAGTGGGAAAGTAGTATAGTGCCAATGTGATATTCATTGTGGGCATAGTTCTGAATAGCAAAATATAACAGGCTCTCCATATAGAAAACAGAAACAAAACATTTATTCAAACACCAGAAAGCCAAATCCCAACCAGAAAATCAAATCCATCATAGCAGCAAAGAAATCTATACACAATAACACTGCCCTTCCCACAAACACTCACAAGTCTAGCTGTCTCCTTGCCTGAGTCTTCTTTCTCCCTCTGTCTAACGATTCTGACTCCCAGCTTCCTCTAGTCTCTGCCCTATCCATTCAGCAAACTCCTCCCACTACAGACTCCACATGATTGCATTCAGTCTATTAAGGGGCAGGGAAGATCTTCAAATTACCATTACAAGAAGGAAGAAAAAAATTAAAAATACATGGCAGAGAACAAAAGAAAACTTGGAAGGAAGGTCAGAAAATCAAGATAGCTTTGAAAATGATGTGTAGTATTTATTAAATAGTTTTCCAAAAAAAGTAAACAGTGTGAAATGTAAATTCATGGTATTATATCGAATCTTCTTTTTATATTGTATAGTGAGCATGGAAATGTTCTTTTTTTTTTTTTTTTGTCTTTTTGCATTTAAGTTCAAAATGAAAAAAAATTTTAAAAAAGAAGCTGTGCTTGGTTCGAGGTATTCTGGGTCTGTATCCCCTCAATAAACACTACAAATGTTCACCAGTGTGTTTGGTTTTACTTATCAACCAGGTGACATAACTAAATCAAAGTGAAGGTATTTAATGAAATAACAAAGTAAACCTACAAGGAGACCTCTAGAAGTGAGAGCTAAACTTACAAGGGGCTAGGTTTCAGATTGCGCGTATGTGTGTGTGTGTGTGTGTGTGTGTGTGTGTGTGTGTGTGTGTGTCTGTGTCTGTGTCTGTGTGTGTTTGTCTGTCTCTGTATGTTTTGTTTGCTGTGGAGGGAGTTGGCTCTGGTGACTAGACCACCAAGAGAAAAAAATGACTAGAGAAACTGATAAACCTTACTTCCCCCACCTCTTGCCCTAGTTCATAATGTAACAGGAATTGGTCCCTATTTTATTCTGTCAAAGATTGCATCAGACAGATTTCATCTAATTTCTCATAAACACCTATGACTGATCCTGTCTATTCCCTTCCTTTGTGTCTCTTTCTTAGGAATATAAGGATATGTGCTGGCTCTATGAGCCACCCACAGTTTAAAAAAAAAGTCACTTTTTCTAGAGTAGAATTGGGAGCCCAAATCCTCAATCCACTGTTAGAGAGCTATTGTTCTTTCACTAGCACTAATCATATAACTGGCACGAGGGCATTGGCTCTCTGCAAAAGCAAACATACAATATATTTAGAGGCTGTATGCATTATCGTCTCTTGGCACAGAATTGATATGGAAGTAGATAGCAACAAGAAAATAATGCAAAATAAAACAACAAAATATGAACCAAGGGGCTGTAAGCCCTCAGTTCTCCAAAACTCCAAATGTCAGTATAGAAGTTACATTGAACCTGCGAATGTGATGGTTATCAAGTAGAATCTCAGAACTGCTTTAATTTAGATTTCTCTAATTGGTATTGATTTGGAGCATTTTTAATATGGCTATAGATAGCCTAGGTCTTTTCCCTTGAAAACTTCCCATTCATATCTCAGAGGATTTATCAATTAGAGAATTATTCTTATTATTATAAATTTTAATCAATTTAAATAATTTTAATCTTCATATATCAAAAGAAACCTTTCTGCCACAGTCTTATCTCTTCCTTGACTGTAGTTGAGGAGGAGTACTATGAATGATTTATCCAAGTTCACATATAGGTAATAATTATTCCAACTCCAATTAGAACCCAAGTCCTTGACCCTAAATTTAGTACTCTTTCTGCTATAATACACTGCCTCCCTTTAGAAATGCATTTCCTTTTGTTCTTCTTTCTCCTAGTCTTCCTCTATCCTCTTCTAAAGTAAAAGTTAAGATCTATACAGTTTTGATTCTGTTCACTTTGCTGTGTTATCTCATGTCTTCTGATTTTTCCTTATATACTTCCTATTTATTATTTTAGACTATCATAATATTCCATTACATTAATATACCATGATCGACTTAGACATTCTCAAGTGATTGAACTTATATACTTTTCCAAATTTTTTGCTCTTACACATAAAACAGTTGTGTTGATGAAGATGATCATGATCATGATGGTGATCACGATTTGCAAATAGATCTCTTTTTTCCTTTTATTTATGGTTTTTTTTTTAATAGAATCTTGTCAATAGTTTCACTGGGTAGAAAGGTATGTTTGATCGATTCTGTGACTCAATATGTACTGTCATATTGATCTCCAAAATGTTTGTTACCAGTCTATGGTCATACCAATCCATACAGTGAGTGCCAGTTTTCTCATAGCCCTATCAATGAAGGATTTTGCTTTATATTTTGTGGGCTGTTTTCTTAAGGTTTTCTTGAATTGCATTTTTCTATCAAGTAAGTTGTTCATCTTTTCCTGTCGTTATTAAGAGTTTGTATTTCCTCTTCTAAAACTTTATGTTCATGTTTTTGGCCCATTACTCCATTGAAGAGTGCATTTTTTAGCCTTATAAATTATCTTCATTTCCTTTTCAATTCATTACTGGGTAAAAAAAAAAATCAATTTCATCTTGTAAGGTTTTCCAATCCATTAATTTTGCTGTGTAGAATTATTGAGTGCATCTATAAAATGTGTGATATTCATATAATTCAGATTTTTGAGCTTGTACTCCGGACCGTTCTGCACTGCATGTAATTACATTTTCCACGGTCGTAAGTCTAGTGTTTGTTGTTTCTAAGAAGTTTTTTAGCTTTTCAATTGTAGTCTCCTTATTAACAATTTTTGCCATTACTTCGTCTCATTCTTCTTTCATATGTCTTGATTCTCATTTAATTTCTCCATTTGATTCTGCATTTTCTTCAAACTTTACTTTGTCTTTGACTTGTGGTCTTTATATTGCCAATTCTGTCTTCTTTTCTTTAAATATATCTTTCATCTTTCTAAAGACATATCTTTTTTCCTTCTCCATTTTTCCTGACAGTTTAGCTGATTCGGTTGCCCTGCTTTATTTTTTAATTATATTGGCACTTTGCTGTGCTTATTTTTTAATTGTGTATGTGTGTTGTAGGGCATGCAACTTCTCTTTTATGTTTTTAGGTGTTGTTTACTGTTTTTGCCTCTCTCTATCATCCTGAATCAGTCTCACCTCCACAAGTATTTGTCAAATGGATGATGGATGGATGGATGGATGGACAGATGGGTGGATGGATGCATGGATGGATGCATGGATACATGGATGCATGGATGGATGAATGAGTGAATGAATGAATGAACGAATGAATGAATGGATACATGGCTTATTTTTAGTAGTTGCCTTTGCCATTCTTCCAACTTCATAGCAATTGTTGGGTGAGTGTGGGGGTACAGTGTCTGTCTTTCAAAAAATGTTGTTTGCTGTTTTGCTACATTTTGTTAACTTAAGACCTTCTTGACCAAAATGCTAGCTGGATGGCAATGAATTTCTGCAATAGGAACATTCTTATTTCATATTAAAATTTTTAATTGCAGTACATAATTCATCTTGTGACCATGTGTCTAGGAGAGTTGCCATTGTTAACTAAGGCATACTCAGACACAAGCAGTTCCAGCTGATCCACATGGCACAGTATTGCCATGCATGCATGGCTAGCAAAATATTGTTCAACCACCAAAATCATTGGTCCATGAGCAATGCACCTGCAATTGATTAATTTTGTAAATGTATTTTTAACAACCTTCATAGATAATAGAGGAAGAGAAAATGGGTCAGAAATATGTGATGGTCTCTTTCTTTAATTGTGAAGTGTGCAAAGAGGTGAGTTTTCCTTATGTGGCATGTGAAGAGGAAGAGAATGAAATCCTTATTTTAATCTTCTAACAGAACCTCTGGAAGAGTGACCTGTCTCACTGCCATAGTCTACTCTACTAAAAGTAGGTTTGTTTTGGCTAATTCCCAAAGAAATCAATTACAGGTATGGAAGGAACATAGGAAAGGAAAGAATGCAACATATTTCTCCTTCCTTCATGCATGTAATGAAGTGCTGGCCTGTTTCCTCCATTCCTTTCTTGTTTTTATTACTTCTAACTTTCTTCTTCTTGAATTAAAGACTGTCATGAATTACACACTTGAACTACATTGATTCTGAGAAGTTTCAGTTGACAGTAGGTGGTATGCCATGGATCACTTTTAACCTACACAAATTCCTTCTGGTGAATGTGTGTATTGTCTGGATCCTTCAGTGAAATTCTAAGCTTGGAAGTCACTGAGCAGAAACAGCAATATTTTTCCATTATACTGTAAAGAAAACAGCCCGATTTTTTTTTTAAGTGTGAGACCTCAAACAACCTTTTCAAAAGAACACGTTTGCCCCCTTGACATTCATTTTAGCAAGATCCAAACTCTATATTCTCTAAGCTTGAGGGTTATGTTGTTTGACTACATGCCAAATGAATTAGGAATGCACGTGGCATTTTTCGACTTCATCACACTAATGTTCCTTTTAAAAGGGAGAGGTTAAATGGGTTACAGAAATACTGTAATCAATAAGGCAACAGAGAAATTTTTTTTCTAGCACTTATTCAGTCAAAATTAGAGAGTAAAAGACATGCCAAATCCTATTTTGTCTAAAAGAAAAATAATAAATTTGCTTTTTTACTGCAATTAACATCCAGTGCAATTCAACAAGGATTTACTAAACACTTATCATTATTAAACACTATGCAAGGCATGATGCATGCAAAAACAAAAAAGAAAAATAGTCTGCCCTCAAGCAGCTTATATTCTAGTAGTGTATACAAACAAAAAGATAAGTAAATGCAAGCTAGTTTGAGGAGGGATGTAGCATTAAAAAGTAGGAGGATTTGGATTCTCTTTTATTAAAGATCTGCACCAGATTTTGAAGAGAGTGAAGCTTTCAAAAGGCAAAGCTGAGGAGACAGTACATTAGAAGAATGAGGAATAGCTTGTTCAAGGGCATGTAGGTGGGAAATAAAATTTCTAGTTCAGGCAACAGACATGGTTATAACATAGAGCGTAAATAGAAATCTTGTGAAAGAAGTTCAGAATACCAGGCTCAAGTCTTATTATGAAGGGTTTTAAATGCAAAGCCCAGGAATTTGGAAAGATTTGAAAATTCCTTCATGTGTTCAGGAAGAAATGTGACATTTTTCCTTTCATACCCCCCTTCTATACCAGTCTGATAAATAAATGCATGAATGAGTGCGATAACAAAAGTGATATAAGCAGAGAGGGTTAGAATCCATCAGAAGAACACCCCTTCTTCATATGTCCCCTATTCCTCACAGCTCTCTGTGGGAAGGTAGGCCCTAGAAGAATATGAGGGAGCAGAGTTTGGGAAATCAAGGAGGTTAAGGCAAAAGTTAGGCTCTCCTTCCCAATTTGTGCCAGCTGCTGGAATCCCCAATAATTGTTTTGATTAATATAAGAAGTGGTTTTTTTTTTGATCAATCAATAAATATTTATTCAGCAACTACAGCCTGTCAGGTACTATGTATGGTAAGACAGCAAAGCCATGTGACACAGCAGTCAGAGAAAAGAATCTGACTGTAGGTTTCATTAAGAGAGGTAGTGTCCAGGATAAGAGCGCAGACAGTCCCTCTCCACTCTGCCCTGGTTAGGATAGTGTAAGGACTAAGGTCATGTCACCTACAAGGAGTATCTTAAGACCACAGATCTCATGATTCTAAAAGACACCTTTTGTCTTCTATTTCCTCAATACTAATTTCCATTTGGGCAGCTAGGTGGCACAGTAGATAGAGTGCAGGACCTGGAATCAAGAAGACTCATCTTCCTGAGTTTAAATCTGACTGCAGACACTTACTAGCTGTGTGGCCCTGGACAAGTCACTTAACCTTTTTTTGCCTCAGTTTCCTCATCTGTAAAATGAGCTAGCGAAGGAAATGGCAAACCACTCCAATATTGCCTTGGGCTGCTAAGCATGGTGGGAGATGTGTATAAGAAATGACTAGACTATGTGGGTCTATGAACCCCATTTATTGATTCTTAGGACAAGATTTTTATATGGCAAATGAGACAAAGGAAAAAAGGACTCAAGTATCCTTATCGTTATCTTAGTCTGTCCTTTCCGGGAAGCAGCACAGAATTTGATAAGGCTTTGTTATCTAGGCGCCTAAAAGTCTTAGGAAAAGTCAGTTAACTCCTAGCAAATGCATTCATATAACAAAGGATGCTCTCCAGAGCAGGCTTCAAGGCCAAAGCCAAAGCCCCATCATCAAGGACATCTGCATAGAAGCTGACCACCCAGGGGTCAGTCTGAATCAAATATTTTGGCTCTCAACACAGTATCTATTGCCAAAAACAAAAAAAACACAAAAAAAACCCAGTAGGTCACAAAGAGTCAAACAACTGAACAACAACAATTTTTATTTCTAATAATTTTATTTTGTGACTTTCAACTTCCCTCTAGGTTAAAATAAATTTCTCTGTTGAACATTTAAGGTCCTTCACAATCTGGCTCTAACACATCTTTCTAGATTGGCTTCACCTCATTTATGATGGTGAAGTCTACCATTTGTGGTTTACAGATGACATTATACAGATTACATCAAGTCCCAGAATAAAAAGATCTACAATCACTAAAAAGTGTTTGTCCTGTCTCTCCACACAAGTAAAAACCAAGTGACTGAGGAATGTCTTTTGTCCTAATTAATATGCAATTTAATTATGGAGTTCATGGACCAATAAAGGGTCTGGACAGTGGCTAGGTTCATAATTGAATAGAAGAAGGACAATAAATTCATTGTCTATGGAAATTATCCGATGATTTTAATGACCAGATTTCATCTTTGAACATTTGTTTTCTTTTGCTGATGGTTTATATCTATGTCATAGAACACTACAATCTCCAAAGAAATTAAGTTGAGGATCACCCAAAGGCCAATAGAGCAGCCAATTAGTGTGAATCATCTGTAATACCAATGAGGAATTGTGCAGTAGAAATTGTGTGAAGGATCATAGGCTCATAGATTTAGAACTTTAGGAACAGCCTTTAGATCACCTAATCTAAATCTCTCACTTGAGAGGACCTGAGAGATTAAATAATTTCCTTACCCAATGTCACACAGGGATTAATCAGTAGAGCTGAGCTTGATACTTGGGTTCACTGAGCGTATTTTCCATTGTACAATGCTGTTTGCTCTCAAAGAAATGCCATCAAAGAAAGATAATGAATGGAATAAAAGACAGGTCAATGATGTTCTGAGAAGCAGAAGCAACAGAGAGAGTCTTTCATGCTTCACTAGTATTTGTGTTTTGTTCTTACAAAGGCACACGGGGAAGCATATTGGACACCCATAGTCAATGCTTTTCAAGGACACAGACAAGAGTCATGCAATATGGGTGAGCAGAGATGCATTGTGAACTGCATTGTTAGACAGAATATCCATACTAATGAGATCATAGCTCCACTGAATAAGGAAGAAAAAAAAATTCCTAAAAATTAGAGGCAACAAAAATTGGAATGAGCTACCTTGGGAGGTACTCTAATATGTTTCCCCCCGCTAGAGATGCACAAGTAAAGACTGGGTGATCTTTTGTCTAATATATTATAGACAGAATTCTTGTTCAGAATTGGGTTAAACTAGGCCTCTTTTGAGCTTCCTTTCAACTTTAAGATTCTTTGATTCTGTGAATACAAGTGCCACTTTTCACCACTCTCACTTCCACTCCCACTCCATCCCCCCATCTTTAATATCTCACACTCCCTCAAGATCTACTAGATTCGAGGTCCTTAGAGACGTGACTATAGTGCCAATGCAATGTTCACAGCACCCACGGTCACAATAAATATACCTTCATGGTGCTCAACCACAAAATATAACAGACTCTCCATATAGAAGATACAAGCAAAACATTTATTCAGACACCAGAAAACTAAATCCTAACACCAGGAAACCGAATCCATCATAGCAACATAGAAACTAATGTACCACAATGTAGCAGAGAGCCACACCATCCTTTAGCCTTCCCACAAACCAACACAAGACCAATATTTACTCATAAGTCTTTCTCCCTCAGAAGTGTCCTCTCCCCCCAAATATCTAGCTTTCTCTGACTCCCATTTTCCTGTGGTCTCTGTTCCACCCTTCAGCAAACTCCTACCACCACAGGCTCCATGTGATTGCATTCAGCCTATTAGGGCGCAGAGTTTACTTTCAAAGGAGGGAAGGTCTTCAAATTTCCTTAGGCTTATAAGGTTCAGGGAAGATCTTCAAATTCCCATTATCATAGCAATGACCTAGTATATATCTATGATTACCTGTAGTATGTGGGCAGTTTGGCCTGCATCAGACCAATAATATGGGAAAGGTAAGATGATTTGCCTGACCATTTCCATGTCTAAGTCACTCAGGTCTGGTCACGTAAGTGACTTCTACTCCTGCTCACATTCTTTACAAAGTAGTCCTGCTACATCCACTCTCTCCCCATAACTGACCTTGCCATAAATCTAGAGGAGGCTGTCCCTCCTCCAAACACTGCAAGAGATGCTCAGCCATAGGCTGTGCTGTAATATATGGGATGCAACTACCCTGAGCTATCATTTTGTATTTTAACAAATGGTTACACTGTTTGTTATTGAATTTAATGTGGATATTTCCAGATGGGAGTAGAAAGATTTGCAATCCACAGACCTTGAAGACAACACATCAAGCAACTTGATTTTGATCTTTCTCTAGCATTTTTTTGTAATAGGAGGATAAAATGAATAGATCCAAGCCCAATTCATGCTATTACTAACTGTAATTATACTGCTTCCCCCCTCCACATCACCTATCAATTCTTTTTGAGGAGAGACACAATTTAAGCGTCACATTCTTAGATAAGAACTTCATTAGCCTAACTCAGAAAGCAAATTTCCTTATAATGACAATTTCTAGAAATGAAGACAGTTTCTGAGTTCCCTCCTGCTACCCACATTTCAAAGTCTCCACTACATCAGGATCCCTTAGAGGAGTGGTTCTCAACCTTCCTAATGCCACGACCCTTTAATACAATTCCTCATGTTGTGGTGACCCCCAACCATAAAATTATTTTCGTTGCTACTTCATAACTGTAATTTTGCTATTGTTATGAATCATAATGTAAATATCTGATATGCAGGATGTATTTTCATTGTTACAAATTGAACATAACCCACAGGTTGAGAACTGCTGCCTTAGAAGGTCATACTTCCATAGATTAATCTCATTTGAGTCACTATGATGCTACATAGACAAACTCAAAACATCAGTAATGGGTGAGATCTCAAGTCACAATAAGTGAAAAATAGTTCTTTTTGCGTGGCTTTTACCAAACTTTTTAATCTATGAAGTTATATGTTCTTTTTTTTTTCTTCCTGATACAGTAACTTGCCTCAGCTAGTCTATGACAAGTAGGTGGAAGTATCAGTTCACCAGCATCAAAATCCACTCTGCCACTGGTCTTTATAATTTGATGCAAACTGCTTCCAACAGTGATTGTAATAGGGTAAGAAGGTACCTCAGTCATCCTGCCTGAATGATTACTGCCACACAAAAGTGTGCCTGCATTCTCTGTCTGATCGGTAATCCCTGTTTCTTAATTTTTAGTGGGTGTGACATTTACTGAGTAAAGATAGATTTTTTATTTTTGAGGTGGTAGGATCCTGGGGGAAGGGAGGTGCTAGGGTCTTAGGGATGGGGAGGGATACGGGGTCATAAAGGTCCATTTCCGAACTTCCTGTCTGACATCTCCATTTTGGCTATTAGGAGCATATGCATCAGTGGCTCTGAGCTGCTCCTTCCATGGAAAAGTCTTCCCAGACAATTGATCCTTACTTCTCCAGTTTATTCAGGATCTGATTTCTGCCTTCCAGCTTCTTCTCTTATTATTCCTCTCCATCCAACTTTATGCTTCAGCCAAGCTGAACTACTCTCTGTTCCCAAAATACTTTCTTTGCTCAGACTGCTCTCTATTCTTGGAATGTGCCCATTCCCTCTAACTTGTTGAATTCCTACCCTTATTTTAAAATCCAACTCAAATGCCACCTTCCTGATAAAATATTTTTGGTAGACCCTCTTGGAAATGTCCTTCCCTCCAAGACCTTGTATTAGGTTTTAGTTTTGCACATTTCTAGTGGCCTTCTTACCCACCATAGTTGCCAATGTATTTATCATGTCCCTCCCTTGACTATGACTCTGAGAGCAGACACCCCATCTTATCTAAATTTGATATTTCTCCCTTATGCAGGCTCATTGAACTAAATCTATGTATGCTAAGTAACTTCCACAAATATATGAAAGTTCCAAAAATAAGTGAACCATTTACTTCCATAAAGAGTAGGTACTCAGCAAATATTTGCTAAATTGAATTGATATGGTAAATACTATGCTTATGTCTGCCTTCGTGTGTTTACTCACGCTGTTCCTTCCACCTAGGATCCCCTCCACCTTCCCTTCTACTTTCCTCCTCCATCTTTCAAATCCCATTTCATTTCATACCTCATTTCATGAATTCTGTAACTTCTGCCTGTAACAATCTGCCATCCTCTGCATTCTTATCCTACTCATACCCAATACCCCATGGGCAAAGCATTTAATTGTCCTCTATTTCTCCCATCTTATTCTGCCCATCTTAATCCTGACCTCCAAACACAAGGTCTTCCAGGGTGAGGAATCAATGGGCATGTAGTTAGTATGCACCTGATACAAAGGCAAAAAGCAAACAGTTCTGACCCCTGAGGGGATTATGTTCTGCTGGACTGATATTGCGTGTTCTCTTACAAATAAATGCAAAGTAATTCCAAAAGGAAGAAAAGGCTAATAACTGAGGGAAACAAATGGAAAGAAATGTGGAAAAAATGTCATGAGCCATTTTGAAGGCAGCTTAAATGATCCACAACCATTTTCAGTTGAAACTTCAGGTTGAAATTATCACCCCTAAACTGAGATTATCAATTTCACCTCTTTCTGCAACCATTCTTTTTCATAGGGATTCTAGGAAGAGTCAGAGAGGAGGGAGTGCAGTCTGGGCATGGAAAACCACTTGGACAGAGGCAGAGAAATGTGAGAATAGAATGTCTTCTCCAAGTAATGGCTTGTTTGGCTAGAAGGGAGAATTCGTGAAAGATAGTAATAGATGAGACTAGAAAGTTAGGTAGGTGACAGATGGTGGATGGCTTGAAATGGTAGACTAAGGAGATAGTAGGAAGTTGTGATGGAAGTGATATCTAAACCCCTAGAGGGGTGAACACTCATGAGAATTAGGTTCATTTTTTTTCTTAAACAGTATTGAATCTGTTCTTCAGATTTCACTTGTGGTAAATACTAAGGATCTAACCAATGAAAATTTCCTAATCATTTGTGCTCCAAATGGGGTAAGATCTAAAAGTCTCTCTTGGTTGAACTGAGCTACTTTGCTCTAAATGGGAGAACGTCTTCTACCTTTATCGTCTGGCATATATTTCCCCTACATATACTTTCTCAGATTTCTGTTTCCTATCAATTTGGGTAAATGAGTGTCTTTGTGATAGATAGACAGACAGACACACAGACAGACAGACAGATAGATAGATAGATAGATAGATAGATAGATAGATAGATAGATAAACAGATAGATGAATAGATAAATAAATAGATAAATAGATGAATGAATGGATAGATAGATGAATAGATAAATAAATATATAAATGGATGAATGAATAGATAAATGAATGAATGGATAGATTGATAAATAGATAGATAGATAGATAGCAATTAATAAATAAAATATCCAGGACTTTCCTCAAGAGGCTTTGGACCATAGGCCCAGCAGCAAGAACAAAGCTGGGAAGCTCTGCCCAACTGAATCAATGCTTCATTCCAGATGAAGGCCCTGTTCCATTGCTATGGCTAAACAAAGCTCCTTTTGTTACCTATCAGTTATATTATAAATGTCTCGTTTCATTCCAATTTCATACAAAAATGATCAGAAGACAGGTTCTAGTCAAGGCCAGAAAGGAGCTATTAAAGATTAAGAAACCATTTCCCCCTTTTTTCTATTCTCCACAGCACCCAGCCCAAAGCTGGGCTTAAAATAAGACTTGAAATCATAGCATTCCAAAGCTGGAAGAAACCCTGGTCTAATTCCCATATTTTACAGATGAAGAAATTGAGGCCAGAAAGTTGGCAAGAATTTACCCAAGGTACCACATTTTGGACAGATTGGTGGAACATATTAACAACAAGGTTACAACTGCAACTTCCAGACATATGCATTTTTTTTTCAACTTGTAGACCAGCTGAATTTTTTCTACCTCTAGGAAACGGGTCAGTTGTTTTATTTTTCAGTCATCCCACTTGGCCATGAAGAGTATAATACAGAGCTCAACATCCCATTGAATATCTACCATTGTAAAAAGACATTTATGTTTCCTACCACCCAAGACAGTAGCTTTCTCTCCTTTTCTTTCCTGCCTCAGCAGCTTCAAAGACAGTTGTCCCCTTCTTTGTGACTACAGTCACTGAAGCATTACCAATGCATCCTGAATACTTCAGCATGGACAGAAGTTGACAGTACATTCTCCTTGATACCCCAGTTCAACTGAGAGATGCATAGCTATACAGTGACAACCTGGCGTATGCAATTCAATTATACCACAATAGGACTAATGTGTTCATTTCAAAGCACGTCAGCCTGCCAGATGTTGATAATGAACCTCCCCAAAAGTATGTCTATGCTCCCATCAACTGTAAAAATGAAATAAAATAAAATAAAGCAGAAGAGGAAATAGTCTGTTCTTCACTATTGGGATCATAGATATAAGGTTAGCATATGGAGAATACTTATCTTCTTATCATAGGGGATTAGTGGAAGCATTCTAAGACAAAGCCTGATGATAGTTCTGATATAATCCAGCCCAGCTAAAGTAATGTTGACAAGCTGTTGATACTGCCATAGTTATTATATATGTCAAGGAAAGGCAAGCTAGTCTTATCACCACATTAACCAGTGTTTAACTATGTATACTAAAGAGGTGATAATAGCCCATACCCTGGGGTCATTGGTATTAGCAATCACATAAAAATTTGACACTTTTATGCATAATATGGATATTCCAAACAAAATGGTGATTATATCAATCAGTTATGCCAACACAAGACAGATGGGCTCAGCTATGGAAGGAAAAAGTCACATAACAAAGCAATTACAGGACAAAGAACAGACCCCAGGTGCTATCACTCCAACTACAGTCATTAACTCTTACTCAACTCTGAATCTGAGAACACAAAGTTCTGCAGTGCTTAGGAGTCCCTTGAGCACTTCCAGAAAAGACTAGCAATTCATATGATTTGCAATTTGATCATCTGATTAGCATATTATAAAGAAGGGCTGGTATAAATATTCAGTGTAGCCTCATAAGGATGTTTTTAGCATGAAGACTGAAGGACTTTCACCGAACAAAACAGGGCTTTCTTTCTTCTTTTTATTTTTCCCCCCAAGTGTCAGCTTCTCTCTGCCTTAGCCATTCCAGGGTGAAATTTCCAGACCCTTCTTCCTGAACTCACTAAACAGAGGATTGGATAGTAAAAACCCTCAATCTAAAGTTAAGCTATGTTCAGAAAGGCTCTCTAAAGCTAAATGCTGATGAGATTTGCTTAGCTTGTTTTCCTGGAATGTTTTCAAATATTTTCCCATTCTCTCTCACACACACACACACACACACACACACACACACACACACACACACACACCACACACACATGAAAAATAGTTCTGCTCAAAACTTGAGATTCTGTACAACTGAACTTGGTTTGAGAGAGCTGAACATTTTAATTTTCCAACTTATTAAAAAGAAAAAGTTTCATATTCTACTATATATTGGTGGACACTTGGGCTCTTTTAGTCTCTATGTTGTTTATATTTATAGTTTATATCGTTTATAGTTTAGTCTTACGTTGTTTATAGTTTCGCCTTATACCGAACAGACATTTGCCTCTCTGAAACTTCCAACCAGTGCTCCTGTCTCTGTCCTCTGAAATCAACTAAAGTCAATATAAAACCTATCCCAAATAACAACAAGTCATTCCAATACTTGAAGAAAGTGCTCCTGTCTCTACTAAGGCCTCTCTTCTCCAGGATAAATATCCCCAATTCCTAAAACTGATCCGTCAATTTCTGGGATGCCTTCTAAGTTCTGGTGTCAATGGACTTGTGTTCACATCTTGATTCTGACACTTATTACTTACGTGACCTTGAGTAAACATTTAACATGCTTGGCCCTTTGTTTCCTAACCTGCAAAATGAAGGGTTTAGATGATGTGTTCTCTTAGCTCCCTTCCTTACACTCCTTTATCCATAATCCTATGGATTTATCTTAATCCCTTTCCTTGACGTTACTTCTAAGCTATCAATAACTTTTCTAAAATATGGCATTGAGATCTGAACACATTTCTCCAGATGTGATCTAACCAGATTTTTCACCTGTGTATACTCCCAGAGCTTGCTATGGGCATCATAGCAGCTATTAATGACCATAAACATAATGATATTTCTTTTTCCATCTCAGGGCTCTCTTTCTACCATTTTTGGTTCACTTACCATCCCCTACCCTTGCCCCAAGAAAGACTCTGACAAAATTAAACAAATAAGAAGTTTCTAATATCATTAAAAAATAAATGGATTCCATCTGGCACAAAAACAAATGGAAGGTGCCAATTCACAAGCTGGTCAAAATACATTTGGAAAAATGCAGAGGATGCACAAAAAGATAAACAGATAAACTCGGAAGCATTTATCTGATATTGTGTTTCCAAGAATGTCTACAATGCTGAGATTAAAAAGACATTTCTTTTCCTTTACATACTTTATTCAGAGAATGTAGACACAGTACAAAGCTTCACTTCAGTGCCAAACTGTCAACTCTGTTTAATATTTAAGCTTAATACAATGTAAACTAAAAATGTAGAAAGCCTTACTAGCACTAGGGCTGTTGTAAAATTCAAACTCATTTTTAATGAGCACTAGGCATGCTGAACATTGACCAGATTGATTTTTTTTCAGAGTTCTTTCATGTGATTCTTCATGTAATAATGATGGAAAAGAAGAATGCATTTATGTATGTGGACACTTTGGTGTGTGGATATACTTCATTAGCATCATTTCTATTTAGAGTAAAATGGTTTTCCCATCACTGCAATTTATTTATTACTTTTTAAAAGCTGCTCTGGACAGACCACACCAGAACTGCATTCAGTTCTGAACACCCTATTTTAAGGAGAACAATGACAAACCAGCACAAGGCTATAGTGAGAGGTCTGGAATCCCTGCTACATGAGGTGTAAGTGAAGGAAAACTATAGATGCTTAGCCTGGAGAAGACTTTGGTGACATGGTATACCAAGGACTGATTCTCCTTGCCTCCCAATGGGAAAACTGGGACCAATAGCTAAAAGTTACAGGAAGGCAACTATTGACTCAGTATAAGGAAAGTTTTTCAAGAATTATACTCTAATGGACTAAATTTGTAAGACAGGGATTATCCCAAGACCTGTTCAATAAAGGCTTGACTTATATGCCATTATTTGTCATGAATATTATAAAGTCTATTCACATATAGGTCCCAAGTTTCTCCTAAATTTAATATTCTATGATTTTAACGAATATTTGAGAAAGTCTATTTTTAAAAACCCTCTGGTTTTGTTTTAAGAAAGCAAGTTTTACTCAAGTGTTGTGTATATATGCTGATTAGGTTTTTAATTCAGAGAAATTTGAGAGTACTATATGAACTGAAGCAGAATACAGCAAGCAAGACTAAAAGAACAACATACAGGAACTATGTATGTATGTGGGTATGAATATGGATATGTACAGATGAATATGTATATATGCATCTATGTACATAGATACACATATGCACACATATGTATGTATATATGGGTATATATATTACTTATATATATATATATATATGGCTGGAGAGGGGGAGAGAGAGAAAAAGAGGGAGAGAGAGAGAGAGAGAGAGAGAGAGAGAGAGAGAGTTGTTCACTCATTTCACTTGTGTCCGACTATTTATGACCCCATTTGGGGGTCCTGGAAATGATACTGGAATGCTTTGCCATTCCCTTCTTTAACTCATTTTACAGATGAGGAAGTGAGGCAAACAGGGTTAAGTGAATTGCCCAGGGTCACACAGCTAGTAAGTATCTAAGACCATATGACCATATTAGAACTCACAAAGATGAACTCACTCGCAAATATATGAGTATGTGTATATATACATACACCCACATGTTTGTATGTGTGTATACATGAGTACATATAGATGGATGTATAGATGTAGGGATGTAAAGGAAAACAATCTTAGACATTGAATTCATATCAATGTATAAACCAGTTTGACTCCAGAAGACTGGTAATGAGCCATACTCTCTCCCCATACTCCATCCAATCCAATAAACATTTGTTAAGACCCTTTCACATTCCAGGCATTATGCCAAGCACTGAGCATGCAATTAATAAAAAGATAAAGTACCTGACCTTAAGGCGTTTACAATCTAATGGGAGGGGATAACACACAAAAGGAGGCAGGAAAGTAGAGTATTCTGGCACTGAAATTAGGCAGAGCTGCAGATGCAGAGTATGGTGAGCCAGTGTCTAGTTTTTGCCCTCTATACAGGCAGACTTTGGGAGGCATACCATGTCCTTCAGCCCTCCAATCAAAGGGTAGAGGAGACTGAGGGAGCTGCTATTGGTCAAGGTTGAGCTAGCAGTATGGTGTTGAGATTAGAGAGGAAGAACTTAACCTGGTTGGGATATCTTCTGTGGAGTTGAAACCAGGCAGAGCAATGGATGCAGGGTAGTAGAGGAATGATAGATAAGAGGTATGGATGACATAAATACCATCTGCAATGATTGATGTGATGGTTTATTTTGTTTAAATTGTACTACTTTGTGACAAGAGAAGATTCTACTGTGTGGGTTGGGAAGGGGTACATGAGGTTATTGGGAAATGACAATACAAAAAAAATCCAAAGAACCTTTAAAAATTAGATTTCACCTAATAGACTTTTTTTCATCATAGGAACAAAGTTACTTATTGTTAACACGGCTTCACATTGTTAAGTAGTAGTATATTTTACTGCACAGAGGAGCACATTTTAATTTACAACACATTAACAAAAGTCCAACTCCAAGGTTTCTTGCAAAGCAATGCAAGTACTTCCCAATGATCATCCTTGGCTCAGCTTAAAACAGTCCCCTTTTCCTTCAGAAGGGAGGTAGCTGAAGACAATGCCAAATACCGACGACCTTGTGGCAATGTGACTTGGTAGTTCTACATTTCATTTCATGGGTAATTCTGATAATTGCCTATAGCAGGATTTCACTATGTGCATAATGAAAATGCACCCCTCCAGAAGTTTTCTTCTTACTATATAGCTTAAAGGAACAAGAATTTCATACACTCAGCCTCTATTTCCAAGAAATAATGCTTGATTACATCTCACATATATTTCAAAGTAATAATGAAAGTTTGAAGGAGGAACAAGGCAAAATCAGAATAATAGGCTTCACCTAATTAGAAATGAACTTTCTGTTGTAGGTTCAATATTTCTCTAATGCACTTATTATATTCTGCTTCCTGTCAGCATTTTTATATATATATGTGTATGTGTATATGTGTGTGTGCACGCATGCATGCATGGATGCACACCTAACATAATACTGTGCAGAGTACATTCTAAATATTTGCTTTTTAAATTAAAGTAACAAGAAATTATATTCTTTAGTTTAGAGCAGGTGAATAAAACCATCATAGTAGAATGAACTCCATTGGAAAAATAAAGATACTGTCAAAAGGAGGAAAAATATCCAGAAACATGATAAGCAAAAGATCAAAAGATATGTAAGAATTTGTTGTTAGTGAAATGTCTTACTGTATCATAGATGAATCAAATACTAGATTCAGCAGAAATATGTCAAAACCAAGAGTATCTATGTGATTTGACCAATATAATGAAATGGTATCTCAGGTGATGATTTAATATTGAGTAACAGGGAAGGGAGATGATTAAGAAATTGGTTGCATTTTCTAGACTCTTCTGGAAGAGACCTTCCAACCCAAGGTAGGAATACTTTCTTCAGAAAGCAAAAAATTTAATTCAACAAATATTCATCAGGCACATATTATGTGAAAGGTGCTAAGCCAGGCACTAAATGTATAAAAACAAAGGTGAAAAGGCCCCTGCCATTAATGAATTTACAGTTTGGGGGAAATAGAATATGAACATAGATAACCATTATACGGGTCAGAGTATGAAAGGCAAAGATGAAAAAAGGAGCTTTGATAAAATTTGAAGAAAGACAGAGTACAAATAACTGGGGAACTAAGGGAAGTCTTCATAAAGGAGGTGTCAGGCAAGCTGAGTTGTAATGAAAAATTAGAATTTTGAAAAGAGAGGTTGAGGAGGAAGTGCATACCAGGCATGATAGAGGGCTTGTGTGAACTCAAGGGGGAGGTTGACTATTGAATTCTAAGAACAGTTGGTTGTCCAATTTGGCTGGAATATAGAGTACATGAAAAGGAAGAATGTGAAATGTGACTTGGAGAGG
The DNA here is from genome assembly GCA_028646515.1 of Pseudochirops corinnae. NCBI lineage: Eukaryota > Metazoa > Chordata > Mammalia > Diprotodontia > Pseudocheiridae > Pseudochirops > Pseudochirops corinnae. Next base: position 158,433,530 of record CM053591.1, on the reverse strand, counting down.
TAGGTTGGAAGCATATTGTGGGATGTTTTAAATGTCACTTCAAAAAAAATTTTTTTAACGTGTGTTTTATCCTAAAAGTCAGACTTCTATCTTAAGGGAGAGGAATCCTTTGATCCCTTTTCTCTGTATATAATTTATTTCTTTGTAATCTAGTCAATCCTCATGAGTTCAATCATCATCTTTATACAGGTGATTTCCAGGTATATCTACAGAGTACGAGCCTATTTTTTGAGCTTGAGCACCCCATTTCCAAATAAATACCCCTTAGATGTTTCTAACTACAAGTTCCTAGAGACATTTCAAACTCAACATATCCAAAACAAAGCTCATTACCTTTCCCCTTACAAACATGCCTCTTCCTAATTTCTTTATCTATGTTATAATTACCATCATCCTTCAAGTCACCCAGGTTCAAAATACTAGACATCACATTCAAGTATCTCTTCATTCTCTCTCACCTTCCATATCTAATCAATTGCCAATTCTTGTTGATTCTACCTCCACAACAGTTCTCACTTCCATTCCTTTTTTCTCTATCATCCCTATTCAGTCTTCATCTCTTCCTGCCTGGAATATTGCAATAGACTTCAAATTAATTTCCCTAGCTCAATTTCTCCCTTCTCTGACCCATTCTGTACAGTTACCAAATTGATATTCTTAAATATTTGAACTCATGAAGATGCACCTTCCTGATTTCAAGCCCAATGTTCTATCCACTGTACCACCTAGCTGCCCCAAAACAGAGGTCTAACTCTTCTTGAAAGCCCTCTAAAGCTCCCTTTTGCCTATAGGACCAATTATAAATTGATTTGTTTGGAATTTAAGTCTCCTTATCTCAGCGGTTCTCAACCTGTGGGTCACGTTCAATTTGTAACAATGAAAATACATCCTGCATATCAAATAGATTCATAACAGTAGCAAAATTACAGTTATGGAGTAGCAACGAAAATAATTTTATGGTTGGGGGTCACCACAACATGAGGAACTGTATTAAAGGGTCATGGTATTAGGAAGGTTGAGAACCACTGCTATCTGGTTCTAGCCTACCTTTCTAGAACTGATATGATGATAGGTGGTATGGGTGATATAAGTCTGCTTTGCTAAAGTTATAGCCACCCAAATTTGGCTCCATCCTCATTTATGCAAACATACAACAGGTTGTCTTGTAAATAATAAATTTATTAACCTGTTAGAAGGTGATCACTAGATAATGCTACCATCGAGCTACCAGTCCAATGGCTGCATCAAAAGGTAGGGAATGTTTGTCTTTTGCTAACGGTGATGGAATCCTTTATCACTCCCCAGGTAGCACTCCAAAATACATGAGTAATGCTCTCTTCTCTCTCATCAATGAACTCTCTCCAGAGCTCCCAGCTGCACTTGGCTCCAGGTTCTACATAGATCTAAAGAGATTACCTGGAATATAGCTTTAAAAAATGATTAAACTAGGAAATCTCTCTCATTTCTGGTCTGAGCCCCTAAGACCCACATTTGGGAGTTTCACTTCTTCATGTCCCCTCAAATAACCAATCAGCAACCATTCTTTAAGCTCTTACTCTATGGCAGGCACTATGATAAATATTGGAGATGCAAAGAAAACGCAAAAGCAGTACCTGCCATCAAAGAGTTTACATTCTAATATGGGAACTATATATGCAACCATTTACTTATAAAAGACACATCTATAATGCACAGAAGTTAGCTTTAGAAATAAAAGTGTATTCATGTAATTCAAAAATTGACTTTGTATTAATGACCATGTGATTTATTGAAATATCAAAAAGTAACCCAAAATGTAACATAACAAAACAAAAATGTAAGACATTCCAGTGGTTAGATTCAGAACTACACGGGCAAGATTTATTCTCGTTTCTTTTGCACCTCCCAATTGATAGAAGGGATGAGGGGAAGAAATTGAAGAAGCTAGCAAATTTTAGAACTTACTGAGATTTCCTCTGATGCCATTCCAAGAAAAGACTAAATAAGAATAGGTGATTGGCAAGTTTGGGAACTTGCTAAGCTCAACAAGCATTTTACAATTCTGGGAGAGTGGGAGCCTTGCTAGATGCTGGTGCACAGCTCTTCCTAACCATTGCTGGAATTCTGGGCATAGTCATCTCAGTAGGCTTGAATCCTCTTCAATTTACCTTTCCTCTAGACTGTCAATTCTTGTGGGCTATAGATTTACATTATTACAGGTCCTATACTAGCTTTCTATTTCTCCAAGATCTGCACTATTCAGATACAAACCTTGCTTCAGCTCTTCAGTAGCTGAGCTCAGTAGCTCCACCCATAATGGAGTCCCAAAGGGTGTCTCAGGCTCTCAACCTCTAAATCTGTGGTAGAGTCTTTTCAAGAAAAAAAAAGGAAATGGAAACCCAAGAACTCTGAGAAATGTGTGTGTTCCTTGCAGCTTCCTGAACCATTATCCCTAGTCACTCAGAGAAGACACTAGAAATGCCCTGTTTCTTTTTCTTTCTTTCTTTCTTTCTTTCTTTCTTTCTTTCTTTCTTTCTCTCTCTCTTTCTCTGTTTTTTCTTTCTTTTTTCTTTCTTTCTTTCACTCTTTTTCTTTCTTTTTTCTCTGTTTTTTCTTTCTTCTTTTCTTTCTTTCTCTTTCTTTCTTTCTTTCTTTCTTTCTTTCTTTCTTCCTTTCTTTCTTCCTTCCTTCCTTCCTTCTTTCCTTTCTTCCTTCCTTTCTTTCTTTCTACCATCTTTCTATTATAGTAGTAGTCTATAAAGTTTGTGAATTGCCTTACATACATTAGTCCAATTAAACCTCAAAAGAATCATGCTAGGTAGGTAGTATAATTATTAACCTCATTTTACAGATGAGGAAACTGAGGCTTGGAGCAGTCAAGTGACTTATTGACAGTTACACAGAACATGTCAAAAGGAGGATTTGAACGCACATCTGCTTGTCCAATGGGAAGCTAGATGTTGCAGTGGATACAGCACTGGACCTGACATCAGGAAGACTCATCTTCATGAGTCAAATGCAGCTTCAGACACTTACTAGGTGTGTGACCCAGGCAAGTCACTTAACCCTGTTTGCCTCAGTTTCCTCATCTGTCAAGTACTTTGGAGAAGAAAATGGTAAACTACTTCAGTATCTTTGCCAAGAAAACCCCAAATGGGGTCATGAGTTGGACATGATTGAATAAAAACTGCCTGATTTGGTACTTTCTACCATACTAGGCTGTTCTTTTTCCTCTTGTATCAATGACATCCATCACCAAGTCAATTCAATTCAACAAACATTTATGAAGTGCCAACTATAGGCTAGGCACTGAGCTAAACTGTGAGGCAAAAGGTAAAAGAAAGACAGTCCTTGCCTGCTTAAATGGTTCTTGCTCCTTGGAGTTGCAGACAAAGACTAAAGTGAGCAGGAGCTTCCATTTCTGGCCTCTATAAAGGAAACCTTTGGAAAGAGTGTAGTGCTCCAGCCTCCAACCTTCTGATCCGAGGGCACAGGAGGCTGAGGGAGGTGGTATCCAAGGCTTGAGTTAGTCTCATGGCGATGAGATTAAAAGGGAGCAGCTTATCCTAAGAGGGACATACTATTCCAAGGAGTCTAAACCAAGTAGAGTTGCAGATAGAAGGAAGCCAAAAACAGGAAAGGAAAGGGGGGAAAGCAACCTGAAATTCAGTTTTCTAAATCTTTACTGTTTTTAGTATTACTTTGCAACTTGTATAGGTATACTTCTCATTTCATAAAACAGATATATCCCAGAAATGTGGGCAACAAAGCAAATTTCTGTGAAGTATATTTATTTTCTCCATTACCCATCATTATGAAACTGACCAGATTTTTACTTTAAAAAAAAAAACAACTTCTGAATGAGAGGAACCAAATCTGTATACCAAATGACTTAATGGAGAAAAGAAGGAAGGAAGGAAGGAAGGAAGGAAGGAAGGATGGAAGGAAGAAATGAAAAGAGGGAGGGAGGGAGAAAGGGAAAGAAGGAAGGAGAAAGGGAAAGAGGAAAGGAGAAAGGGAGGGAGAGACACATACCAGAAATGTCGGCAACAAAGCAAATCTCTGTTTTGTGTATTTTTTTTCTCCATTGCCTGTCATTATGAAACTGACCAGATTTTTATTTAGAAAAAAAACAACAACTTTGAATCAGCAGAATCAAAACTATGTACATAATGACTACAGTACATGAAAATGGAAGGAAGGAAAGAAGGAAGGAAAGAAGGAAGGAAGGAAGGAAGGAAGGAAGGAAGGAAGGAAGGAAAGAAGGAACAAAGGAAGGAAGGAAGAAAAGAAGGAACAAAGGAAGGAAGGAAAGAAGGGAGTAAAGAAGAAAGGAAGGAAGCCTCTGTTAATGATGTTTCCCCCATTGTTAGGATACAGTCCCAAGTTCCCCTGTCCCATTTAACTACTTAAAGAGAGGGAGGGAGGAAAGGAGGAAAGAAGGGAGGCAGTTGAGGGAGGAAGTGAAAGATATAGAAGAAAGGGAAGGCCAAGTGACCTAAGATGGTAGCATTTCAATACAGGCTTGGAAAAAGAAGGAATAAAAGTATTTTCTTTGTATGTTTATTTGTTCATTTTTTCTTAGAGTTTGGTGTCAAATTTCATTCCTCATTTCATATGCATAGTTGACTGTTTTGTCAAGGAGGTCTGATTAAAATAGTAATAACAATGATAACAAAAATAATATTCCTTCCAAGAAATTTCACTAAGTTAAAAGCCTCTGATGGAAAGCAATTCAATGGGTAGCTAGCCCTGTGGTATTCTGGACACTACAGTATCACAGAAGGTCTGTGCGTGCTGGGAACTGGAGTCTCCACTGAGCAATCCATTCTTCCTTTTCATACTTTTTATGAAGTTAGGCTCTACCTAGCACCATTGGCCACCCTGTTAATTTCCTACAATCTTAAATATTAAAATTTTGAGTCTAAGTATCTCTTGACTACACCTTTCTGGCTTGCTTTTTCTTTTTTTAATCCATTACTTAGATATCTGACTTTCTTTCCTCTTCCTACACGAATATGTATTAGCAATTAACTGCAATTACACTCTTAGCCAATATGGGCTACCCAGCCCCTGTACACCTATGTGAAATTCCCATAAGTATGAGAGTTAAGGTTATGGAGGGTTAAAAAGAAACCACAGCAACTTAATTCTCTACTTTGGATTCAGCAAGTTTTCAAATTTTTACTTAGAATTAAATAGATATCCTTTTCCATATCATTCCCAATCTCTTCTCCACAGAAATCTTGATTTTCTATTATGAGTTTCTTCAATTTTCTTCTTTTTTTTGGACAAATGAATTTTCATTTATTTCTATTCTCTAACCCCCTGAAGGGAAAAAAATACCCAAGTGAGCAAGCAGAAAGCATCCCTATTCAATTGCTTCAAATATCATACAGATCAGAATGGAAGTTCCATTTTGAATCCTGGGAGGCATTTTAGGGAGCTCTGATTTGTCCATCTGTAATAAGTCTAAAGACTGTGAATAATGTTCTTCCCTCAAATTAATGTCAGAAATAACTCAGAGTAAATTTATTTTGTGGCACCTTTCTATGCTATTCATTCAGGTATTTTGAATTATACTAGGAAATCTATGAAATCATAACTCACAATACTCCACTGATATTTTTAGAGCCATTCAGAGGACACAATTAGTTTGAAGCAAAGGAATTCAATGATAGTGACTAGGCATGGGCTGGCTCTGAGAGAGCTAAGGTAGCTCCATCTGCACTTTACTGTTCAAGGGTTCTCTCGGGAGGAAGGGAATTTGAGGGTGTCTCTTCTCAGATACTGGCTCAAGTCTCTGTTAATGGTGTTTCCCCCATTGTTAGGAGACAGTCACAAGTTCCTCTTTTCCATTTAACTACTTAAAATCCCAATGAATGGGGAGGGGTTGGAGGGAGAGAATTTGGGACTCATTTTTTAAAATAAATGTTAAAAATAAATAAAACTTTAAAGGAAAAGAAAAGAAACCCCCCCCCCATTATAGTTTTACTATCTATTTTCCCTTGTAATTCACCTATTTTCTTTACACAGATTTTCTTTACATAGATGCTATCCCCTTTGGTGCTTATATGTTAAACATGGATACTATTTCATTGTTTATAATAACTTTCAGAATAAAATTATATTTTCCCTGTATTTTTCTTTTAAGATAAAATAAAAGATCAATTTCCCAAATTCTTGGGTTGAAGGAAAAAGTAAAATGTCCCCCAAAGAACTTGAACATGTGTCTTTCGTTGTTCTGTCTCTCTCCTCACTTTCCTACGTTAGTCTATACACAGCTATTTCCAAATGAATGTTGAGTGTGAACAAATTTCCAGAGTCGGGAAAAGTCAAAATGCTCGATGGAGTCTAGAAAGACAACTGTTCTGGGGGTAGAAGTTTTAATGACTGTAGAGAAATGCTAGCAGACTCAAAGTCAATAAGCATGACCTCGATCATTCAGATGGAAATAGAGAGCAGAGAGACTTTAATTTAGAAGCTAATAATTAAACGATAGAAGTTTGAAGCCATTAATAAAACATTCACTGATAAATTTCCATAGAACTAAGTACTGGAAAGGCATTAGGAATAGTTCCTTACGGTTAAGTGGTTGATGAATATGACAATTTTTTTAGGCATAAAGAGAGAAGAGACAAAATAATTTCTTTAATTTTCAAAGGTTTTCTGAGAGTGCTATGCATATATCTAGATCAGGGGAAGGGAACTTGCAACCTCAAGGCCACATGTGGCCCTCTAAGTCCTCAAATGTGGCCCTCTGACTGAATCCAAACTTCACAGAACAAATCCCCTTAATTAAAGGACTTGTTTTGTAAAACTTGGATTCATTCAAAAGGTTGCACCCAAGGACCTAGAAGGTCTAATGTAGCCTTGAGGTCACAGGTCTCCCCCATCCCCCCGTCTAGACAATAACAATAACAATAACAAACTATGGATACTTCATCTTCCAAAGGACAAGAAATTGAATGGGTAAGAAGCAAACTGTCAGGAAAAGACTATGTATGTATATAGACATCAAATAAAATGAGGGAAATCACATAGCACAGACAGTGTTGCCTATACTCAGTATTGGAGCGATAAAGCTTTTGCCAATCTCTTTCAATCAATCAGATATTACCAAACTATAGATGTTTCCATTCATCTGAACTGGACTTTTAGTTGTAGAAAAGTCTCTCTAATTATATAAGTCTTCTCTTCTCATTTTTTTTATACTATGGTCCTTTCCCAACCTGGTTTGATTTCTCCTGTATCTCAATAATGACAGTACCTTTAGACCTCTTTCAAATCCCATACACTTTTTTCCTCTGGGGGGAGAGGGAGAAGAGAGTAATGGATAGGGAAAGAAAGAAAGAAAGAAAGAAAGAAAGAAAGAAAGAAAGAAAGAAAGAAAGAAAGAAAGAAAGAAAGAAAGAAAGAAAGAAAGGAAGGAAGGAAGGAAGGAAGGAAGAAAGGAAGGAAGAGAGGAAGGGAGGAAGGGAAGAAGGAAGGAAGGAAGGAAGGAGGGAGGGAAGGAGGGACGGAGGGAGGAAAGGGAAGGGAAGGGAAGGGAAGGGAAGGGAAGGGAAGGGAAGGGAAGGGAA
>CM053591.1:158413742-158425868 GCA_028646515.1 Pseudochirops corinnae | reverse complement strand
TTTTTTTAAAATTGCAATAAAAAACCTACCCACAATTTTCACTCTGCTTATCTTTATTGCTTTAGTTAAAAGAAGTGTTACTATAGTATCAATATAGGCTTATATTATATATACTTATTTCTGTCTGATTTACATGTTGTTAGTCCCGATTAAATTATGAATACTATATAAAAGTTATATATTATGTATTATATTACTCTGTTTCCTCCTCATTGTCTAATATGTACATTGTACACACACATACTCAATAAGTACTTGTTCAGAAAGCATGACATTTTGAGTAGAAAAATGACCTTGGAGTTGGGAAAATCTGTATTCAAGCCCTGCCTTTCACATTATGTTTATGTGACCATGGGCAAGTCCCTTCAGCATTTAGTATCCTTGGTCATTTTCTAAGACCATAAATGATAGATTAGTGGAAATAGAAGTTCCCACATAGAAGAAATAATAGATGTAGATTTGATGCTCTCTGGAAAAAAAATATGTTGAATGAATTATTAAAATGAATGAGTAAACAAATGCCTGCATGATCAGACAGGAAAAGGTCTTCTTCAATAGCAAAGATAATACAGGAGCACTCTGACAATGCTGAGAAATTCACAACCAATCAGTTAATCAAGTATTTATTAAACATTTACTATGTTCCAGGCACTGTTCTAGGGATCTAGGTGCTGGATAGTACAAATAAAAACTTAAACAATCTCTACTCCCAAGGAACTTACATTCTAATAGAAGAAACATGGATATCTACAAGTACATACAGAATAAATATAAAGAGAACAAATGCAAAGCACTACAAAGTAGTTAATTATAAGATATTTTGGGGAGGGGGATAGTACTTGCAGTGTAAGGGATCAGGGAAGACTCCATATGGAAGATGGTGCTTGAACTGCATCTTGCAGGAAGAGGAAAGATTTATGAGGCGGAGGTGAGGAGGAAGTGCATATCCAGGCATGGGTCACAGCCTTTGTAAAGGAGAGAATGGAGAAGTTGGAATACCATTATCCGACAAACAGCGAAGAAGCCAATTTGACTAGATGGTGTCAAGATATTAGGAGACACCCTATTTTCCAGAGCTAAGGCTCAGCAAGCAAGCTGCACCCTGAACTTGACATAACAACAATCATTTGCACTCGCCCTCTGACAAAATCACATAATTTTTTTTTCTTTTACATTTTATTTACTTTTATTTTACAACATTCAGTTCCACAAGTTTTTGAGTTCCAAATTGTCTCCCCTTCCCTTTCCTCCCCCCCGCTCCCCCATGGTGGCATGCAGTCCAATACAGGTTCTACATATACCTTCACATTAAACATTAGGCAAGTTGTAAGGAAGAATTACAACCAATGGAGTGAACGAGAAAGAAGAAACAAAACAAAACAAAAAAGAGAGAGTAAGTATTTTGCTACAATCTGCATTTAGACTCCGTAATTCTTTCTCTGGATGTGGATAGCCTTTTCCATCAAGTCTGTTGGAGTAGTCTTACATCCTTGCATTGTTGAGAGGAGCCCAGTCTATCAAAGTTAGCCATCATAGATACAATGTGTCTGATTGTGTAAAACATTCTCTTGGTTCTGCTTTCCTCAGTCAGCATCAGTTTATATAAATCTCTCCAGGTTGTTATGAAGTCCATCTGCTCATTTCTTATAGAACAATAGTATTCCATTACATTCATATACAACAACTTGTTTAGCCATTCCTCAATTGAAGGGCATCCCCTTTATTTTCAATTCTTTACCACTACAAAAAGAGCTGCTATAAATATTTTTGTACATACGGGTCCTCCTTCCACTTGTATGATCTCTTTGGGATACAGCCCTAGAAATGGTATTGCTGAGTCAAAGGGTATGCATGTTTTTTATAGCCCTTTGGGCATAGTTCTGAATTGCTTTCCAGAATGGTTGGATCAGTTCACAACTCCACCAACAATGCATTAGTGTTCCAATTTTCCCATATCTTCACCAGCATATATCAGTTTCTTGTTCTGTCATGTTAGCTAATCTGACCAGTGAGATGTAGTACCTAAGAGCTGTTGTGATTTGTGTTTCTCTAATAAAGTGATTTAGAGCATTTTTTATATGCTTATAATTAATTTTTTTTTCTGAAAACTGCCTGTTCATATCCTTTGACCACTTATCAATTGAGGAATGACTTATATTCTTATAAATTTGACTCAGTTCTCTATATATTTTAGAAATGAGGTCTTTATCAGAGATACTGGTTATAAAAATTCTTTCCCCATTTTCTGCTTCTTTCCTAACCTTGGTTACATTGGCTTTGTTTATACAAAAACTTTTCAATTTAATGTAATCAAAATTATCCATTTTGCATTTCATAATGCTATCTCTTATTTGGTCATAAATTCTTCCCTTCTCCCTAAATCTGACAGGTAAATTATTTCTTGCTCTCCCAGTTTGCTTACAGTGTCAACCTTTATATCTAGATCATGAACCCATTTAGATTTTATTTTGGTATACAGTGTAAGATATTGATCAATGCCTAGTTTCTACCATGCTGTTTTCTAGTTTTCCCAGCAGTTTTTGTCAAATAGTGAGTTCTTATCCCAGAAGCTGGAGTCTTTGGGTTTATCAAACAATGTTAGTATAGTCATTGAGTAGTGTGTCTTGTGTACCTAATCTATTCCACTGATCCATCACTCTCTTTCTCAGACAGTACCAAGTGGTTTTGATGACTGGTGCTTTACAATACAGCTCAAAATCTAGTATGGCTAGGCCACCTTCCCCAGGATCTTTTCTCATTAATTCTCTTGATATTTTGGATCTTTTGTTAAAATCACATAATTATTGTATTCCTTTGACAAACCAGGTGTTCTCTGACAATCACCAGACAATTACCCATGTTCTGGTCATGAAGCCCTGCTATGAATCAAACTTATCACATTGTTGCTTACCCCTCATTGTCATGGCTACAGTTCATCCTGCAGCCATCAGTATAAGTATTGAGATTTGGCCACATTGCCTTGGGTCTCTCCACTAAGGGTGGGTCCTCATCACATGTGTCTAATCTGTCTCCTTGCTTACAAGCCATTTCCCTCACTTTGAAATTTAACCTCTATTTGATTCCTGAATCTCCTGTCTCTAACCAGCTCCATTCAGGTCCAGACATCTACAGGTTAGAGGATGGTTCGGTCTGGTTGACAATGGCAAAGTGTAGGAGTAAAATTACTATCCAGTAAGGCTGGAAAGATTATCTGGCCCAAAATACTGAAGGGTCTTAAAATCTAAAGAGGAGTTTATATTTTATTCTAGAAGCAATAGGAAACCATTGGTTATGACTGAGTACAAATGGAACAAAGTCAGATCTTGGCTTAAGGAAAATCACTCAGGCAGCAGAGTGGAAGATAGGCTGAATTGGGAAGAAAATTGAAACAGGGAGACTAATTAGGAAGTTGTCACAATAATCTAAGAGAGAGGCAATGAAGGCCTGCACCAAGATGATAGCTGGATGAATAGAGTGAAAGGTTAGATAAGAGAGATAATGTATAGGTAGGAATTTTCAAGCTAAGATCCCCCAGACTTTTGAAAGTCACAATATAATGTGGTTGAATATCACTCAGTGTATGAAATATCATAGGTTGACAGTCATTCTTATACAGTATTGCAGTTTTTTAAGGCATTCTTTGATGAAAATATTAGACATGCTTCATCCAGAACCACTGTGAAACTCATCAAAAAGGCATGGTTAGTTTCACTCCAGTGGAATCTCAATGGATTGAACACAATCAATACTGTGGAAGTATATCCAATAGTATTAGCAATGATGAATGTAGAACAACATCCTTCATGTAATCTGTTGATAAAGTTATTTAACTTCCTCATGGATCACCAGCCAGATAATGTTTGCTGAAAGCCAAATTGTTTTTTGGATTTAATAAAAGATCATTGTACTTCAGTATAAACATCAGATAATCTAAACAAGCTGAATACTGCCGGCAAACCCTCCAGACTCCATTTTTTTGTTGTTGTTTTTCCAAAACATCAGATTCAGAGGATGATAAATATGGAGGCTGCAATGCAAATACTTTGTCATGAATGCTGTAGATTCATATCAAATAACCACTCTGCAAAAATGGCTTACAGAAACCATTTTCAGCCTGCTGAATTCCTAAGCGAGGTTTTTGTGTTGGTTTTTTTTTTAAAATAAACTTTTCAGAACACACTCAAAACAAAGGAATGGTTTGCAAAGATCCAAATTCCAATAGATTCCAGCTGTTCACATTTTGATGGCTAATCTATCAGTAGTAGTGAGTTCCTGTGGTTACGGAGAAAGATCAGGCAGTCTGACTCAGGCCATATGCCAGGCTCTGCCACTGGCTCACTGTTGGATTTCTGAATAAGACACAACTCCCAGGGATTTCCTTATGAGGAAAATATTTTATATGTCTTTTCTGGACTTTAAAATTTCAAAATATTAGAGTAACTCCTTCAAAATCTTAGTAAAATGCGCAGTGTATTATAGGCTAACTCTGTCGCTTCCAGCTTTTATTCAGTCTAAATTGTTCAAATACTACCTCTAGAACATATACCAACAGTGACTGAGCATAGGTAAGTAATTTAATTTGAGTGCCTAAGCAACTCTCTAAAATTACATACATTTATAATTAAGTTGCAGATCAATATAACAGAGAGAATTTCCACTCTGAAAGTTTCCTAGACCAATGAAATCACAAGCTCTGGGTCAAAAAGAAAAAATGTTTTATTGAACATAATTTTGTAGAACTGCAGAATTTTTGAGCTTGAAGAATCCTTGGCCATCATGATCCAACCCTCTTATTTCTCAAATAAGCTAAGGCAGAGAGATGATTGAGGGATGCATTTTCCTCTAAATCTGGTCCATAGATTTCAGGCTAAAGTATATGGTGGTATTTTACCATCTTCTATCTTTAAAAAAAATCCTTAAGATGCTACAATACTATATATATAAAACTTACCAATCACATAACTACATACCACTAACAGCATGAGAGGAAAAAAAACAACAGAGAATTAACAGTCAGAGAAGTTGGATGCAAAGCCTATTTCTACCACTGATTACATGCATGACCTTGGCAGGTTGAATGGTTTCTGGTTCATCTTTTGTGGTTGTTTGTGTTTTGAAATTGGGTCTCCTTGTTTCACCTTGGCTAGAAAGAACCACTTCTTATGGGGTCCAATCACATTACTGATGGATTCAGGAATTTGACCGGCTCCCTTTCTCACTTGGGTCAGCTCATCCTTCCTTGAGTACCCTGATGTCTCTCCTCCCCACCCCTATCCCCGCCACCCCCTGGGAAAATCACCATATTAATGCAGACTTAGAGCTGCCCACTAATCAACTCAGCCCACAGCAACTCAGGACTCCCAGTATTAAGCTATTCACCAGACTCAGTTTCCCCAATAGCAGGAATTACGGGCACGTGTTGCCATGCTGAGGTTAAAAAAAGACTGCTAAAGTCTTTTCCATCTCTAAAGCTCTAGTCAGACCTGATTGCTAGTTAAAAGCACAGGCCTGTGTACCTTAGGAAGAATTGAGGAGAGCAGCAGATATCAAAACAGTCAGCTAGTTGTATCTCAAGTAAACTTCTTCCTGCTATGTATAGGCAGTTCAAAATCTTGGGAGAAAACCTCTTCAGAGTCCTGGGGAGGGGGGGTGGCGGGGGAGATGAAAGATTTGACTTATTCCTGTTCAAGATAAGAATATGACCAAAAGGAAATAGGGACTGAAAATTATGGAACTGAGATGATTTGTAAAAGATATCTCACACACACATACACACACACACACACACAGAGAGAGAGAGAGAGAGAGAGAGAGAGAGAGAGAGAGAGAGGAAGTCAATAATTATAATATTAGGGCACAGTAAACAATTAAAATGTTGTCCAGAGTTTATAACATCAGATCAAAACCAATGAACTGTGTTAAATCATGAAAAGAGACCAAGAAAGCTTTCTGCCACTGTAACCAACACCCATATAGCATTCTTTTGCAGAGAAATGACTTCGTGAAATAATGATGACTGTTCTTGAATATTTCAAAATACTCAGTGTTCTCAATAAACTCCTAGTTGCAAATCTAATTTTTGTCCAAAGTAACCACCTACTTTTGCTTCACCCATCCTCACCTTTGATTTACATTTCAAGCTTTATATTTTGAAGTATTATTTGTCAAGCGTAAATTCTGCCTTGAATTTTTGGTATGTCTTTAATTTTTTTTTTCATTGTTTGCAGCATGCCTCTTAAACCAGCCCCTGCAACTGATACCACACAGAAGGAAATATTTAGCTCTTCATGGGCCTATGGTCCATTGATTTCCTCTTTCAAAGGGATGGTGAATCATGATTGCTTAAGCTAGATATTTACCACCAATCCGTCGTTGCCCCACAGCGTGATGTAAAAGAAACTTTTCAGTATAATCAGACTTTACACAAGCCTGGAGCCAGACAGTTAATTTGCTTTTGAAGCTATCTGAATAAAGAGGAAATGGTTGAAGGAATGTGGGCAGTCCTAACTCAGTTTAATGCAAGAGAAAAAATGAAAAGATGAGGTAAGAGAATAAAAGGGACAGAAGACCTCAGACCATAGCCCAAGACTGAAAACCACTTCAAAGGACAGTCAATCCAACTATCTCATTTTGTAGATGATAAAACTGAATTTCACAATGCTATGTGACCTGAGTCAGACATGGGCTTTGAACCTAAGACCTATTGGAAGGGGGAAAAAAAGATCCAGTACCAAGATATGGGAATTGTGTGTTGAAAATGGTGTCTTTACTAATCATCCCTGTATTAATGGTCTGATTCTGTCTTCCTCTAAAATGTAAGAAAAATAAAATAAAATAAACACCATCCCCAGAGACAGCAATGAGGAACAATATATAAATTGTAGATGTAGCACACATGAGGGCATCTAGATGGCCCAGTGGATAGAACAAAAGCCTGGAGACAAGAAGACTTTTCTTCCTAAGTTCAAATCTGTCCTCAGACACTTACTAGCTGTGTGATCCTGGGCAAGTCATGTAACCCTCTTTGCTTCAGTTTCCTCATCTGTAAAAATGAGCTAGAGAAGGTAATGGCAAATAAGTCCAGTATCTCTCCCAAGAGGCAGACAGGACTGAAACAACCAAAGAACAACAACAAAGCAAGCGTGAATAGTGGTTGCATTTCTAAAAAAATTCCTTATTCCTCATTTGGAAATTCTTATTTTACTATAGTTATAAAAGGGGTAAAGTGCAGTTTTTATCTCCTCTAATGAAGCCTGGGTCAAGCTAAACAAATCTGTAGTCTGTGCCCTCTTCTCTTACTATTCTGGGTTCCCTTCCCCCATGGCTGCTCCCTCCTCTGCTCTATTATATTAGTCTTTTTTATACTGTCTACTACAAAAAATGTGCTTTCAGGAAAAATCTATAAGCTCATTCAAACTGTAACACAAACAACTGATGAATTCAGTGTGCTACTTCTCTGAAAGGCATTTATATATCTGTAAGGGTAATGGGGTTTAAAAGACTATAACATATAATATATTATATTATAATAGAATAGCTGTTCATTTTAAAGAAAATTGCTAGATGTTAGTTAAATTGAATGCTTGAAATACTTTCTTTTTACTTTTTGGAGTATTAATTTTTTATTTTAATTTTTGACTTATGGAATAAAACAAGCTTTTCCATAATAATGTAATAGAATTTTTTTAAAAGAGGATTGCACATGAAACTGCAAATATATTGTGTATGCCTTGCTACTCCTTTAAAATATATAATAAAGTTATGTAATTTTTTTTTCCTGTAGGTGTGTGGTAAATGTTTGCAGAATGCATGAGGTAGGATTTTTTTTTTTCACCAACTACTAGGCCTTAAAAGAATCATTAATGCTAAGAGGCAATACCACAAAGGAGAAAGTGTGCAAGAAAGATCTGGGTCTGAGAAGACCTTGCTTTGCTGCATTGTTACCCTGGGAAAGTCACTTAAGCTCCTGAGTTTTGTTTTCCTCCTCTGTGGAAGGGAAACAATATTTGCACCATCTCCAGTGAAGTTGTATTGTGAGAAAAGCATTTAAAGCAGGACTTTGAAAAATCAAATTTACTTTATTTTCAAACTAAAATCCACCTCTTCAACTTACCTTTCCTCCATCATTGAAAAAGCAAAAAAAAACATAGAGAAAGAAAAACCTGTGACAAACATGTATGAATAAGAAAAACAAATCCCCACACTGGCCACATGCAAAAAATTAGCCCAGGGCTTCTTAACCTGAGAGTGCGGACCTCATTTATAAAAAAATCACTGACTGCATTTTGATAGAATCGGTTTCCTTTGTAATCCCTTGTATTTTATTTTATTCATTTAGAAACATAACTCTGAGAAGGGGTCCCTGGGCTTCACCAGCCTCATTTCCAAAAGGACTACTACACCAAAAAAGGTTATAAAAACACTGTGTAAATAGAAATATTATTATCAAAAACCCAATAAATCACTTTATTTTAAAATACAGGAATTCAGCATATAATCCAGGGAATCTAATAAATGTTTGTTGAGTTGAATTAATCATAATGAAAGAGTTGACTTTAATATCGTGTTTTACAATCTACAATTGAAAATTATAAGGGTATATGTCAAATATGGTGGCTCACTGAATAAAGATGCTGGCCATGGACGCAAGAGTAGCTGAGTTCAAATCTGGTCTCAGACACTTAATAGCTATGTGACCCTGGGCAAGTCATTTCAGCTTGTTTGCCTCAGTTTTCTCATCTGTAAAATGAGTTGGAGAAGGAAATGTCAAACCCTCCAGTATCTTTGCCAAGAGAATCCCAAATGGGGTTGTGGGCAGATGGATGTGACTGAAATAACTCAATAACAATAACAAGAAAAAAAGGGAAAATGCTAGAAAATTGTATTTAATCAAATAAAATACAATGTAAGTGCTAAAGCATTAGTTCATAGAAATACATATAAATAGTGAAAGAAAGATAGAGATGGAGGTAAGTTTTCCAACAGAGCAAAGTACTATATTGCATTATATTCCAAATGCACCAACAGGACTAAAGAAAAATTGAAGGATATTTAAATAAAAGAAACCTAGGGTCTGTAGTTGCCCTCTCACCTGGCAGCAAGACTAATAGCAGCTCATTCTCAGGAATTTTCCTTAGGAACTGGGCTTCTTTTGAAATGAAAAATTTTCAAAGAAAACCTGCCAAGGCTTTGTATTACATAGTGAGCTCAGTCAGGAAGGTCCCAAGGCCAGCAGGGGAAAGAAGCCAGCAGCCACCCTCCCAAACACAAGACCCAGAATATGGGGTAACATCAGAACAAAGAATATAAGGGCACCACCAATGGGAGGAAGTCATAGGAACGAGTTAGAGATCCAAAAGTGAGGGAATAGGACTTGTTTGTGGAATTCCAAGACCCCTAGGCTTCTCTTCTTATTCGCATAAACTTAGGGTGGGCTGTGTTTTTCCAGTTTAAACATACATCTCCAGTCAAGACTGCAGCCTGTAAGAATTGCCTGCATTGTTAGAGAGAGCTCAGGATAGTTCAGAAATATTTTGCCACAGGCATAACTAAATTAAAATGTTTCAAGTACTAAGGAGTTTGCTCTTAAAAACTGAACAAAGAAGGGAGAAGTTTAAATTCTCCTGCAAATAACCATCCAGCACACAGTACTATGGTATGGAGATATCCTTTAAAATATATAAACTTTTAAAAAGCAGAAAAACATGTAGGATTTCTTAGCTTAGATAATATCAGGATTTATTCAAATTTCCTAACTTGTTATAACCTTAATAGGACTTCATCCTCGAGCCATGTTTTTTTTTCATTTTAGGAAGGTCTTTTAATTCATTGTAGCTCTCATGGTGTTTACAATTCAGAAAATGTATAACACACATGCAAACAATCATGTTTTCATTGCATAGGAAACTCTACTTCCATTCTGAATAGGAGTCTTATTTAAAAAAAAATAAGTCTTACTCCATAATTACTAGTATTTTCGAAGCTCGTCCAGTGTACATAAAATACACAGTTGTATCCCCAACAATATCTAGCCCAGTACTTTACATATAGAAGGTGTTTAATTTTAAAAAGTAGGTTGATTTGATTTGAGATAGGAGGTGTGTCCAATTAGATTAGTGATCCCAAGAAGTAGCTGTCTCATCCCAGTATTGACTAGTTAGTGTAGCTCCACAGAAGTCCTGCTTAAGTGCTCCATTATGGCATGGAAGCTACAATTAGATTCTCAAAATCTATGCTAGCAAAGTATAAATTCTTAAAGGCTGAACCAAATTGGGAAAACATAAGGAAAGGCTTGGATAGAAACTATGTCATCCATCTGGGGACCTCCCAAGCTAATTTCAGAAAGGCTTGTCACCATAGGTTTGCCACTAGTTAATGAATGACGAAAAAATTTCAGCAATCCATGACTACATCAAAATTCAAAATGGTGCTCAGTTCTTTTGCTTCTTCAGGTGATGATGATGTGTGATGGTGGAAAAGAGTAGGGAAAGAATTCTAAACATTACACATCAATATTAATTTAATGATTGGTATTCTTAACATGGCACTTCTCCCCTGCCCCAGCCAGGAACTAACAAACTGTAGCCCTCCTAGAATAAATTAATCATTGACATATTTGTTATAGCCTATTCTGGTGCAGTAGTGTCCCTTTTGATTTTCATGGTTCAGGGTTCTTGCCTTTCCCATCTTAATTGTTCCCCTGGCATCAATTTTTTTGCTCCTTCCTCAATATCAACTTGAAGTTAGGTCACCATTATAATGCCTGAGTAAACTTTTGTCATTTGGCCCCTGTGCTTTTTAACAATGTTATCAATGACATAAAGGGTAGATATGTCAAGTCGATAAAATACATGAACCAAGAGAGATACAAAACAGGTTGGATGATAGAATCAGTTTCTTAAAAGATCCAGATAAGCATGAACAATGAGCCAGGATTCAACTCTAATAAGATAAAACAAAATAGGGATAAATATAAAATCTTACGCTTGGGTTAAAAAAAAATGCACAAATACCAGAGAGAAGAGACATGGATAAATAATCGTTTATTTGAAAAAGACCTGGGACTTTTAGTAGAGTACAAAGCTCAATCAAGAGTAAAATATGGTGACCCCCTAAAGCTGGCACAGTCTTAGGCAGAATAAAGAATGACAAAATGTCCAAAATAAAGGAGAGACAGACCCACTGTACTGTTCCCAGGAGAGATCACATCTGTAGTAGTATCTTTAATTCTGGGTCCTACATTTAGAGAAATACATCAGCAACTAGGAATGCATCCAGAGAATGGTAATGAGGGGACTAGAGACAATAACACATGAGATTTAACAAAATAACATGGGATCTTTGTCTTGGAAGAGGAAAGAGTTAAGGTAACATGCTATGATCTTTAAATATTTCAAGGATTATCATATGGAAAAGAGATTGGACTTGTAGTCTAACCTAACCCAAGGGAGCAGGACCAGAAGCAAAGAGGAGAAAGAAAGAAAGAATGAAAGAGAGAGAGAGTGAGAGAGAGAGAGAGAGAGAAAGAAAGAAAAAAGGAAGGAAGGAAAGAAAGAAAAATAGAAGGAAGGAAGCAAGGAAGGAAGGAAGGAAAGAAAGAAAGAAGGAAGGAAGGAAGGAAGAAAGAAAGAAAGAAAGAAAGAAAGAAAGAAAGAAAGAAAGAAAGAAAGAAAGAAAGAAAGAAAGAAGGAAAGAAATTGAATGTATTTTAATAGGCCAGAAGAGAATGGTTATCAATGAGATGTTCATTTCAGAATCAGCTGTCTGTGTGAAGTAAAACCACTGACTGATTAGAGCAGAGGTCAAAATCAATAGCAAATTAGAAGGATAAAGATGAGAATAACACTGTTTGCAATTCTATCAGCTCCAAGGTAGTATTTGTTTGACCAACCTGGCAAACCTGAAAAATGAAACATAAATGAGAGATATGGACTCTACTACCATTTTTTTTTAAATTCAACCAGTAAAAAAATGTTAACACAACGAAGAAGCTAATAAGCTGGTCTCAGAACAAGGTTGCCTATACAGATGTTGCTGAAGATGGGCAAGATCCCTAGGCATTCAGAATTATGAGATAATTTCTAGAGTAAAATCTCTTTGAGGTAAAGAATTGGAATCCAGGGGGGC
>CM053591.1:158386156-158413242 GCA_028646515.1 Pseudochirops corinnae | reverse complement strand
CATGTATATTTGTGGTTTCGAGCACCTCATAATGTTTTTATTTCTCATTATTTCAAGCCAAAATGAGATAACTAACTTCAGGGGGCTAACATTTCAGTGAAACTTTTTTTTTTATGCTTGATTGGATTTTTAAAACATTGAACCTCTGCTCCGTTTCCAACATTGACTTGTTGAGGTTGCTAGGAAGGGAAAATTTCTCTGTAATCTCATAAATCCTGTTCCACTCCACTCCCCCACTTATTTCTCTTTCTCCTCTGTCTAGGTTAAGGTTCTTTGCCTTGGGTCCAAAGATTGGAGTTTATGAGCCTCAGTGGGGAAAAAACCCAAAATCTTGATTTTCTCTAAGCTTTTACTGAAACTTAGCATTTTCTTCAATTCTTTTAAAACATTAATTCTGAGGAGTTCATAGGCTTTATAAGACTGCCAGAAAGATTCCTGACACAATAAAATTTGTTAAGAATTCCTTAATCGACCTTTAAGAATGTTACAAAATGTACAAACCGTAGATTATGTATTGTTCTTAGAAGCTGAAGGGGTTTTTCCAACCTCTTTCCTTCAAGCTCACCTGAAAAAGGCACAAACTGGCTTTAATGGTACAATTGAATAAAGTGATTGCCTCTTTGTTCGCCTGATATTTGTGGTTTTTAGCATCAGTACCCCCGGAGGAAATAATGACACTCTATGGCACAATCTGGAATCTAACTCCTAACTAAATTCATATTATTCAATGGAATGCTTTAAGCTTCACTTATATAATTTTACTCAGTGCTAAACTCCATGATTGAAGGAATTATGGATTATTTATAGGATCCTAAATTTAAGGCTGAAAGGAACTTTATAGGTTATCAAATCTCACCCTGTAGTTTTATAGATAAGGGAACTGAGGCCTAGAGGGGTTAAGCAACTTGCAGGTAATAAATAGAAGAGTTAGGATTTGAACTGAGGTCCTTGATTCTATGTCCAAAGCTCTTTCCATTCTACCATATTGCCTCCTTAAAACTTTGTATTTCTAACAATGCCTAAGACAGGGCCCTGCATCAGTAAGAATTTAATAAATGTTTGAATGCATGAATGGATGAATGAATGATTTTTGTCATCTTATTAAGTACATCCATGATTGGCTAATATGATAAAAAAGGAAAATGATAAATATTGAAGAAGATGTTGGGAAAATTGGACCACTAATGCATTGTTGGTGGAGTTGTGAACAGATCCAACCAATCTGAAGAACAATTTGGAACTGTGTCCAAAGGACTATACATAAACTTTGACCCAGCAATAACACTACTATGTCTGTATACCACAAAGATCATAAAAAAGGGAAAATGACCCACATGTACAAATATATTTATGGCAACTCTTTTTTGTGGTGGTAAAGAATTGGAAATTCTGGGATGCCCATCAATTAGGCAAGTACTGAATAAGTTGTGGTATATGAATGTAATGAAATACTATTATTATAAGATGTGAGCAGGCAGATTTCAGAAAAATCTGGAAAGACTTACATGAACTGATGCTGAGTGAAATGAGCAGAACCAGGAGAACATGACACACAGTAACAGCAACAACATGCGATGACCATCTTTGATAGACTTAGCTCATCTCAGCAATAAAATGACCTGAGGCAATTCCAAAAGACTTGTGATGGAAAATGCTGTCCCCATGCAGAGAAAGAACTATGGAGTCTGAATGCAGATGGAAGTGTATTATTTTATCTTTTTTTTTCTTTCTCCCAGTTTTTCCCTTTTGTCATGATTCTTTTTTCATAATATGACGAATGTGGAAATGTGTTTAATATGATTGTACATTTATAGCCTATATTGGATTGTTAGCCATCTTGGTTAGGGGGGAAAGAGGGAAGGAATGAAAAATAATTGGAACTCAAAATCTTATAAAAGTGAATGTTGAAGACTATCTTGAAAAAAGAAAATACTATTAAGTGGCAAAAAAATTAAAAATGCATCTATAAGCAACGGAGAGATAAACACCTTTATTCTCCTATTTGCCAATTACTCCATAATTTTAAAATGAGCCATCATTTCATGCTAATCTGCAACAATATAGAGATAGCCAATAGCAAATAGCCTCAAGAATGTAATATGAGAGTTCATAAAATTCAGGAATTCAAAAAGATGGTCTACTTTTTTTTCTGATAAGCTCTGCCAGAGACTCATAGATTTTGACTATAGAGTGGTTCTGTGTGATGAATGGTCTCTAGTTTTCCTACTTGCAAACAAAGGGATTAAAAGAAATACCAAGACCATGAGCAAGCCCAATATTTTAGCACACACAGTCAGAAATGGGGGCTATTTGTACTTATGTTCCATAAGGAAGGGGATAATGACAAAGGTGGCCAATTTCTTAGCATCTGTGTTTTATTTTTTTCCCACTGCTCCAGGTACATGAGCAGGTACCTAAGAGAAAACATCCCAGTCTCATATCTGGCTGCTTTAGCTTTCACATCTCTAGCATCCTAGGAAGAGGTATGGGTTTGAGGAAGGGAATGGGCACTGCTTCTGTGACTGCCATTCTGGTGCTATTCTACAAGGCTAGGGAGGTAGGGGGACTGAGGAGGTGCTGCCCCTTGAATGTCTTCTGTCTCAATCTCTGTCCATCAGTCTGTCTCCTTTTAAAAACAAAACGAAACCAAACACAAAACACCAATAACTTCCACTGGAGTGGAAAACTCTTTCCTCTAGTTCTGATTTTGTGTTTGCTTCATCTTTTCCCTAACTGGGAAAAAATATAACTCCCAGGGCCTTCAGTGACTTAGTCCCAGGTTAAGAGACAATCATTCCAATCTTTTATAGGACTAATTAGTGTTACACTAATGACAGAGATGTAAAATCAATATTGCTTGTTTACCCTGAAGTAAAACTAAGCAACTTCTGACCCATTTTTCCTCTTTATGTCTTCATGAACAATCTACACAAAGTACATATCATTTGTTGTATTTCAATCATGTACAACTCTTTGTGACCCCATCTGGGGTTTTCTTAGCAAAGATAATGGGGTAGTTTGACATTTCCTTTTCCAATTCATTTTACAAATGAGGAAACAAGTAAACAAGAGTTAAGCGACTTGCTCAGGGCCACACAGCTAGTAAGCATCTGAGGCTGGATTTGAACTCAGGAAGATGAGACTTCCCAACTCCAGGTCTGGTAATTGTGCTGCCTAGCTCTCAATGCATACCATAGTTTTTCCTTAAGAGAACACGTTTCAAAAGAGCTCAATTCAGACATATGCTGATAAATGTTTAGCAGCTGTGTCTCTTTAAGAAAAAAAAAATGTTGCACAGACTATACTTTCAAGTTTAATCTATATTATTAACATATTCTAAATCATTTATGTCTAGACAAGAAACAAAACAACAAATCAAGCTTTAATTTGTAATATTTGCTGATTTCTGAGGTGTAAGTGATCACATTGAACATTTAACGATTAACTCCCCAGAGTCTATACAACTGGCTTCAGCATACCACTAGAAGAATCCTCATCAATTCTTTTCTTTCTTAAGTTAAGAATGATTACTACCTTTATTTCTTCCATCAAAAAAAGTGAACTTTACAAATATTAACTAAAATGAGCATGTCTGTATAAATAGTAGAACAGAGAAGATTGTACATGAAATAGTGCATCTTTTACAGAGAGCTTGATCTTTTAATTTTTTAAAATATACGTTAAATTCAATATACAACTTTCAAAGCTGTCCTGCTTATTAAAAGCAGGATACCACAGTAAGTGATTCCTTCTGGACTTCCTTCATTTCTCTTCTATGCAAAAAAACAACCAAAACCAAAAATGTTTCAATGAACGTATTTTCTTCTTGATAACCTTCATCAACCCCATTTTTCTACCCCAAGTTGAAAAGAAAAAACAAAAAAAGGAAAAATGAAGCCTTTATGAAAAATATGCTTAGTCAATCAAAATAAGTCTCCACTTTCATTATGCTTGAAAATCTCTATTCAGTTTTCCAACTTGAGCATATCACTTCTCTTTTAGGAGGTGGGTAACGATCTCGAATCCTCTGAATTAGTCTTTTGGAATCATGGTGGTTCACTGAAATAGTCATACTTCTTAAATCTTTCAAAGCTGCTTATAATTTTATTATTATCATATAAATTATTCTCCTGGTTCCCTTCACTTTGTTTTATATCAGGTCATATAATCTTCCCAGGTTTCTCTGAAATGATCCCTTTTGTCATTTTTTAATAATGTAATAATATTATTGCATTATGCATATATGTCATAATTTTATCCATTCCCAATTAATGGGCATGCTATTGATCTTCAATATTTTGCTATGATATAATGATTTGTGGTAAGTATTTGGGTACAAATGTTTCTTTTTTCACTTTGATCTCTTTGGATTATCGGCTTACTGTGGTGTTGCTATTATCAAAGGGTTTAGTAGCTTTTTGCACAACTTTGAATTGCTTTCTAGAACAACTGGACCAATTCACAGCTCTGTCCATGGTATATTATGTTGTTTTGGTCTCTTTGTTAATGTTTCACTATCATCAATGTTCATTAGGGATGTCATTGCTATTGTTGTTGTTTTCTTAGCTTTGTCTTTTCCTAATCTAGGAATGAAGAATATATTTGAATCACAAAGAGTTTGAAAGAATTTTCTTGCCTATGCTTGCAATCTATGTAATATTATAGTTAATTATTTTTGAATGTTTTATAGAGTCCAGTTATAAATCCATCTGTTTCTGGGCTTTTTTTTTCCTCCTAGGGAAATACTATCAATTGATTTCTTTTGTCTATATTGGGTTATATAAAATAACCAATTTCCTTTCATGACTTTTGTGTTAATCTAGGTATTTTGTATTTTTGTAAATATTTTCTTGAATTATTATTATTGTTGAATTCCAAATTTCCTGATCTGCAAGTTGACTCTTTTATTGATGAACCCACTGCACCACCTAACTGTCCTAGCTAAGACTAGAACCTGCCTTTTCAGAGGTTTCTTGGCTTTGACTCTGTCTTCTGGTGGCTTGCTTATTTTCAACTGAGCTGTCTCTTCCTTGATTAATCCAAAGCCCTGAAAAGGCCTCAACCAAGGGGTATTGACTGTGTTTGTAGCAATCCTTCTATAAATACCCTATATGTATTGCTTCCCAAGTGCTGCCCAGGTCCTTTATCCTTGTGGATCTGTTATAGTTTTGGTATTGAATGCATGGGCAATGGGTTGTCTGGGTGTGGGTGTAGGTTTGTCTCCTACTGTCCCATGGGTCAATTATCTGGGCACTGCTCTGGTACTTTCTCCCACAAAGTCTGGAGCACAGAAAGCCTGGCACTGGGTATTCATCCTATCCTATGTCCTGTGGTGATTGGGGCTTAGATGCTAATCCGGTCCTGTCTCCTGATGTAGGAAATGGCTATTTGCATGTACTCCAACAACACAGGCTTGTCTCCACTCAGAATCTCTGCAGGAATTCCAGTGGTCTTAATAAATACTTTTTTTCCTTTCCATTTCCACCCTGAGGACACTTATATTTTTTTGAGGGGGGGAAGAAATTACTTGTACAAATATATCCTCAATTTTAAAGAATATATTCTATATTTAAACTTAATAATCATTAAGGAAAATATGGAATCTAGAGAAAAAAATCTATATAGCTATTAGCCTTTCACAAGACAGGGTCAAATACAATATGAGCAAAGACAATATTTTGTTCTACATCTTTTCTCAAGGCTTGCCCAAATGTTCTCTCCTTTAGCCCTGTTTTCCTTACTTATCTCTTTGTAATTTTCTTATCTCTTTATATAATTGTATATTTATTTATAAATGTATATTTATAATTGTATATTTCTTCCTATGTATATTGTTCATGTGCTTGGACCATTGTCCCACTGCAGAGTGTGTATTTGTAATTTTACAGATATATATCAGTTCCTTTTAGATTGTGGATATCAGTACATTTGCGGCTGTTTTTTTCTTGAACCTACTTATTTTCTTTTAATTTTAGAAATATGGCCTTTTGCTTTATAAAATAATATCCTTAATTGTTAAGAAAGATTTCGAAGAGAATAAGCATGTTCTACCATGCTTTAGAACTATTGTTAGAAACAGAATATTAGACTGGATGAACTATTTGCCAATCATCTCATTTCATTATTCTTCTAATACTTTTATATTTTCAACCAAAGACAAGTAGAAATGGAATTACATTTTCTCTATGAAATGCCATATCTTCTTGAAATCTTATGAAAATTCAATCATCTGCTATTTACAAATACATGACATTTTTAATATCTCTGGATACTCCCACTAGAATATAAACTCTTAGCAGGCAATAATCATAGGATCGGGCGTATGGTACGCACTTAATAAATGCCTATTGACTCATTAACTGTGGCCAAAATAGCCAAATAAATGGATATTTCATTTTTCAGTTTTGGATGCTTTGATGTAATGTACACAAATTGAAATCCCAAGAACTTTGTCTTTAATATATGAAAGTCTCATGAAAATGAAGGCTGTTAAGCAAAAGTAGTTCACAAAGAAGAGTGTGGAATCCATTTCTTCTAATTCTTTGAAAAACCTTGTGAGTGCTAAATGGTTTAAATGCTATTTGTCCTAAAATGGATGATAAAAGAATAATCTCTGAAACTAAGATGCTTTCCTATCCCATGAATCTCTGATTCTATCAAGTGAAAATTATTATATCTTTTGGGAAAAGGTTTTTATGTCTTTTTTATTATTGCCTGTTATATTGTCATTGTTTTTAATTGGGACACTTCCTGTACCTATTTAGAGAAAGGGTAGAGAGGAGCTAAGCCCTAAAATAATTTTTGAAGTCTATTTCATCAATTAAATCTGTTTCAAATAAAGTAAATTTTACTGTTTAGAGAGCTTGGTTGATGCCATTGAATCAGTATTCTTTAGATTGTTCTACCTAGAGCAAGGATTAGTATTGGCATTTATGATGGGATGGAATCAATAGATGAAGGTTAAGTGTGGCCATCTTTGAAAGCTGTAAGTTCCACCTTTGAAGACAATAGTTCCACTATGATAGAGCATCCTGTTCTGCCTACAAAAGCATCCTCCAGTTGGACCACTGGATCATTACACTTTTAGATCTAGTCTAGTCTCCTTATAATTCCTGTTTATTTTTTTTCTTGGACCCAACATAAACTCTATCTTTAAGGACGAGAATTTTATTCCTTTTTTTTTTGTCTTTGAAGACCTAATACCTATCACATGGGCACTGCATAAGTTCAGGACCTACAATTTCATTGGTACAAGGAATTCCCCAATGAGGAAAAATCCCTCTACCAATGCAGATTGGCCACTTCTCAGCAACTGGGAAGTTACCTGAAGGCATTGAGAGGTTAAGTGACCAGTCCAGGGTCACACAGGGTGTATCATAATTTGAACTCAGGTCTTTCTGATTCCAAGGCAAGTTCTTCCTTCAATACATCACACTGCCTGAAGTCTAGTAAAGGTTTAATGAATCCTTGTTGTTTGATTGAGGTTTGGATTACGAATAACTGCCTGGCATTTGCCTTAAGTTTTTCCTTACCCAAAGGCCAAAGTCTTTTATGGTGAGTAGATAAATCTCATTGGAATAGGAAATTAAACTCTTAGAAACTGCAGTAGTGTCAATAGAGTTTGATTTCCAGCCAAGCTGACTCTTGCCAAGACACTAAAGTATCTTGGTTCACACTCAACTTTCTACTCTTCTGTTAGTCATTCACTTATAAATCTCACGATTTAAAAGGATCCTTGCCCACAGCTGTTGTGAATACAAAGGATCTCACATACCTGGGGCTCAAACAACTACACTCTCCTGGAATTTTGGTTTTCCTTACTTATTAAACTAAAAGTTGACATGTTGCTAATTGATATGTTCCTTCCTTGCTCGGAACTAATGAGCATCATTTATCACATCATGTCATCTTCCTTCTTGGATGAACCAAGAAAATGATCCTTGAATCAAGCTGTCTCCTCTCTAAATGCTGTTTGACTTGAAGTGTAAGGGCATGGCTGGCATTTTTGGAGGAAAAAAATAGGACTGAAATATATATGATTCATTATTTATGTCCCAATCCTTAAGAAAATGGTGGAAATCCATTCTAAATCTTGCTAACACTTTATCAGCATGTAAAATTGGATTTGAGTAAGGAATCTGTAAAGATGTCATAGGATAAACAGTGGTGGGTGGCATTAAAATATCTTCCTATTAAGACGAGATTAATTTTGCCACTGTAATGATTTTCTCCCAAGCAATTTATTCTTTTTCAGAATATCTCTTGATGTGGAAATCTATTTTCTTTTAATGAAGAATAAAAGTTTTCATCTATCAACCATGAATAACTCTAGATAATACAGTATGGGAAAAAGGGAAGAAATACTCATGAATCTTTACAAATAGATAACAAGCAAAAGAGATATTAACAATGAATTTATCTTGGGAATCAGAACACAATGATTTATATAGCACAGGGTTATGGCACTTGGGTTGATTTTTTAGTGGCCAGTATGCTGGTAACTACTACTGAATCTCCTACTCTTCCTTTTGTGAAAATGCAATGAAACAGAATGTTAGTGTCAGAAGGGACCTCAGAAGTCCTCAGCGTTCCCTTCTGTAATATACTTGACAAATGTAATATTGCTGCTCCCCATTTTAATTTTTGAGATTTAGTCTCTCTTGTCTTCCCAACCAGTAGTCATTCACAGAGCTAAGCCTATCGTTGATGACCATAGAAGCTCTGAGCTTCCCTGTTTCCAACTTCAGCCTTCCTTCATTAGTCTGGTGGCCCCTTACTGCCAGAGACTCAACATACTGGTGCCATACTTAGTTTGGGAACCTGATAAGATTTAACCCTATTCTACCTCAGATCTCAGGTAGTATGGTAGATAGGACACTGGACCTGAAGTCAAAAACACCTCGGTGCAAATCCACCATCAGACTCTTGCTAACTGTGTGACACTGGGTAAATCACTTAACCTCTGTTAACCTCAGTTGCCTTATCTGTAAAATGGGGATAACAATAGTACTTAACTCTCAGGGTTGTTATGAGAATCAAATGAGATATTTGCAAAGCACTTAGTACATACCTGGTACATAGTAAATTCTATATAAATGTGAATTATTGTTGAGCTCAAATAATCCATCAATTTCAGCCTCACCAGTAGTAGGGATGATAGACAGTCACCATTATGCCTGTCCATATAGCCTTTTTTTATAAGTCCTCAAGTGTGGAAGAACTTACTGTCTTGAGAGAAAGTTTACTATGCTTTTCCTTTCATCAATTCTAAATTATTGTCATGGGAATTTTCATCCATTCTTCTATATTTTCCCTCTGGAGCCCAGTAGAACAACCATGACAATCCTTCTTCCTCATTATAATCTCCATAAACTTGTGATTTTAGGTAAGTCCTTGAGTTCAGTTCCTTCACATGAAAAATGAAGAGAATGGATTAAATTATGTATAAAGATGTATGGTCATGACATTTGGTCAATTGTCTTATTGACATTATCTCATACATCATACGGGTCAGTCACAGACAAACAGTATTCTCTCTGATGACAGTGAAACAAATGACCTATCTTCTTGACCTAATGTGTATGTGTATGTATGTAGACACACACACATACACATACATATATACATGTATGTAAGTATATACTCACATACATATACACAAATGAATATATGCATATATAGAATATATTCACATAGGCATATAAGTGTATATATACAGATGTATACATATATTTGGGTATATACACACACAAATGCATACATACATCCACATCGAGTGAGAATGACAGTGACTCAGAGGTCATTTAGTCCATTCACTGTCTTTAGATCAGACAGCTTTTAAGCCAATCTCAGAAATGCTATTTTTAGATAATATTATTTTGCAGTTTCCCATAGCAACCTGTTTCAGGAATTTCTCAGTCTGTTCAGGGTTGTGATCACAGTGATATTTTGGAAAAAGTCCCCCATTTGGGGATGTTTGGATCTCAGTAAGAAACACCCCCCTCCCAAGGGAAAAAAAAAATTTCTTCCACTCTTTGTGTGCAATCTATTAGCAAAACAAAATTTCTGTGTCTTGCCCTAAATGCATAATGCCAAGACATTTTCTATGTCAAAACAAAATCCTTGTCAAGACAATGTAAGCCTGTTTCCTTGTCTATATTTCCAGTGAGGATGAAAAATCAATTCCTCTTAACTTTTTAAAATTTTTCTCTTTATTTCCAAATCTATTCTTCTTTACTTCTCCCACCCAGTGAGCCATTGCTAGTAATAAAGAATAAACAAGAAAGACCAAAAGAACAAATCGGCAAGAGTAACTACCACATGCACTCAGTTTGACAGTACAGGCAGTGTTAGATATCTATAATCCCCCACATCACAGAAGGGAAGTGGTTCATGTCCTCATCTCTTCTTAAGGCCAAGGGTAGCCCTTATATATACACATTTCAATTTGTTTTGCTTTTGTTCAGGGAAAATAATCCTATATAAATATCACCCATACAGCAGAAGGGGAAGAGAAGAAGCTCTTATATAGCCCCTACTATGTGCCAGGCACCATAGTAAGTGCTTTGGAAATATTATCTATTTGATCCTCATGGTAACACATTGGGGAAACTGAGACAGACAGTTTAAGTGACTTACCCAGGGTCACATAGCTAAGAAGTATCTGAGGTAAAATTTGAACTCAGGTCTTCTTGACTCCACCTACCAGTCCTCTGTTCACTTAACTACATAGTTACTACACACACACACACACACACACACACACACACACACACACACACACACAGAGTCCTATTTGAATGAGAAAAAACTTTGGCTTCAAGACCTTAGCACCTATTTTCTTTCTCTGCTCATAAAACTTGGGAGAATCTAAAAATGGATGGCTAGAAGCAAAGCGGAATGGGCTTGATGTGCAAATAAATATGTAGAGTGACTCTATATGCCCCTAGTGGTAATGAAATTCTTGTTAAATCAATGGAATTCTTCTACAATTCCTTGGAGATGAAAAGCATGTGTAGAGAACCAGGAAAAATTTGTACACAATCACAAACACATCATATGTGTGACAACCAACCTTGATAAACTGGACTCTTCTCAGCAATGCATAGTTATAAGACAACTCTACAAGTCTCAAGATGGAAGGACATATCTACATTCAGAGAAAGATCTAGAAAGAACAGAGTTTAAATGTGGACTGAAGCAATCTACATGCTATCGTTCTTTTTCATGTTTGGTTCCCTTTCTTTTTTCCCATGGTTCACTCCATTGGTTACAACCTTTCTATACAACCAGGCTAATGTCTGATTTGAAAATATTTGCAGATCCAATACTTGATTGCATGCCGCCATGGGGCAGGAAAGGGAGGGGAGAAAATTTGAAACTCAAGAGATTATAGAACTGAATCTTGTAAACTAAAAGTAAATAAACAAATCAAATTTTAAAAAAATCCTGGAATAATAACACCTGCCTCCTAAGGTTGTTGTGAGGATAAAAATGAGATCATAAGTGCATTGTCCTTTTCAAATCTAAAAATCTATGGGAAAATATATAATATATAAAATCATAAATTAATTGTATTAATTAATATATGAATAAATTATTTAAATATATAAAAAAACAAACAAAAAAGAAAAGCATGTGTAGAAGAGATACTAAAGTACTTGTATGAGTACTGATTTTGAAGCTCTAGCAGTCCCTTGATAAGTGAATACTTTGGGACTGAAGTTATTTTTGACAAAGTCAATGGGTGCATGGAAAAAGGTAGGAGGAAGCTCTGATCTCTTCTGTCTACATGCAGTGGTACCTCAGCTGAAGACAGTAATAGCTTCCTTTTTACAATCCCAGAGGGAAGTGCAGTACTCTCAGTCTGCTTTCAGACTCATGGTCCTGCTTCCCTGGTCTAGTCATATGGGAAACTACTTGGACCACAACCCTTCTCCATTGCTGAGTGCTTGTTTTGCAGAATTGGAGTGAGGTATTTTCTTTGGGAACATTTACACCTTGGAAATCAGCAAACATTATCAATCAGGACTTAATTTATTGTTGTCTTTATTTCCAGATTTAAGAAACTTACGGAGAAAATTGTAATATTGCGTATTAAGCTTAAAAGTCTATTGTGGGTACATTTCCCTGCCCTCGCTCCCTCTCCATCCTACCCCCTGGCCAGAACTGCTTGCTCAGCATTTGCCAGCAGGCCATTGGGTGTGTGTGTGGGGGAGGAGTTGGTGAGCATCCTTGAGAGGGGGGGGAATACCTCAGAGAAGCTAGGAGAGCTAGGGACCCAAGGTTCTCTTCACCTAGAAGAGAAAAGACATCGTTTTACCTGCAGTAGTCTAACAAGAAGGTGCAAGAGAGCATCATTTAATCTGATACACTTTCAGCATCAGTCCTTTGTCTAGCCCAGCTTAGGAAGGAATGGTAAGAGTAGTTATAGAACTGTAAAACCCATTCTTAATATCTTTTCCCCTATTAATTTTTATTATATGTGACACTTATTGTTCACATAACTTGGATGAGTGATTTTACCTCTCTGACTCCTCTTTTTTATTTTTGCTTTTTTTGTGTGGGGGGAGGGCAGGGCAATTGAGGTTAAGTGACTTGGCCAAGGTCACACAGCTGGTAAGTGCTAAGCGTCTGAGGCTGGATTTGAACTCAGATCTTCCTGATTCCAGGGCTGATGCTCTATTCACTGTGTCACCTAGCCGCTCCTCTGACTCCTCTTAAAGTGAGAAGGTTGGTTAGATGATTTCTGAGGTTCCATTGAGCTTTAAGCTTATGATTTAATAAGTCTCAAAGAGGGTCGATCTCATTGTTTTCTCTTCCGCTTATCCCCACCCTGTCCCGCTCTTTTGCTCTTTCCCCTCCTCCTCCTTTTCCCTTTATTTTTTGTCTCCCTCCTTCCCCCCCCTTTCTTCTTTTTTCATTTACTTCCTCCTTTTTATTCATCTTTCTTTCATCTCCATTTTCTCCTTTCTCTGTTTCCTCTTCCCCTTCCTCTTCCTCTTTCTCAGACTCTCCACAATGAAAGGAATATAACTTCAGGAACCCTGAAATGAAGGCATTTCCTTATCTTCTCATGTTTCGAAGGTGAAAAGACCAAGCAATCCGATATAAACCATACAGGGTGATTTTCAGACTTTCACAGTCTAATAAATTGCCCACTAAGGTTCAAAAGTAAATTTCAAAACCCAGTCCTGTAGTAGTATAAAAAATACTAGTTTAATATCCACATCATAGCTTCTATATAAACTGTTGAAAATTATTGAAACGTCTACAGAGGATATGAAGGAAAATTATGTTTGGATACATTTCTTTCCTTTCATCGAGAACAAAAAAGAATGCTGCCACCTGACCTTGGTCCCACAGAGATACAGAGAAGGTACTTTTTATCTGTAATTTGCAGGGTGGTTCCATGGACATTAATCAGTGAAAATCCTACCCTACTCTTCCTCGAGAATTAAGGGGTGGAAAATGAATAAGTAGGAAAAATTTGAGAGGAAATCAAATACCATAGTGACTATAGCTCCCAAATTGGAAAACTAGTAGTCACTAGTTGTGTTCAGCACTTCCCTCCCAAACAAACCAACCTAATGAATGCCAAGGCTCTGCGACAGCTCCCTAAATGTAATTGCTGACCCCTCAGGACTAACTCCCCAGGGATGGTAAGTTTAGTAAGTCAGCCCAGGTCCAGAGATTTATCCCTGCCTAGATTTTTGCTGAAGGGTCCTTTCTGGAAATAGGCTCATGCAAACCACATCTGGGCCTCTGTAGATACTATCTTTGTGACTGTCAGCAAGTAAATTATTGTAACTTAAAGTTCTCAATGACCCAGGCAAGTCTCTAGAACAAGTTTGAGAGAAGATTGAAGCACCGGACGAATTTTCATAACTCAGTACTGATGAAATCATAAGTATTCCAACCATCCTCCCCTTCCTAGCCCTTCCCCTGATCATAAGTAAATTAACATTTACTAAGACCATATCATATACCAGATAATGTTAAAAAGAAGAAAGACAAAAGCAGGCTCTGATGTCAGGGAGCTCCCAGTCTAAAGAGGGAGATATAATGTAGACAATTCTGCATAATAAAGATAGATATGGGGTAACCTGGAGGCACTCTCAAAGGGAAAGCACTAGCCACTAGTGGGACCTAGAAAGATCCCTTACAGAAGTTAGAATTTGAGCTGAGACTTGTATGAAGCCAGGGAAGCCATGCAACAGAACCAAGGAGTGAGAGCATTCCAGGAGAGAATGAAAAGACACACAGTCAGGAGATGGAACGTCCTGAATAATATTTTAAAACCCCTTCTTTTGCAAATTGGTGATTAATTCAGTTATTATGAACACAATGAATTATTATTTCTGCTATTAATAATTCAATATTTCAGTGAGGGCCCTGATCTGAATCATACCTCATTGTTTTTGATGGTCCAGAAACCCGGGTGAGAATGAACTCAAAACCTTTTGTTTGCTATTTTAGAAATCATCAGGATGGTGGATGCCCTGAAAAAAAAACATTGATACAAGCTTCTACCAGTCTGAAAAAAGTCAATGGGCCCTGCAAACAGTGCCCTTCAGGATAGGAAAAGTGCTCATGATTTTGCATTGATTTAAGGTGGTACAAAGTATGGCTCCCAATAAAATAAACTGTTTTTGTTCATTTTTATCAACTGCTGCAAATATTTCCTCATTCTCCACCTCGTTTTTCTGTTCCCCACATACATGTTGGCAGAAACAAGTAAGCAAAGAAGATTGTCTTTACCCCTATTAAACTTAAGGGTGTTATTTCTGTTTTGTTTGACTTTAATAATGTCAGTGCTGGCTAATTATGAAGAATGTTCCAAATTTAGCTGAGAACGTAAGAATAAGGATGCATCAATTAATGCAATTTCAGGACAAGCAACCATGGTGATACCTGACTCTGGCTGAAGTCTCCTCATGATATTCCATTCTGCTTATGTACAGCCCAATTAAGGAAGAACCTTTGACCCAGCTGGTGTCTGTGCTCTAGAGAAATAGAAAGGTATATCAGCACTGAGCTTAAAATGCAATGTTTTTTGCATTTTAATTGGTATCCTTGTTGCTGAGGGAGAAGATATGTCAAATACAATCTTGTGCCCGATATCTGTTTATAAGAGATTCAAAAATTCTCAGGGGTGCTAACTTTCTTCTGTTATGGCATTTTGATAGCATAGCTCAACAAGGAGGCTACTGTACTGTACTGAAAAGTAATTGAACATTTTTCAAGGGAAAAATGATTGGGGTGAACTTAGGATGTCAACACTTTTCCAAGTGTGTTTTATTGAATATTCATATAGATTTTGAAAAGACCAAAACCCCTAAGGCAGGTTCTATGGTACTATAAACTCCAACTTTCTGACCCCCAATATAGTACATTTCCACTAAGGTGAGTAGACTACTTTGTTTTGTCTTTGTTTATTTATTTTAATTGTGTAGAGATAACAAAATAGCATGGTGTAATGGATAAGAGTTTTAGATTTGAAGTTAAGAAAACCTAGATTCAAATCCCACCTGTTAGATGTTTTAGCTTTGGGACTATGGACAAATCACTTTAACTTTTTTTCATTCTCTGGCAAGTCCCCAAGACTTCCCAATTATAGATGGGTTGTAGTATGTCTCCCTGGAGGAAATTATCTATCCCTCCCACCTTCCTCCCTGGGCCTTGCTCTCAAGAAGTTTACTTTCCACTGAGAGATAAAAGTAAGTATAATAAAAGTAGAAAATTAAGAAATGGGTCAAAGGAAGAATTAGAAAAAATTCTCTAAGAATATTTATATTTGAGGAAAGGAGCAATAAGAGTTAAGGTGAAGAGCGGATAAAGGAAATCTTGCTTAAGAAGTGGCCTTTGAGATACACCTAATAGAAAATTAGGAACTTCCCTAGTGGTGATGAAAATGGGATGTATTCCAAACACATACCTCTACAAATAAATGGATTTATTTGATGACAATTGTGAGTTTGAGGAAAAGCTAGTGGTTTTGGTAGAAAATGTTATAAATAATAGGGGGATGAGAATAGAGTGCAGAACCATATAAGGTATAAAGATTTTCCAGATAAGGAAATTCCCTGTAGTAAAGCAGACCATCACCTTGTTTGCAACTTATACTCTCAGAAAGTTGTCTAGAATTCTGAGAAGTTAAGTTACTCATCTAGGGACACCCAACCAGTTTGGATCAAAGGTAGAACATGAATTCAGGTCTTTTGGGATCTACAAATGGTCTTTAAAAACTAACTTTAGTGGAACTTTGATGAATATATGTGTGTCCCTTCTACATCTAGCTAGAAGCTTTGATCAGAGCCAGACTGTGGGGGGTCTTAAAAGCTTGGATATAGATTTTGTATTTACTTTTTCTGAAGGATTTTGAGCAAGGAAGTGACATGGGCAGATTTGTCTTGGGTCTTCAGTGGTAGCCAGTTGGACCCACAAAGACTTCAGTAATTTATATCTCAAAGTATTACTTGGATCATTGGAAGGGACTTTCAAGATCACTTAGTAGAATCCTTTTATTTTGAAAATGAAACTGATACACAGGGGTTAAGCATCTTCCTTAAGGTTATAGTTAGACATGCAAAGTTGGATTTTGAAATATACCTTTTACTTCCAGGACATATATATATATATATATATATATATATATATATATATATACACTGATGAAATCATAAGTATTCCAACCATTCTCCCCTTCCTAGCCCTTCCCCTGATCATAAGTAAGTTAACATTTACTAAGACCTTATCATATACCAGATAATGTTAAAAAGAAGAAAGACAAAAGCAGGCTCTGATGTCAGGGAGCTCCCAGTCTAAAGAGGGAGACATAATGTAGACAATTCTGCATAATAAAGATAGATATGGGGTAACCTGGAGGTTATATATACATATATATAAATCAGGGGATCTTCGCAGTTTTGATTTGACTTGGTCTTGCTGCCTTAGTGTACTAAATAAAACCCTTTTCACTTTCTTTTCCTGAGTTTACCTCATTGACCAGGGCAAGGCTTGAACCAAGACTTTTTATACTCCCATGTCCATTAAAGTTTCAACATTGTTTTTTGAGGCCTACTTTTATTTTAACCATTATAGACATACAGAATTTTTAAATTGTTATTATGTCATTTGATTCATGTCTGATTTTTTGTAACTCCATTTTGAAGTTTTCTTGGCAAAGATAGTGGAGTGCTTTGCCATTTCCCTTCTCCAGTTCATTTTACAAATGAGGAATTGAGATAAGCAAGGTTAAGTGACTTACCCAAGGTCACAGTTAGTAAGTATCTGAAGCCAGATTTAAACTCATGAAGATGAGTCTTCCTGATTCAAATATCAGTGCTCCATCCATTGT
Source organism: Pseudochirops corinnae (assembly GCA_028646515.1). Classification (NCBI taxonomy): domain Eukaryota; kingdom Metazoa; phylum Chordata; class Mammalia; order Diprotodontia; family Pseudocheiridae; genus Pseudochirops; species Pseudochirops corinnae. The sequence goes on along the minus strand of CM053591.1, from coordinate 158,395,883 downwards.
ACTACCTAAATGCCCCTTAGATATACAGAACAATTACTTTGAAATGGTGAATTATAGAGGCCCATGAGTACACCAAGAAACTCTGTAATAACAAGGGAAGTTATTGTCTTAAATCACGACTTATAAATAACCACAGAGTACATAATGTAAAAACAAAGAACTTTGTTAGACTGTGCTTCTCAGCTATCTAACTACAGACTGCTTTTGAAAAGGGAAGCAATTCTTTCTTGGACCACTTTGCCATCATACAATTTGCTTTGAGCTTAGATATCTTTCATAATTCTGGTAGACAGGAGAAAATGTATGTCATTTGTAGGCAATGTTTCCATTTTCTAAAGTTTTATATGTCCTCTATTATATCTGTTAGCAGATTACATAATCCAACCAGAAGGAACCTCAGGGGCCATTTAGTCTGATCCATACTGCCTTAAAAAAAAAAAAATCTTCTACCACCCACCCAACAATTGTCATCTAACCTCTTCTCAACTCATTCCACTTTGGGAAAGCTCCTCTTGCTAGGAATTTTTTTGCTGATATCAAGTATGAATGCATCACTTTACAATTCCTACTTGTTGTTCCTATTTTTACCCTCTAAAGACAAACAGAATAAATCCAGTCTCTCTTCCCCATAACAGTCTTTTCAATGCCACTTTTCGCCCAAATCCTCTCTTTTCCAGCACTCAAGACCTTTCACCATCTTGGTTGCCCCCATCTGGATATTCTCTGGTTTATCAATGTCCTCTCCAAACAAAGCACAATATTTCTGATGTACTCTGATCAGGCAAAATGCATAGGGATTATCACTTCCTAATTGCTAGAGGTAGCTAGGTGGCTCAGTGGATAGGAGCACTGCGTGTAAAGTCAGGAAGACCTAAGTTAAAATCTGGTCTCATACACTTACTAGTGACCATGGACAAGTCACTTAACTTCTGCTTGCTTTAATCCACTGGAGAAGAAAATGGTAAACCACTTCAGTATTTTTGCCAAGAAAACCCCATGGACAGTACTGGCATGCTATGGTCCATGGGGTCACAAAGAACCAAATACTATTGAACAACAATACCATCCCAAGTATGGATAAAATTTTTTTTCAGATAAATGGATAAAATAGATAGAAAAAAAGATAAATAAATTGATAGAACATTTTTCGAATGTTTATTTTATTCTGGCCACTTGAGATATAAATACAAGCTAATAAGACAAGCTCTACATTCAAGGAATCTACATTCTAGTGGGGGGATATACATAAAGGAAGTTGAAAAGGGATAGGGAAAGGAAAAGGTACCTGTGTATGGGGCAAGGCCATCAGTCAGGAGGTAGAAAAGTCTGAGTACGAATCTTGCCAGGATTGAAAGAGTATAGCTTGGCCTCTCATGGAATGGTGGTTCAGGTTAGAGAGTTACCAGTCAGGATAAGAAATCTCAGGAAAGAGGCATCTTTAGGTTAGGAAGATTGCTGGCAAGAAAGTAGAGAGGGCTGGAGAGTGAATTGAGCAGTGACTGACATTTCACATTGTTGACTCATTTCAGCTTGTAGGGTCAAGAAAAGCCTTGATCCTTTTCCTGTCTCATTGCCTTTTAAACATGTCTTCTTCTGTTGACACATGTGAAATCAATTTGTTCAAATCCAGTGGAACTTATTTGACATCTAAATATTTATATTATCACTTTTGTTGTTGTTCAGTTGTTTTAGTAATATCTGACTCTTTGTGACCCCATTGGAGGTTTTCTTGGCAAAGATACTAGAGTGGTTTGCTATTTTCTTCTCCAGCTCATTTTACATATGGAAAAAAAAAACACCTGAGGCAAACAAGGATTAAGCAACTTATCCAGGGTCACACAGCTGGTAAGTGTCCAAGGTCAGATTTGAACTCAGGTCTTCCCAACTTCAGGTCCAGCACTCTATCCACTGTGCCACCTAGATACCCTAATATTATCATTACTAAATTTCATTTAATTTCATTCAACCAAATGTTCTATCCGGTCAAGACCTTTTTGCATCCTAACACTCTTATTCAGTTCATCAGTTATCCTTCCAAGCTTTGTGTCATTTGCAATTCAAGTCATTGTTGAACAACGTAGAACAGGTCAGGACCAAGCACAGATCCCTGGGGCACTCTACTAAAGATGTCCTTCCAAGCTGACATCAACCAATTTCAAATCCATCTAGTTGTACCTTAATCCAGCTCATAGGGTTTCCATTTTTTTTTTCCTATAAGAATAGCATGACATTCTTTAGCAAACATTTTGCTAAAATTTAAGTGAACTACATTCATGAAAATCTCATGTTCCACACATTTGGTCAATGTCAAAAATGGAGAGATTTTCTAGATCTTCTCGAATCATCTCCTTAATATTTTATTCCAGAATTTTGTCAGGATTTGAAACCATGCTCAGTGACCTATTGTTTACAGAATATATTCCATTTTCTCTCCCTCTCATTAAAAAAAGAAAAGAAAAGAAAATCAGAACAGTTGGCCTTCTCCTGGACTGTGGCACTTCTATATTCATGATCTTTCAAAATTCATTGACAGTGGCTCAATAATTCCATTCTCCAGTTCTTTCAGTATCCAAGGATGAAGACTTGAACTCATCAAGGGCACTTCAGTACAAGCTAGATGATCAGTCCTTCCTTATCTTGGGGTTCAAATCTCTATTTGCTATTTTTGTTCTGTCATCTCTCATTTGAAGGTCTTTCTCCTTGGCACAAAAAAACAGAATCAAAATGAGAATTGAATAGTTCTCCCTCCTCTCTTTGAACAGTTATCATAATCCTATCTACCTTGAACAGAAGCCCTATCCTTTGGTGACCTTCCAACTTTTCTTAAATTTAACCATAAAAGAAAAAAGAAAACAAACTTCTTGTTCATAGCTTTCTTTGACAGCCTCAGTTCATTCCGGGTTTTAGCCCTCCTGATTTTTTTTTAGAGGCTTCTGTATTGATTCACTGCTGCCTTCCCTTGATTTTGGATGCATTCTTTTAAAATCTAAAGTGGTTTATGAGTTCTCTTCACAACCCAATGTCTTTAGACAACTCACATTTTCCTTCTCATTAGAATCGGGTTTTTTTGTGTGTGTGTCTTTTGAGTGTCATTCACGAAATTTTTCCCTTTCCTCCCAAAGTGAATTTATGGGATCAGACTTATCCTTCCTCTGAAATAATTGAAATCTCCTCTCCCTAACTTTGGAGTTCATGTTAGATTATTGCTTTTTTAGAGCTTGACATAGTTGATGTTCCTCTTATGAAGATAAATTATATTGAAAAAGTAAAAACAAGTTCAATATAATCTACTTAGGAAGAGAATGAAGTATTTCATGAATTTTGTTAAGGATCTCCATCCAAAGTATTTGTGTGTTCACAGAAGACTAACATCTTTGACTGAGGGCTTGCCAAATCCTTTTCAGGGCTGTTCATCCACCTTTGGTATTTACTTGGCTCTTAACTCTCACCTGTGGTTCCAAGAAGTTGTACTATGTGCAGAGGCCACACTCTAATATACCATATCAACAGAAAGGTTATCCTAAGTTGAAGGTAACCGGTACCTTCATGTGAAGTATCTAAGCATGTGAAGATTTGTAATGGTAATGGTAATTTGAATACCTTCCCTGCCCCTTAATAAGGCTAATGGAATTTAGAAACCTTCTCTGCCCCCTAATAGGTTGAATGTAACCACATGGAGTCTGTGGGGGGAAGAGTTTGCTGATGAGTGGAACAAAGCCCACAGGAAGCTGGGAGTCAGAGTAGCTATATGGTGGGAGAGAGGGGATATACCCAGGGAGACAGGCTTGTGAGTGTTGGTTTGTGGGAAGGTTAAAGGATGGTGTGGCTCTCTGCTATGTTGTGGTGTATTAACTTCTATCTTGCTATGATGGATTCAGTTTACTGGTGTTGTGATTTGGCTCTTTGGCGTCAGAATAAATATTTTGCTTCTGTCTTCTATATGGAAAGTCTGTTATATTTTGTGATTGAGAATTACGCCTGCATATTTACAGTTTCTGTTGGCTCTGTGAATATTGTGTTGGCCCTACAAGACTTCTCTGACAGAATGGAGAGATGGCAACGATTTGCTCCAATGGCCAAGATGGGGGCTGAAGCAGGTGCTATGGAGTGCTTAGAGCTTGGTCCGACATCAAAGACATTAGGCTCCATTCCCTGAATTCTGGGCTATTGCTATTCATTACTTTTGTCCTGCCACAGGACTCTTGGAAAGAGAGTAAAACTGACAACTTTGTGTTACTCTGTCTCACTTAGAACAAGTCACGATAATCACACTGTGATGTCATTGGTCCTCTTAGAAAATAAAGGACAAACAAGCAAAAGACCAAGTACACATACACAAACACACACACACACACACACACCCCTGCATGTATAGATATGTACATGTATGTACATATACGCATATATCAGACACACAATAAACATACAGACATATGTGTGTATATATACATATAGACATATCAGAACCTAGGAATTAAAAGAGAATTGATCTTGAGAACTTTACACTCCAGTTGAGGTTATAAGACACATTCATATCAACACATGAACATTGTTGAATGACAAATTATTCTGTCTTTATTAAAAACTTTGCTGTCTTATGGTTCTTATACAGGCTGTTGAATAATGCATCATATGGAAAAGGTATCATTTGAAAATTTGATAGCTATACCATCTATATCTTTATTCAAGGTATTGGGCATGGTTCCAAATTTTTCTCCATAATGGTTGGGCTAGTTTGAAACTCCACTATTGATACATTAGTGTCCCAATTTTTCCATACGCCCTCCAGCCTTTGTCATTTTCTTTTTCTGTCATATTAGCCAATCTGATGACTCTGATGTGGATATCTCAGGATTCTTTTAATTTGCATTTCTCTAGTTAGTGGATTAAAGCAACTATGTGGTGCAGTGGATAGAGTACTGGTCTTGGAGTCAGGAGGACTTGAGTTCAAATCTGACCTCAGATATTTACTAACTATATGACCCAGGGAAAGTCACTCAACGCTGTTTGCCTCAGTTTCTCATCTGTAAAATGAGTTGGAGAAAGAATTGGCAAACCACTCCAACATTTTTACTAAGAAAGCCTGAATGGGGTCATGGAAGAATTGGACACAACTAAAACAATTTAACAACAATCAGTAGTGATTTAGTACATTTTTAAAATCTGACTATTGATAGTTTAATTTCTTTTTCTAAAAACTACCTGTTCATTCCTATCCTTTGACAATTTACTAACTGAGGAATCTCTCTCTCTCCATAGACACACACACATATATGTATGTATGTACATTTTATATATATATATATGTATATATATATATATATATAGCTATGTATGTATGTATTCAGCTCAGTTTCCTATATATTTGAGAAATGAGGCCTTTTGTCAGAGAAACTTGCTGTGAAATTTTTCCTAGTTTCCTGTTTTTCTTCTAATTTTGGCTACATTAGTTTTGTTTATGCAAAAGCTTTCTAAATTATATGTCATCAAAATGACCTATTTTATTTTTTGTAATTCCCTCTGTTTCTTGTTTGATCATAAATTCTTTCTTTAAGCATAAGTCTGAAAGATACATTTTTCTACATTCCCCTAATTTTCCTGCGATAGCATTCCTTATGTCTAAATCATTTATCCATTTTATCTTATCTTTGTATATGGCATGAAGTGTTAGTCTACTCTATACCTAGTTTCTGCCAAACTACTTTCCAGTTTTCCCTAGCAATTTTTGTAAAGTGTTGAGTTCTTACCCCCAAAATTGGATTTTTGGATTTATCAAACACTAGATTACTATGATTCTTTACTGTTGTGTATTGTGTACCCAATCTATTCCACTGATGCACCATTCTATTTCTTAGCCAATACCAGATCATTTCCATAACTACTGCTTCACAATGGAGTTTGAAATCTGGAACTGCTAGGCTGCAAGAACATTAACTTTGAATTCAGTCTTGAAGGACATGAGGCACATGATTACAAAGGCAGATTTTCATTGTGAAATGAGTGCTAGACTGGAATTCTGGACAGACCTTGGCGGGAAACCCAATTCCAACATTTATTAGCTCAGTGACCATTGAGTAATTCAATTAACCTCTCTTTGCCTTAATTTATTCATCTGTAAAATGATAATTATTTATAGTACTTACCTCAAAGGGTAATTTTAAAGATCAAAGCAAAAAAGACCATAGATGTAAAATGCTGTGTAAACTTTGCAGAGCTACATGAACATCACCTGCTCATTGGGAGAGGCAGTATGATCTAGTAGATTGCAGTGAAGAAAGCCTAGGTTCATGTCTTGCCTCTGAACCATACTATGTGACCTTCATCAAGTCACTTAACCTTTGAATATTCCCAGATAGCTCTCTAACATTGTAAGTTTCTATGAAGGTGCTGACTTGTTTTGGTAAAGGGGATTTTCTCATCTGTAAGTTTCATTATACTAATTAAATCACCAAATACAGCTACACTGAAGGAAGAGGGAGACATTCTACCTGGAAGAGAATGCTGTGCTCACACGTATAGAGGGAGAGATGACCCAGAAAAAGTGAGCGACTGAAGAAACATCTTTGGAAGCCATGCTTCAGAACAAGCTAGATGATCAGTTCTTTGGGATGGCATTGAAAGAATCTCTGCAATGGATGAGGGGGTTTGATGATATGACTTTGGAGTCTCTGAGGTCCCTTTGAACTATAGGAGTCTGTGAATCATTCTGGGGAAATTTATTCTTCTCCACAAGCTGCCCATTCTATGGGTATAGCTTGTAGGTTTAATTTAAATGAAAGTGCTTTGGCTACATTTTAAAATGGACAGTCATAAAAAGCTCATAAAATAAGAAAAGAGTCCTTAGTGAACACTTAGTCTGACACTCTCATTTTAGAGAAGAAAAAACTGAGACCAGCCACTCTACAGACTTATTATGTTGGGTACATGGTAGTCACTTTGGACAAACAGTGAACTTATAGGTATAGTAATCCATCCAACTCTAGGACCCCTTGTCGCTGTCCAATTATTTCAGTCATGTCCAACCCTTATGTTCCCATTTGGTGCTTTCTTGGAAAAGATACTGAAATGGTTTACCATTCCTTCTCCAGGACATTTTGCAGGTGAGAAATGGAGGCAAACAGGGTTCAATGACTTTCTTGGGTCACACAGCTAGTAAATGTCTGAGACTAGATTTGAACTCAAGAAGAAGTGTCTTCCTGACTCCACTCCTGACTTCTAAGAACTCTATCCACTGTACCACCCAGCTTCTTTCTAAGACCTCAGCTATTCAAATACTTCTTCCATAGTTTTATATGGGTTCTGAAACTTTCATTAAAAGAGAAAATCCCCAAGGCTATCACTGGGTCTAAAGAAAATATATAGGGAGTAGGAGGAGTGAGTAATGGCATCTTCTAAACTAATGGTCTAATTTTTTTTCATTAGGTTGGAAAATAGAAGGCACAAATTCTGAGGGAAATAAGAGTAATGGCTTGATCAGTAATGAAGGATGACCCAGAGAAGGCACTTCAATCTATGATGGCAACAAGGTGGGATAGAGTTGGAGTTGTTGTCAAGAAGACCTGAGTTTGAATCTTTCCTCAAACATTAACTATGTGAACCTGGGAAAATAATTTCATATTTCTCAGGCTTCATTTCTTTATTTGCAAAGGGTGTGTGTGTGTGTGTGTGTGTGTGTGTGTGTGTGTGTGCGCGTGTAATAGTACCTTCATCACTGACAACCAAAAGAAATCATTTTTAAAGTGCTATACAGTTATATCTTCTAGATGGGGACTAGGGGGCTGGAAAATCCACATAAAATTTTTTGCCTCTCCCTTTGTATCAGAGAAATATGAATTATAATGGTATTAAAAGATAAAATGTCTTGATATTATACAATATTACATGTAGTTTATGTAGTTTTGAGTTTCTAAACTTTTTCTGTTTTGTCTGCTGGCCTTTGCATGTCATCTGAGGCTTCTACAAAGCTTCCCCCAAATTCCCATTTAATTTTTTTATGCCAAACTGAGATATAGCAAAACCACAATGGGGAAAGTTGCTTTGTAGAAGGGATAACTATAAATGTTTTCTGTTAAAATATTGATGTGATAATGGGAAAAATATCAGTGTTGCAGAGAGTGGAATGAGACCCTAATAGCTTGCAAAGTAGGAATTCAGGGCAAAGCCACGCTTTGGAGAAGTTATAGAGCGATAACTTCAGAACTAGTACAGGAACCTTTGAGGTCATTGTATCCAAGCACCCCATTTTAGAGATGAGGAAACTGAGTCTGCTGGAAATGAAGTAACTTGCTCAATATAATAGAGTTAGAAAGTTACAGCTAAATCTTGAACTTTCCATATTTCCATCCAACTCTAGGACCCCTTGTTGCTGTTCAATCATTTCAGCCTCGTCTAACTCTTATGTTCCCATTTGGTGTTTTCTTGGCAAAGATACTGAAGTGGTTTATCATTCCTTTTCCATGTTATTTTGCAGATGAGGAAATAGAGGCAAACAGGGTTCAATGACTTGCTTGGGTCACACAGCTAGTAAATGTCTGAGACTAGACTTGAATTGGTGCCTACTCTAGTCTTCTGCATCATGGTACAAAGGAAAGGACCCTGACTAATTAAAGTCAGAGAATCTGGAATCAAATTCTGTGTTTGGGGCTTATTACCTGTGTGACCTTGGATAAGTTATTTAACTTTCTTTGTCCTCAGTTTATCCATATGCAAAACCAGGGATTTTTGTACTAGATGTTTTTGGAGGACCCTCATACTTTAAATCTATGATCTTATTCCCCCTAGCAGTGGGAAAGAACATCATACTTTGCTTATATACATACATTTTCCAGCACTTACTCTAAATCATTTTTTATTCTTTTCACCCCATCATCTCCTGTGGTACAGGGATCCTAGTACTTCCAAAATCGATCAATCCTCTGAAAAATTTTGTGTTTGTAATATATTAATAGAACATGTAGTGTTAGTTTGGGTCATAGGGCAGCTACGTGATGTTTCCATAATCAGTAGATTATAACAGCTAGGTGGTACAGTGGATAGAGCACTGGCCCTACTCAGTTCAAGTCTGGCCTCAGACACTCCCTAGCTGTGTGACATTGGGCAAGTCACTTAACCCTGTTTACCTCAGTTTCCCCCAAATGAGCTGGAGAAGGAAATGGCAAACCACTCCAGCATCTTTTGTCAAGAAAACCCCAAATGGGGTCACAAAGAGTCAGACATGAATGAAACAATTCAACAACAAAAAAAAGTTTGGCATAATCAAAGGGTATTGAATGTTCCTAGAGAAAAAGGAGTTTGGGAGCAAAATATAGGTAAAATGAAGTTGTTTTCATGGCCAAATTAAATAGGCTGATACAAGATGTGGAAGGAACTTTAGAGATTATTTGGTCAAACTTGTTAATTTTATTATTGATGATGAAATCCAGAGTTTAAGGGACTCCACTCAAATCAACCAGCCAGATAATGGTATAGTCTGTGTCTAGAATACACATTGCTGGATATTGATCCCCTTCCCTTTCCTCAATCTATATCATGGTAGATCCCATTTGATATGGAAAAAACTTCCATAGTTTTCACTTCCGGGTGTCAAGAAACAGTTAAGAAATATTTTCTGAAGTTAGTGGTCAGCCTGGTGAAACTCTATGGTATACAGCCAAGTGAAACTCTATGATAATTAGCCAAGTGAAACTCTATGAACCTGGGAAGCCTCCCTAGAGTGATTTATCTGTAC
>CM053591.1:158352594-158385656 GCA_028646515.1 Pseudochirops corinnae | reverse complement strand
AAACCAAAAAATGTATAAAAGGTTCTCCACCCCCGAACTCAGGGCTGCTCCCCCTTTAACTGGCATGGAATAGCCCCAGCTGGTAAATTAAAGCTCCTTAAAACTTTTAATTCAGACTCTGTGGTCACTTTGTTAAGACTCGTCAAATCGAACCATTTCACAGGGATCATATTGTTGGGCATATTCCATATAGTATATAACTTAGTGTACTGTGGTGGCAATATCTGCTCAGGCTAGGTTATTTTTTTCCCCTGAAAAGAATGTGAAACCATCCATGATAATTAGACTGAGAGACAATGATTCACACAGCTTCTGGTAAATAGAAAATGTGAAAAAAACATAAGGAGCTGGGGATACTCAACTTTGAAGGATACCCCATTGCCCTGTGAGTCAACACATTCTCCTGACTGATCATGCCACCCTACGGAAGTGAGAGGAATAGTGTCTGATTGAACCAATATTTTATCTTTTTTTTTTTTGAGGGGCAATTGGGGTTAAGTGACTTGCCAAAGGTCACACAGCTATTAAGTGTTTAGTGTTTGAGGCCAGCTTTGAAGTTAGGTCCTCCTGACTCCAGGGCCAGTGCTCTATTCACTGTGCCACCTCATCACCCCAATATTTTATCTCTGATACTGTCCAGTAACCTTTTTTCTTCATTATTATTTGGACTAGAAGTGAATCATTTTATTCTACTCCTAAGCTTGAGCTACCAGATCCCCACCAGGGTAGCCAGACTCAGACTTGGTTCAGAACTCATATATATAAAGGGCTTTTAGATAATTTATGATGAATTGCAACATATACATCTTTTTTTTTCTAGGGTATGATAATATATTGAAACAAGAAACATTTTGGTACATACATAATTTCATGTGGCACTATGCTGTAGTGGATGTAGGGTCACACTGGAAGTCAGGCAAAGGCTGGGTTCAGTTCCTTTCTCTGATGCGTATTGGCTGTGTGACATGAACAAATCATTTAATTCCTCAGCGAACTCACCAAGACTTAAGGTACAAATAAGATGCCCATCTTTACCGGTGAAGGGAGTTTTTATGTCATTGAAATCACAGGTCAATACCCCTCAAAATCATATTTGATCTTTTTGAAGGCAATGTCGTAAACATTATGGCATTTCCTCGTAGAAATACTATTATGTGTAGGATTCTATGAATATAGCACATAGTTTGGGAAAATACTCATCAAACCACGGACCTTCTGCTCCCATCCTTCTCTTTCCTCCCCACTTCTCCACTGTCCATACACATCTCTTTTCCTGATAATGGATTCTTTGTTACATACCAGCCAGGATGGGACTCAAATTGTCAGTGTAATCTACCAGGGTCTGCCACTCACCTTGTCACAGAAAATGAGGTTCACCTGACATTGCCGATAGCTACTGTACTTTGTCTCATCCAGTTGGATTGTATTCTTGAATTTCTAGGTCAGAACTATTTATTGGAGGGAACATACTAAATGTGACTTGATGCTAATGCTATTCAGCGACTCATTTCTGTGACTCTAAAACTTAGGCTATCAATAGATGGTCAGATATAAATGAGTTGTAAGGGGGCTGAGAATAGTGCTTTGTCAGCTGATGCTTAGACCAGAGTTACTGAAGCATTTCTCCAAGTTATTCAACCTATGTCTTTCTCAGATACTTCCTAGCTGTGTGACACTGGGCAAGACATACCTCTCACTGTCTCAGTTTTCTTATTTGTAAAGTGGGAGTAATGAAACCCTCTTACAGGTTTTGTGAGGATCAAATTAGATAATATTTGTAAAAGACTTTGCTAACTCTAAAGTACCATACAAATTCTAACTATGATGATGATGATGGTGGTGACTAAGAGTTGTTTATATTTAAGTTAGAGATGAGGAAGAGCTTTTAGGGCATAGAGCTGTTGAATCCAATTGGGTTTCCATTTGCTGTACACTGGCTATTTGTATTGCTCCCACTTGGAGGCCCAGCTCCAGTACTACTCTGTCTTGAAGACTATTCTGATTACCAGTAGCCCAGTGGCTAACTAGTACGGCAAAAGAGATGAAAAGAGAAAGAAAATTTGAATGTCCTTATGTTTGCCCATGGAATGGAACTTGCCCAAGTATCCAGCTGATGCAAATGAATATTTGTAGATAACTGATAATGTCTTACAGGATCAGCAGAGGGAAAGGGACAAAGTAGTAGAACTGATTTAAGGAGACATTTCAGAAATCCCTGCAAATAGAAGTCTGGTAAGGAAGAGGAAGAGAATCAGGTAGTTTTTAGCAACAGTTTCCTGGAAAAATCTTAAATGAGTGTGGCTCAAATTGATGTGCGGGAGATAAGGACCCTGAGAAAACTGGTCTAGTGACCTGGAGGCTATGTGCTATGTTTATATTCTTGCCAGAGGCATCCACCAATTATATGAGCTATAAATATAAGTCAATCTTTCTGCTTGAGGAGTGGGAGGAAAGACCTCTCTACATTCCAGTTCCAGATTATTTGAAAGGATGGAAGTCTCTTAAAATGGAAGAAATAATCTGAAAACTAAACCATAAAGAAAAATATTCTAAAGTCAAAAAAGAGGTATTGAAATAAATGTCAAAAAGTCATTGAATTGAAGAATATGACTCAGAAGAGAACAAGAAAAAAGGAAAATCTGTACCACTTAAACTATGTAATAGTTTATATGTTTATCCTCTCATGGTAAATATGTACTTTCTAATATAGAATTCTATATCATCACAGAAAAAAAGTATACTTTGCAAACATACTGTCTTTAGAAATAAGAAGATTGAAATTAGAAATAAGATTGGTGATTCATTGCCCAGGGGTAATAGAAGTTGTCATATGTAGATTTGATACAGCCAATCAGAAAGAATTTTGTCTTTTAAGCCGCCTGATGGAAAGTCTGTCAAAACTTTTCAAGCCTACTAACCAATGCTGATGAACACGTGGGGGAAAAAAAGTTGCTATGGGAAAAAAAAAATGCCATGATATTCTAATGATTTTGAAGCCTTAGAAACTTCAGCATTTTGGCTAAAAAGTTGATGTTAGAGATCAGGAGGTGGTTTGTTGAATCATTGCTTATGATAATAGAATGATGGACTCTTGACAAAGTGTATCTAATTTCAAGAGGAATCAGTAGGAACCATCCTAGTTCCCAGGTTCCTCTTAAGGTCTTGGCTGTTTTTCTGAATATTCATTAAATTGTTTGGTCTCAGTCGTTCATCAGCTTTAGTCTTTGTTTTTCATTTTCAAGCACACTTTACTTTGTACTTGGATGTGACTCATTTTTTTTCACTGTTGTCTTGAATGATCATTGAAACACTTGTTTTCTCTGCCCCAACAACCACTGCAATATGTCTAACAGTCACTGAAGTATATTGTTTCTGGGTTATAATGTTTTCACATTTTATTGAAGCAATAAACATTTTTCAAAACCAAAGAATTAAAGACAACAAAAGACAATGAAATGTGTATAGGATATGAATTCTAGCTCTCCAGTGACAGAACTTAAAGGGAGGCAACCATTGAAATACTTTTCATCTGATCAAGATTCCATGTTTGGAGTTAGTCTAATGTCACTAGAAACAGAAATGTATAACTTTAGATGTCACAAAATGAAACCATATCAGAATTATTGCTTGTCCTTAGTCATTTTCACCCCATTTATATCAGCTTACATGATAAACTCAATGAAAAAAAATAATCAAGAATTGACATCAGTAAATAAGGATTTGTTACAGAAACAATAGAAAGTGATGAAACTCAACTGCTCAAAAACATGTATGGTAAATATAAATTAAATTTTTAATCACTGAAAAATAGACATAAAAAATTAAAATTTGTGCCATGAATAAGACAGAGATAAAAAAAAAATCACTCACTCAAAAAAAGATTGTATAACTTTCACAAGCAAATGTAAAGGAAGAAAGGATCATGTGCATAAAAACTTCAGAATTACTAGAATGCCTGAATAATATGAAGAAAGGAAACACCTGGTCATCATATTTCAAGAAATTTTATCTGGAACAGAAAAATGCTGGGGTACCTTGAACTGAGTCCATAGTTGAGAGGATGGAGAAATTTGGAACTTGAAGTTTAAAAAAAAAAGTAAATAAATAATAAAAAAATTTAAAAATTGATAGGAAAAAAGTAGGGACAGAGGGAGCTGGCGTGTTTTTTGGAAATTACAAAGCACTTTTCCTGGTCTCACATTTGTTATAATAGCAAAAGCCCATCTTTTCGACACAAATCTTTTGCAAGTAAGGTTGAATGGCAGAAAGACTGAGACATTACTGTCTCCAAAATCTAAGGATAAGAATATCCCGCAGAAGCCAATGGGAAGGCACACATGAGTGGTCGGCAACTTATAACAATAAAGACCTCTAATGCACAGGAGTTAAGGTTGTCATCAAGGAATATTATAACTAAGAGAAATGATGGGATTGTCATATGATGAGAGCAATGGATGACAGGTAGATGGCTAGAATGTCCCTCTTTTACCCTTGTGATTTTTAGAAGAAAGTGAAGAAGGGCTCCCCTTGTGGTGAACTTTTGCAAGGACAAGAATGAATGTGAAGAGTGGTTTGCAGCCTGCATTATTGCAGGGAACTCCAGAATCAATGAGATCATGGATCCATCTGAGTATTTGAGAGAACACTTGAGAAACCATTAGTGATTTTAATTAAAAATACAAGAGAATTAAATCAAATTACTAAGATCAAGAATGAGAAAGAGGAGAGCACAACAATTAGGGACAAAAAATGAAAAATTGTCAGTTGTACAGTTAGGAGACAGAACTATGGTTTCATTGGTATATGGCTCTTACAAGAAAAAAAAATAGATCAAAGTGGAAGAGATTAGATAGTCAATATCTAGAACCAGAATATAGCAAGTAGTCAATCTTTTGATTCACCCAAGATCACTGGACACTGGGAAGAAATTCATTACTTGTTCTTCTTCATTGATATATAGACTTCTTGAAGGCTGGGACTGTCTTTGCCTTTCTTTGTGTCTGCTGAACTTAATCCAGTGTCTGGCACATAATAAATGCTTAAAAACACTTATTGGTTGATTATTTTTTGATTAACTACTAAAAAATACTCTAGGGAAATATAAGTAGCAGTTAAAGGAGAGAGAAAAGAGAGAGAGAGAGAGAGGGAGCACAGCATGTCATACTATACACCTAATTAACTAAATAAAAGCATAAATATTCCATAGGAAAAAAATAGAGGGTAAAGGAATGTTATAATTTCCACAGTTCAACTAGAGAAGCATTTATTAAATGTATACTCTACTTAAAGCAGGAGACAGCAGTGCCTAGTGGATAGAGGGCGGGTCTTAAAGTCAGGAAGATGTAACTGACCATTCTGCTTCTGATACCTACTTGGCTGTGTTCCATTGGCAAGTTATTTAACCCTTTAGTTCCCTGGTGAATATTTTATGACCGTTGTTTGCGGATTGTTACCAATTCAAATGAATGAGGAGGATTTCAAAATCAGGATTTACCTACACTGATAAAAACAAAGATCTAGGTCCTTCCCCTCAAAAAACATTGAAGGCATTGTGCTAGGTTCCAAATATTTGAAAAAAAATTTTTTAATAAGGATCTGCCCTCAACACGCCTGTTTATACTGTGTTCCACAGCTGTTGAGAAGGGGAAAAATCATTTAAAATATGTGGTTTGGAATAAATAAGGGACACAAAAAGCAAATTCGATTATATACAAACAAAAGCTTTTGCCCAGCAACAATCAATGCAATACATACATATATAGATATGTGTGGATATGTGTTTACATACGTATAGAGAGATAAACAGCTAGACAGATAGATATGGATAAAAGATGATAGTGCTAAAGTTTTGCAAACCACTTTTTCACAAAACTCTTCTGAAGTAGGAAGTACATAATTATGCTCATTTTCTGGATGAGGAAACTGAGTCTTGGGGAGATTGTTATTATGCATAGGGAAAAAGAAGCTAAGAAAGAGACTGGGAAAAACCATTACAGTCAGCATCTATTAGATAAACTTAATATAAAAATTTCCTTTTCAAATCTTATAATAGTAAGCTCTATTATATAAAAGTTATCAGAGGATGTGAATAGGCAGTTCTCAAAAGAAGACATACAAATCAATAAACTCCTACAAATGAATTTGAACTCTCTAATAATCAGAGAAATGAAAATTAAAGTAATTCTGAAAGATTATAGTCGTAAATGATCAAAGATCATAAAAGGTAATAAAATTCAATGGTGGCATAAAAGTAGAAAATTGACATTATTTGACTACTGGTAGAACTGTTGGTTCAATCTTTCTGAAATGTATTTTTGAAGTATGTAATGATTTGGAAAACTGTTCATTATTTTTAATCTGATGATCCCACTATAACTATGCCCTAAGGAAGTTATTGATGGGGAGGATAAAGATCTATATGTACAAAAATATTCCTAGCAGCACTATTCATGCTACTATCCTGAAAAGAATTGCAGAGTACAAAAGTTGAGGATTCATTGAACCAATGATAGCATATGGTTATAAAAGAATGTTGTTTTGCCTTATTAAATGATTATTGCAAAGAGTGAAAAAAACAGAAAGACATATGATATGGTGCAGAATAGAAAAAGATGAACTAAAAAAACAATAAATGTACTGATTATATTTATAGGCATATACATACACAAAAAATAATAACAATAAAATCCATGTATATGCAGAAAAAGACATTTAGAATAATCATGAAAGGAAATGGGAGTGTTTTTTGTTACTATCTTTTTAAGAGACACACTTTTTTTTTTTTAATAATCTCTATATAACAGAAATTTGTGCTCATACCATTACTAGGTATAATGTGTCTTATTTTTATATTATACCATATCATGTCATATAGCATCATATATTTATATAATATATTATATTACTTATCCTAAAGTACAAACTGAATCATAAGTTTTAGTTTGAAGCCTGTGTAATTACATGTAGGAGTTACTTCAGGAGCTGGAGTTGGAGACCTTCATAGTTCAATTCAAATTCAATTCTTTGGTCATGATCCCAAGTCAATTCAGGTCTTGTGTTAGGATGCCCACAGATTGGTTCAAAGGATGTGACTCCCTTGGGCAAACTGAGGGTTGAGGTCTTGTCTGCTTTTGTTCTCAGTTGCTCTAACTTCTCTAGGGACTGCTGAATTTGAGAGAGCTTCTCAAAACCTCAGGTAACCTGTGATGTAGGCAGATAAAATGGAAAAATCATACTTTAACAATCTCCTTAGGGAAACAAATCATGAAAGTGGAACTCTGGCTTGTATTTTGAATTCTGAATCCTAGAATCTTGGAGTTGGAAGGACATTTAGAGATCATCTAAGTCAACCTTTCTCTGCTTGCTTCTCAAAACCCTTCGCAAAATAATGGACAAGTAGTCACCCAGTCTTATTTGCATATTTAGGGAGAGGATATAGGAAGATTGGAAGGAAAAAGACAATTTAATAAGCCCCTACTATGTGCCAAGCATTGTACTAAGCACTTTACAAATATTATCTTACTTGATCCTCATAACAACCCTGGGAAGTAGTTGCTGTAATTATTCCCATTTTACATTTTGAGGAAACTGAGGCTGACAAGGATTAAGTGACTTGTCCAAGGTCACATGGCTAAATCAATCCTAAGGTCAGATTTGGACCCAGGTATTTCCTACTCCAGGACTAGCACTACATCTATTTTGCCACCTTGTTATCTCTTCTATAGCATCTTAACCTGTGATTTCAATCACCCTTAAAACTATTGACCCATGGAAGGACAAGAATCCATCAAGGTTCTGTGTGTTTCTTCCTGGGCACAACAAAAGAGAGAAAGGACAATTCAGGTTTTAAGGGAGAAGATGATGTCTATATTAACAAGCAAATTCATTCCTGAGCTGTGACCCCAAATGACTCTCCACACCCAGAAATCTCTAACTCTGACACTTGTGAAATCTCCTAATTGGACTCCATGACTAAAAATAACATTGAGACTGGAGAAACTTGCTTTTCCATCAGTTCTCTGTTCAAATATTTTAGCATTTTAAGTCTTGATTTTTAAAATATCTTCTTTACATTACCTCAAATATAACATGTTGTAATGACCAACGAGGTATATTTTGAATATTCTAACTTGAATTTCAACAAAATCATCATAACAATTTATATTTGTACAATGATGACTGATTGATAGCCCGGGTGCTTGACTTCTCTCTTTATGATAGAAAAATTGAGGAAGACCCCATAGCAGGCCCCTTCGAGTGAATTTTGTGGAGAAATGAGACAAGCTGTTAATGTCTTCCCTGCTGATTACCTTCAACCTATTCTGTATCTCTCTTGCATATACTTAATTATTTACAAGTTTTTCTCCCATTAGAATGTAAACTCTTTGAGAGCAGGGAATGGTTTTTTTTTTCTTCCAATTCTCTACATCTCCAGAGCTTGGCATACAGTAAGAGCTTAATAAATCCATGCTGATTTTATTTGTTAACTTCACAATAGTAACAGAGAATGGGCATGCACAGATAGGTCGAGATATGCATCGTTGGAGGAAGGAAGGGAAGGGAAGGGAATAAATATTTATTAAGCCCCTGCTGTATGCCAAGCATTTTACAAATATTTTCTTATCTGATTTCCACAACAACCCTCAGAGGGAAGTACTATTATTATCCCTATTGTACAATTGAGGAAACTGAGGCAGATAGAGGTTAAAGAAGTTACCCAACATCCCACATATAGTAAGTGTTTGAGGCCAGATATGAACTCTAGGCCCAGTGTACTAACCACTGAGAGAATTTCCCCAGATGCCTTGGAGTATTAGGCCCCAACTTAGCCATCTTTGGCAGACTGATAATTGCGAATAGGCACTTAATTACCATTTATTGACTTAGAATTGATTTAGGAATGTTACCTTATAACTACTTGGAATTTGTTGGGGGACGGTAAGGAAAATAATGCTTCTCCAATGAATCTCAAATAAAGCCAAGTTCTTAGGAAAGAGAAGGGCTGTGAGTTAAGGTACCGGGAGTCACACGAGGAGGAAGCTTTTGGATGATTGTAGTTCGATACAAATTCTATTTGAAATGAGGAATCTGCCTCTATTGGCCCTCAATTTGACATGGAGTCTGGAACACAGAAAGGATGATGTTTTCTCCAACACATTAGAGGGGACTGAGAAGCAATTTAGGCAGAAGCTTTAGTGGAAAGGAAAATAATTGCACATTTTCTAACTAAATGGGAAGCAACATGCTGAACTTACCTGATAGCAGCTCTGAGTGGTTATTTTTCTCCTTAGTTTCCTTCTCAGTGAGTGGGGTGACCAGCAGAAGGACTCATCTTCACTTTCTCTGTCCCTTCCTGGTGGAGAAATTGGCACGTAGCAACCATGCTACTCTTAAATATTTACGTGACATTTAAAGATAGAGGGCATGGCTAGTGGGGGCACAAGGCTTTCAAAATGTGCACATTGGCTGCCTGAGACCACCCCAAGACCATGCAAATGAAGGAGAGGATGTTCGAGGCACCAGTGAGGGGTATATGTAAAAACAACATCAGTCTAGAAGAATACCTGTTCATTTCCACAAAATTGGGATAAATTTTGTGCTCAATGTGTTAGAATTTGTTCCAGATGGTTATTTCATATAGATTATACACTTTTCTGGCCTCCAGAAATCATGCAAGTATAATTAAATACTTATTCACTTAAAGGCCTGACAACCAATTTGAGCATGAAAAATAATTTTTATTTTAAAAAATCACAGATAATCCCCAACAAATGATAATAGTTGAATTTTTAGTATCTGTTGTTTGAAAAAAAGCATGAAGACAAAAGGCTACCAGCAGTTCATACTGTTCATTAGTTTCCATAGGTTCAAACATCATCTCTTTGCAAATGACCCAAAGAATTACATATTCAGTCCTGGCCACTTTCCTGAGCTCTGGTCCTGTATCACCAACTACCTGTTGGTCATATCACACGGAGTGCTAGACTTGGAATCAGGAGGACCTGCATTCATATCCTGACTTACCTAATAGTTGTGGGTGGCCATGGGTGAGTAATTTCATTCCTCTGGTTCTCAGTTTCCTCATTTCTAAATCAAAGGGGTAGGAGTGATTGCTTTCAAGTTTCTTCCAGCTCTAAATCCTGCACATGTTCCTCTCTGGTTTCTTTGATATCCCTTTCTTCATATGCATGGTCTTGGAGTGGTCTCAGGCTGCCAATGTGCACCTTTTGAAAACTGTATGCCCGCACAATAGCTAAACCCCGTATCTTTAAGTGTCACCCAAATATTTAAATCATTCTTTTTTAAAAAAAAAAACAAAAGATTTTTTTCTTTTAGTCTCAGGTGTTCATTTTCATGCTATCAAGTGGAAAAAAGGGAAGAGTATCCTTAAAAAAGACTACCACATTCATGAAAAAGAAACAGCTCTGAAAAGTGAAGTCAAATGTGATTAGCCCAGGAGAAGCTGAGATTAGAATTTCTAAACCCTCAATTTTCAAAGTGGTTCAGTCATCCATGAGCAACACGTCTTACCAGCAGAGCTCCTTGTTGAATTGGCAGCCACTATGGAAAGGCCAATGAATAAATGAATAGGGAGAATAAAGTTTTATTTTAATGATGCAAAAATCCAAGGTCTGACATCAAGAGAGGAGAATATCATTGCTACTGTCTATTAGGTAAAGACCACAGATTTAATCTCTGTGGTTGTCAAACCAGTTTATATGTCAAGCCATATATCCATGGGCTGACCTTACTTTCAAGCAGCCATTTGACATTTGGTAAATGGAGTTTTTATATTTATTAACAGAATATTCTAAACACCAGCTATATAACAACTAGATGCTCTCCTGGGGAGATCATATTTTTTTTGATTTATGCTGTGATTGACTCCACTTAAGTCTTCTGTTGCCTTATCATGGTGTAGAAGTAACCCTGAGTCCTTAAAGATGACTCAAATAGAATGCAAAATTTAGAGGTTGAAGGAAACATAAAGGTCAAATCTTCTCCATCCCCCCAATTTTAGAAATAAGAAAAGTAAAGTCTGTAGAGGTTAAGTCACTTGCCCAAATACACAGATGGTCAGTAACAGAATTAGGACTCAAGGACAGGGCCTTCGGTTCCATAGACATCTTTGTCCTGTATTCACATTTAAACAGGCATGTGATGTATAGGGGATAGAGCACTGATTTTGGTGGAAGACCTAGGGTCAAATCTTGTCCTTTGACAATTACCAGCTATGTGAGATTATCACCATTGTCTGTGGACAAAAGAATGACAAACATCCCAGGTCTTTTGGAGAATTGAAGTAAGTGGTCAACAAGGTCCAATATAAGAAACTCAAGAAATTCTTTATCTGTTACTTGGATCACTCATCTATCCTTTGCAAAATGAGTCCATTAATGCCTTTTTTCTGAAAACAACATGATGTCATATTTTTAAAAATATGAATTACATAAACCCAAAGTGATACTATTTTGGAACTGATCTTATGTCAGTAGCATCCCCACCCTTCACCCTACTCTATACAGTTTCGGTTAAAAGTATAACCTTTCTTCTGACATGGGTTATATGTCTTCTTTTCTCATTAGTTAGTAGCTCAGCATCTAGAAAGCAGTGAAAAAGAGCACTGGCTGTTGCTATGGATACCTCAAATGTGTCATTGAAAAACACATCTTGAGTAAGAGCCCGCATTTGCAAGTTTATTTGGTACATTGGAAAATGACTTTAACAATGCTAGCTTAGAGAAGCATTTTCACCTGATCAAGTTCTCTTTTTTTTGTGCACACATGTATACATATGTATGATATATATGTATATATATACATATATACACATATAAATGGATGGATGGATGTGGATGGGTGGATTGATAGATGGATGGAGGAAGGGAGAGAGCGAGAGACAGAGAGAGAGGGGGAAAGAGAGAGAGAGAAATAACTGAATCTAATTTATACTCTATTATTCAACTGGCTTTCTTTGTTGTTGTGCTTCAGGTATATAAGCAACACAACCTGTAGCAAAGAACCATTTTGCCATTCATTTCTTTCGGTCATGTCTGACTCTTCAGGATCTCATTTGGGGTTGGAAACTAATAACGGTCATTTACATAGCCCTTTGCACAGGTCACTTCATTTGGGCTTCACATTAACCCCAGGAAGTGTGCACTATAGGGGTAAGAACTTCACAATTCACTACTTACTTTTCTGTAGGCAATTAATCATGAGATATTTTCTGCAGTGTTTTATTTAGTTGGTTACACACACTTAGAAAAGTCCAGAGTTACAGTAGAATCTCTGAGGTACTTTAGATTTTGAAAGGAAAAAGAAAATGTGATGTAGTAATTTTCATAGTTCTGTGTATCCTGAAAGAACAAATCTATTTCTATTTCTTAACAAATCCTATAAATCATTTAATAGAGGTCACATTTATCATTTCTTCTAATGTCTCCACAATGTTATCTTGTTGAAATGAGACCATTCAGCCTATAATGGATTGGGCCTTCCAAGGTGAAAGGGAGGTTTACATTTTGTACTGTTTCAAAAATACATTTAAATTTCACAGAAAAGAAAACTGAGGCATAGAGCTGGTAAGTGACTTGATTATGGTCACACAGCTGGTAATTGTCAAAGGACAAGATTTGACCCCAGGTCTTTCTTCCTCCAAAACCAGTGCTCTATCCCCTATACATCACATACCTGTTTAAATGTGAATACAGGACAAAGATGTCTATGGAACTGAAGGCCCTGTCCTTGAGTCCTAATTCTGTTACTGACCATCTGTGTATTTGGGCAGGTGACAACCTCTATAGACTTTACTTTTCTTATTTCTAAAATTGGGGGGGGGGGGGGGAAGAGAGTTGACCTTTATGTTTCCTTCAACCCCTAAATCTTGATCCCAAACCTCTTATTCTGCCTACCTCTCAGTGATCATAATCTTCATCAATGTTCTCGTTTCTGACACATAGTATTTTAGCTTGAGTAAAAAAATACCCATTTCCATGCAAAGAAAACAAATTTCCACCTAAGAAATGCTAAAAGCCTACAGCTGAAGCTCATTGAGAATAACGGGCAGTAATGGTATTGAGTCAATTTGTATATAAACTCCTTTTCCCCTTAAACCCAAATGGATTCCAAGTCTCTGGATCCCTTCCATTTTGCCCCTTTGTTTTCACCACTGCTTCATTGCCAGTTCATTTTTCTAGACCTAGAACCTCTTTCATCCCTACTTACGGAAGAATTCACATCCAGCCTCAATTTCCTTTTCTGAAAAATGTAAATGTGTTTTTGAAACACATTTTGAAAATATAAGCCTTCCTTTCACTTTGAAAAGACCCTGTGTTTGGAATCTTATCCACTAGTTCTCCTTCTTGAAACCTTTTTCTTTTTTTTCTGTGAAGGGTGAACCCTGAGACAATATAGTGGTGAATGCCGTTGCCCAAACCAGGTCAACCTGTCAGCACCAGGCATCATGCTAAGTCTTAGAAATACCATGAAACAATTAATATAGCTTTTATCTTCAGGAGTTTATAGTCTATTGTCTAAACAACAACAAACCCATGAACACAGGTAAATCAATATATTCAGAATACAAAGCAAATTCAAAACTTCAGGGAAGGGTGGGAAAAAGGAAAGATGGGCCTTATGCATTAGCTGGTATTTAAGCTAAGCCTTTCAGGAAGCTAGTAATTCTATGAGATGCAGGGAAGGAGCAGTAAATTACAGACATGGGGTAGGTATAGCCTATGCAAAGATATGGAGATGAGATGGAAGGTTATGTTCTGAGAACACCTAATAGGCCAATTTGATTGGAATATAGAGTGCCAAAGTGAAGATAATGTGTAGTAATCCTGGAAAGATAGATTGGGCCCAGACTATAATGGGAAACTGGGGGAATTTGTGTTTTATCCTAGAAGAAATAGAAAGCCACTAGAACTTCTTGAGCAGAGGAGTGATTAAGTCAGAGCTGTGCTTTAGGAATATCAATGTAGCAGCAACATGGAGGATAGATTGCAGCAGAGAAATACAGAAGTACAGTACACCTCAACTGGGAGATGATTGCAATATTCCAAAAAGAGGCGAGAAGAGTCTGGCTATGTGGGAAAAAAGGATACGCATCCAAGTGATGTCCTGGAAATAGAATTAGCAAAACTTGGTAAGTGAATGTTTATGAAGAATGAAGCAATGTGAAGAGTTAAGGAAGATTCCAGTTTGAAAATTTTAGTTGTTGAAGGAATTGGTGATGCTCTCAACAGAAACAAGGGAGTAGGGAAGGAGGAAGACTCTCATCAGGGAGGGCCCAAGAATAACAGCACTAAGGTTCTGCTCAGGAAAAGCAGTACAAATAAATCAATAAAATTTGATTTTCAGAAGAGGACTCCCCCTCTCCCAACTCACATATTTTGATCAACAGTAGTGAAGAGATGAACATGAATTGATTAATGAGAATATCAGGGCATGTGCCAATTGTAGAAAATAATATTGAGTTGATTTTAAATTTAAGAATTAAGATCACCTGTTGTGATTAAATATGGGCATGAAATATTCAAAGTGAATGTTTAGAGCTACCAGATGGCACAGGTTAATTCCTTGTATTTTTCATGTGTCTAAGCATATAAAAACAGCACAGATTCCTGGGGTATAGCTAACAAGGTAATAGGATATCTAAATGACGCAAAAATACATACAGAAATACCATTACTTACCTTAGTATCACATACATTGGCTGCATTATTAATTGCAGAAAGGTGTTTACGATGCAACTAAGACTTTCAAGGGTCTGGTGTCAGATTTGCAATCTAGCAACCTGCATACTCTCCTATTCAGTGGCCAAAATAAAAGATAGCTGCCCCATCCCAGGAGAATGCATGACACAATATTCCATCAGTAATGAAACAAAAGTTTGATTTCATCCAAAATTGCAGGGGCAGGAGCAAAGACCCAGTGGAGAGAATGAAAAGGGAATAAAAAAATGGAAAACATTTAGAGGAAGACTATAAAACTCTAAATACACTTGGTCCCATGAAGAGAAGGCTGAGTGATAATCCTCCAATAAATGGAAACTCAATCTACAGCAAGGGTCCTTAACCAATTTGTGTCATAGACCCCTTTGGCTATCAGGTAAAATCTATGAATCTCTTTTCAAAATAATATTTTTAAATGCATAAAACAAAATACATAAAATTACAAAGAAACTAATAATCAAAATATTTAAAAAATAAGTATGGATTCCAGGTTGAGAATCCTAGCCCCACAGGGAAGCATAGCAAACTGTTTTTCATCTCACAGAAAACAAATGAGTTTGGTTGACCTCTGTCTGCTACCATGGGCCTTCTGCCTTCAGACATCCCTTTCTGTCTTGTTACATGCTAGCTTGACCAGATCAGCCAAATGATGTTACTTCTTTTTACTTTAATCCATTAATCTTTCTTTGGCTCTGATGTTTCTCTCTCTTCCCGGAAAGCTCAGTCTTGTAACATCTTCATCCTTCCAATCTACAGAGCATTTCTCTCCCCACTTTGGAATACTACTCACTTACTCTGGCCTCAGTGCTCCATGTTTGTGAAGGCTTCCCTAACTACTCTCCTGGTTTTGCTGGCATTTTCTCATTCATTCTCAGAACTGTGATTTTCCAGCTCATTCCTCTGTCTCCTACCAGTCCCAAGAATATGAGACAAAGATTGTGGAAATCTGTGTGCACCCTCTGTTGTTGGACACAGGTTCCCATTTCATGTTATGCAGTAACACTTTCAATAACATGTCTGGTAAATGATCATCCCATGTTTTCTTAAAAATTCTAATGCTGGGAAATATATTACCTTGAGAAAAACCTTGCTTTTTTGGACATTTCTAATTGTCATAGGGGCATCTAGGTGGCACACTGGATTGAATGCTGAGCCTGAAGTCAGAAAGATTATCTTTCTGAGTTCAAATATAAACAGACACTTACTGGTTGTGTGACCATAGGCAAGTCACTTAACCCTGTTGCCTCAGTTTCCTCATCTGTAAAATAAGATGGAGAAAGAAATGGTAAACCTCTCCAGTTTCTTTGCCAAGAAAACTCCAAATGGCTCATGAATAGCCAGACATGACTTCAACAACTAAGTTACAAAATATTGTCACCAAGTTCTTTTACTAACCCAGATTCTGCCTCCTAGTAACTTTAGCAATTGATCCCAATTATACCCTCTGGAGCCAAGTAAAATAAACCCTTCATCCATATCATCAATTTTCAAATATTTAAATTCATCTACCATTTTCTCTTCTACAGGCAAAACCTCCCATTTCATCCAGCTATTCCTCTTGTAGTTTCTAGACATTCCATCATTACATTAATGTGCTATTTAGCTTGTTAACATCTCTCTTAAAAATCAATCATGAAAACTATACTGTGCACATCTTAGGTGCTTTAGGTAATTCAGAAGACACTAATCACCTTACTCTGTTTCAGAATCATCATGCATATCCTTACTTCTTATTGTAAAGTCCTAAAGCTACCTATCCAGTGCCTAGAACACAGTAGGCACTTAATAAATACTTATTGATTGAGTGACTGACAGTAGATTAGCTGTTTGATCAGATGGTAAGTCCTAGAGACCTTTTTATTTTAAAAAAAATTATGCAAAAAGTTTCAAATTCCATTAACATAAAAAATGTTCCATTTGTGTATGATAGGTGATTAATTAATGCTTTTTATATTAATGTAAGAAGGAATAAGCAACTATCAGGCTTATTTGTCATTTCCCCTCTTTATCATAAAAATCAAAAAAGAAAAGAAAAAAGAAAATCTATTTACCTGAGTATTCTGGATTATATGCATGACAAAGAAAAGGAGATTTATTGTGATGTAAATTATATATTTACATCTATCTATCTGTTTAGCTATATTTATAGCTATATCTATATCTATAGATCCTTCTATGTATCTATATCTATCTCATATTTAGATTCTCTAGTAGTGAACTTCCAGTCCACAGAAGACTGTTTTTTTATATATTATGAAATAATTATAGCCAAACATGACTCTTTCAATATACAAAGAAGAAAAAATAGCATTATAAAGTGAAACCAAAAACTGGATACGTTTTTTAAAAAGGAAACATGATTCATCTAACACAATAATAGCACAATTGCCCTTTCTGTGTCCCCTTCTAAAACTTATTTTGTTTTCAGAATTTGGTGATTTCAAATAGGTGATTTGACTATACTGAAAAGCTGAACTCTGGATTTTCTCTACCATACTCCCACTCTTCATACTGAAATTTCATTCCAGGGCTGTAAGCCACACATCAGAAACACCTTCCACTCCTCTAATTGAATGGCTCCACTCTGAACCTTTGATTAATGAGGGCACCTGGGTGAGCAAGGCTCACGCTTTTCATTCTGGACCTTCCTTTGTCCCTGTTCTCTTCCTTTTATGTGTTGTGTTCCCCCATTAGAACATAAGCTCTTTGAGGACAGGAAATACCTTCCTTTCTAATGACATCTGTACCCCTATGGCTCAGTATAGTGCCTGGCACATAATATGTACTTAAATACTTGTTGACTTCAAAGACAGGTCAAGTGCCAGAAGGGATGACAGTTACTCAAGCTAAGTTTGAAGAGGTTCAAAACCAGGCTGGCCAGAAACTGATGACTATTTGCATCATAACAACTCTTCCCAACCATCTCCATAGTTATCAAGGGTAGATGCTCTGCAACTACCCTTGATGTTTTAAAATATCATTGTTTAATTTTTGTTTGTCCTTATGTCATACTTTCCCAACTAGATTGGAAGTTTGCTGAAGACAGAAACTGTCCTATCCTTCTTTCATATATTTTTTCCTGCCTAGTACAAAGTTTTGCACATAGTAGGTACT
Source organism: Pseudochirops corinnae (assembly GCA_028646515.1). Taxonomy (NCBI): domain Eukaryota; kingdom Metazoa; phylum Chordata; class Mammalia; order Diprotodontia; family Pseudocheiridae; genus Pseudochirops; species Pseudochirops corinnae. The sequence goes on along the minus strand of CM053591.1, from coordinate 158,367,805 downwards.
CAGGTAATATTTCTTGATCTGGCTTAATCAGGTGAGAGTATTGCTCTAGGAAGACAGACTTTCCAGGAATAAAAATAATAATTGACATTTCTATAACATTCTAAGTTTTTCTAAGTGCTTTAGATAAATTATTTCACTTGAACCTTACAACAGTCCTAATGAAGTAGATACTGCATGTATTAATTATTCCCATTCTATAGATGAGTAAACAGAGGCTCAGAGAGGTTGTATAAGTTGACTTCAGTCAAACAAATAGGAAGAGTCAGAAGTGGGCTTTAAATCCATGTCCTCCTTCCTGACTTCATTCTATCATTCTATCTACTGTGCCATGCTTTGTATGCTGGAAACAGGGCTTAGGAGAGACAGAGACTTTGGGGTTGGAGGTATTAGGTGGGGTTGAAGCAGGGATGAGGCTGTGGGCAAACATGAAACAGAATCTTCACCTTCCTTTCTGTTTTGCTATGTGCAAGCCCTGAAACTATCGTATTCCTCCAAATAAATGCATAAATACAACTTTAAAAAAATTGAGGGCTAACTGAATTATTAAAATCCTGGTTGCAATCTTCTGGGAAAAAAAGGTGATTCATAAGCTGCTAATAAGAGTTTATATAAGAGAATCTGGAACCTTGTATCTTCTCTCAAGGCTGGAAGCCAGAAGCCCAGTATCTTTCTTCCCCCAAGTTCTCTCCAAACTTAAGTCAGCAGTCTTCCAAAAAGAATAGTCTTCTGCAAGTGAGTTTTGAGCCCTTGGTTATAGATTTGTATAGTATTATTTTAAAAACATCTTTTCTGCTAAGAACCCTAAGGGGTTAGATAACATATTATTATTCCCATTTTTAAAAACTGAAAAAAACAAGGATCTGGGAAGTAATCTTGTGTGTATAGGTAGTATCTAGCTAAGAACTGAAACTGGATCTCTTGTTTTAAAATATAATTGGCCTTTCTATTCTACCACCCTGCCTTTCAAAATGACTACAATAGTTATAGAAGGTGAAATCTGCATGATGGTACATGTCAGAGTGTGGTGTAGTGGACAGTGATCTACTCTTGGAACTAGGAAGCCATGTTGAAATCTTGCCTCTGTCACTTTGTTGCATGGCCTTCATCAAGTTGCCTTCATCAGGCACCTCTCAAAGGACTTTTCAATTAAGACAGATAGTTGGAACCTGTGCTGACAGTGGAAGTCTTACCCCAACTCTGTCCTGCTCCTAGTATGTTTGGGTCTTTGAAATATAGTTTTAGCCATTTGTGTTCCATGCAGAAGGCATGTAGGTGGCACAGGGGAAAGATAGAATGCTGGGCTTGGAATCAGGAAGATGTATCTTCCAGAGATCAGATCTGGCCTCAGACACTTACTAGCTGTGTAACCCCTGGCAAATCACTTAATCTTGTTTGACTCAGTTTCCTCATCTGTAAAATGAACTGGAGAAGTAAATGGCAAAGTACTCTAGTATCTTTGCCAAGAAAACCCCAAGTGGGGCCATAAAGAGTTGGACATGACTGAAAAACAACTAAATAACAGCATCCCATGCACAGGAAATAGGACCGTTATTCTTGGAGCTGTATTTCATAGCGTAAACTATTCAAAGGCTAATTAGGTAGAATTTAGCTCATTAATTTTCATAATAATAAAGGGAAATGAAATCTCACAAAGATGAATAAATCAAATTGCATATTGAAACAAAGCTACACTGTTAAAGTAATTCTACTTACAATATATGCACCATCCATTGCCATTTAAAAGAAATTAAATCCGCAATATCATTATTTTAATGATAAGCACAAAACAAGTATACTTGAAAAGAGAAGCATCCATGGGTATTCCTTTGCCAGCATTTACCATATCACACAATTGATTCTCAAATTCTTCAGAGAGACCTTGAGAGTGTCCTTGTATCACTTTTTTCTGTCCTCCATGTGAGTGCTTGTCTGTGTGAGTTCTCCATAAAATAGTCTTTTGAGCAAACGTATATTTGGCATTCAAATGATGTAGCCAGTCCATCAGAGTGGTGCTCTCTACAACAGAATTTGAATACATAGCAGTTTAGCTCAAAAGAGGACCTCAGGGTCTAGTACCTTATCTTGCAAGGTGATCTTCAGAATCTTCCTAAGGCAATTCAAATAGAAGTAATTCAGTTTTCTGGCATTGGCATATTGTCGAAGTTTCACAGGCATACAACAATGGGGCTAGCACAACAGCTCTGTAGACCTTCAGTTTGGTAGATAGTCTAATACCTCTTCCTTCTCACACTTTCCTTTAAAGCAGCAGTTCTCAACCTATGGGTTGCGACCCTCAAACGACCCTTTCACAGGGGTCGCCTAAGACCATCAGAAAACACATATTTCTGATGGTCTTAGGAACTGAGACGCCACTCCTCTATCCTTCTCCAGGTGGGTCTGCCCACATGCAGATATGCCCACATATGAGTATTAAAGAGTCATGGTATTAGGAAGATTGAGAACCACTAAACTAGGGTCTCTGAGGACCATATCAACCATTCAACCTAGACATCTCTCCCTTTCTTTTTGTCTCTCTGTCTCTCTCTTTTTCTCATAACTAATTCATTTAGTAACTAAAGCATCATGAGACATGTAAGAAATTCCCACCACCAGCAAGAACATAACTTGAAACCTATTCACTAATTCTTGATCACATCTTTGGCGACATAGGACTACAACGTACAGACGTTGTCAATAATTGAGACAGTGTCATAGCACTATCCAGAGGTGAAAATACCAAGTTTTGTACATGGCTATGGGAGTTTGGAGGCATTCCTTCAGATTCTTATTTCTTTTTCATGCATATATTTATGAGTCATGAAATAATTTTTCTCTTTTGGTGAAATGACTAAAGAGGAACTGTAGCCCAAATTGAAAATATTCCAGTAAGTTGTTTTTTTGTTTGGTTGTTTGGTGTTTTATTTTGTTTTTAAAGAATAAATGTGAAAGACTGACTTGAGGGTTAAGAAGTTTCAAGTCAATTACTTTTCCAAAATTAGAGTTTGATGTAGGGATCTTTCCATACAAGCAGATTAATCAGCTTTGAGGGGAAACAGCAAAATATTGGTCTCTGGCATAGCTAGGATTACAAGAGCAGCTGGAGTGTTAGTGTTATTTGGCATTAATTCTGTTATCCATTGGGGAGTGTACTTTCAAGGGTTGTTCATTAGCTACTAATGGGGTGTGGGTTTATTTCAATGCATAAATTAATTCACACCATGATGCATCTATGTCTCCTAATCTAACGAGACCATTTGGTCTAATGATTAAACAGGAAATCATAAGGAGACAGGCTTTCAATGAGAGCTGAACTAAATGAAGTACATAAAAATAGAAATGTGGACTCAAAGTTGGAATGGACCTTAGAGATAGATCATACAGCCACTGTGTTTTACTGAGAAGGAAACTAAGGCCCATAAAATTGCTAATTTTCTTGCTCCAGGTTGCACAGTGCACTGCTAGCATAGCCGAGATTTAAACTAAGAGCTCTTGATCCCAATAATCTTTTTCCTTCATGATACTACGCATATAAGAGCCAACATAAATATTTGTTCCAACTCTGAATTATAGGAAAAGATAGAATTGAAAAATATTTAGGGTAAGACTAGACTTATTATCTTTCCTCCCATTTTTTGTGATCTTAGTTGAACAAAGCTATGGTCAAAATGTGTCATGGGATTTTACTTACTTGATTGAAAGCAAAAAACATTAGCAAGCTTGAGAGGATCTTTATTTCACGCAATTTGAAAGTCAAATTCTAGACCAAAGAAATAAACATGGCTCCCTGAGTTGGCTGAGGGAGTGTTGGCCTCTAGTGTGATGTCAAGTATTCTGGGAAGGTCTCCTATGGCACAAAATAACTCCTTCACGCTAACAGAAGTTTGAAATTCTACAATTAAAACTGTTCCTTAGGTTGAAAGTAAACTGGATGTTTGTTCCCTATGAAAATGCAAAACAACAACAAGAAACCCAACCCCCAAACCCAGAGAGGGAACACAACAAACTTTACTAGTCATGTTATTTCTTGATATGAATTGAATGGATCATTTCCTTAGAATATGTTTTGATATGTGGAAAAATGAGAGAGGATTCAGTCAAAGGTCTTGGTTTAATTCTCGGTTCTGTTATTTATTAATAATGTTACCTTTGGCAATTCAGTTAACCTCTCCAGGATTTAGTTTCCCCATTCGTAAATGAGGAAACTGTTAGTAGGTTATCACTAAAGCTGTCTATAGTAATAAATTTGGTATCTTGTGAGAGAACAAAGACACAGAGGGAATGGGTTCTAGCTCATAGAATCAGATAAAGGATTAAAGGGGTAGAAGAAGAAGAAGCCTTCAGTCGCTAAAGTCTAACTTTGTCTACTTCCCAATTTTACCTAGAAGAAATCCCCCAAAAGCAAAGGTGGATGTTACTTGAAGAAATAGCAAGTCTCTTTTTCTCTCTCTCTGAACCAAATGCACCATCTGCACCTTGTTTACCAAAAGTATTGAGGACAGTGAAGCCCTTGGTCTGATTTTTGTAGCTTGCAAGCTGCAAGGGCAGGGTCTATGAATTATGCCTTGATTTACTTAATATTCTATGGATTCTTAATGGAATATCAAGATGTCAGAAGATTCAACATGCCAAATAGCAATGGGAAAACGGATGTTTGGTGTAAGTAATAAATAGCACATTGCCACTTGTGACTTGCATGTAAGAAGAGGTATAATAGGGATATGGGATATGCATCAGGCATATACATGATCAGAAAAGAGGGATGCAAGAATAACAGATCTATAGCTTGCGTGTTCCACACCTATCCATGAAAAATGATAGGTCTGTAAAGGATTCAGCAATGGCAGATTTATGAAAAATCATAGAAATTAATTGCCTGGGTGGGGAACCACAATTACTCAATCAGCAAACATTTTTTAAGCACCTACCCAAGATTTATCAGTCTTGGCACTGGGGCTAAAAAGTAAAAAAATGTACCAGTTCTTTTCCTCAAGAAAATTACATTCTATCTGAGAAGTACACATATAAGCATATATCGTGATAGCAATAATACTAACAATAAGTAGCATTTATATCTCTTTAAGGTTTAAACAGTGCTTTTCAAATACCATCTCATTTGATCCTCACAACTCTGAGTGATAGGTGCTATCATTATCCCAATTTTAGAGTTGAGGGAACTCTAAATGGGTTGCCCAGGGTTACACAGCTGGTAAGTGTCTGAAGCTGTATTTGAACTCAATTCTTCCTGCCTCCAGGTTCAGCTCTCTATGTACTAGTCATTCTGGAGGAGTTTCCAGCTAGCTAATCATTCTGGAGGAATATTCACACCAGGGACATAACATATCCATAAAACTATGGATGTTTCCACGAGTACTTCAGGGATTTCAGTGCCCCAATTCACTTTCATTACATTTCTGTGACTTTAATTTTGTTCTCTCCTGAATTGTGAACTTCCCCAAATGGCACTGGTCTCTTTTCTTTCCTCTCATCTCTTCTGTTATTTACTTTCTTCTGCTTTCATTTAAGAACTAAAGCTGTATGGAGAGGAAGGACTGGAAGATGGAAGATGCAAAGTGTGTTTAAATCAGAGAAGGATACGGTCAGTGTTGGTGGATGGCAATAGTTTTCATTTATCTCTGTTAGCTGTCAATTTTCCCAAGTCCTGGTTTAGAATTTTACACTATAAAATACTGCAAAGTATTTGGGTGTCATAGAAACGAAAATAATAAGAATTCTAGCTGTTTAAATTCACTTAGTCTTTCTTTTCCAGTACATTATCTGTTCCCTAGCCATCTCCCCTCCTTCCTGGGGAAGAAGAAAGGAAGTACTTTTTTCTCTTCTGCCTTATGTCCATATGTGGAAATTTCTGTATTTTAAACTTTCCAGTCTAGAAATTTCCAGTTTCCTTACTTATTGGTGACTACATGCCTGTCATTTCAGAGCTGGGAATCCATTCAGAACCTCCTGAGTAGGACCTCTCAGTTTCCTTAAAAAACAAAAAAACAAAAAACAGCTGCCATGACTCCTGAATTGAACCAGGTGACCTGACCTTCAAACTGTCTCAGTTGCCCTCACACTTAGACCCAGGAGTCCTAAAACCATCATGAACTCCTTCCTCCTTCCATGATGTTAAGACTATCAAACCTCAGTCCTTCATGAGTTCTCTGGTTGTAGGTGCTTTCCATTCCTTTGTATGATCCTTTGTATCATCATAATAGCCCTGCTTATTGGGTGAAAGGCATTATGCATTACCTGTATTCAGAGGTATTGGTTTCAGAACCAGCATGAAGGGCTCATTGACTGTCTGACCTTCCTTGTCTGTACCTCCTGCTCCTTTGGTTGAGCCATGCAGCCTCCCTCCTCAGTTTTTTTGTAAAACTTGCCAAACAAAGGCTTTATCACTTTCAGCATTTACTGGCTTATCTCTTTGGCAGCTACATGACATAGTATATAGAATGTTGGTCATAGAGTTGGGAAAACCTAAGTTTGAGTCCTTCCTCAGAAACTTACGAACTTGGTGACCCTGAGGAATCCATTTAACTACTCTGTACCCTGCTTTCTTCCTCAATACAATAAGGGATTTGATTATGATGGCCTTTAACATCTCTTACACTTCTAAATCTATGATCCTATAAATTCTGTGAATCCCCTTTTAGTCTGGGCATCAGATCCAAACACCAGACAATTCATTTTAATAAACCAAGGATACAAACCAATTTAAGGAATTTTACTATTTCTTATGTTCTGCATCCTTGTGTTGTTATCCCTAACTTCTACAGCCCAGTTAAGGGGCTAGTGGTGAGATTGGGCATCTACAACCTTCCATGGAGAGGTTTATGGTGCTAGAAGCCTTTTTGCCTGAACGGCTGTCAAGTCAAGGAGTAAGGAGAGGGGAAGTATGGCTAGACCGGTCTGGCTTTGCCCCAGGAGGCAAAATTGGAAGCACTGACTGGAAAATGCAAAGGGACAAATGGGTTTTAAAAATGAAAAATTTCCTAACAGAGCTATTAAAAATGGAATAAGCTGGTTCTGGAGGTAGAGAAATTTCACAAAAAGGCTGAATGACAAATTGTTGTATTTCTCTTTCTGTTAAGAGGCACTTTCCTTTTTGTTTTTGCACCTGCTTAGTTCCAAGTAGTAAATTCAATTCAGGATCATATCACTGATATGATCGAGTTTATCCTGGAATATGTCCTCTTGTTGCTCACTTGGCAAGGATCTCACCCTTAGAGTACCAATTGTCAAATTAAAATGTATTGGTGATTTCAAAACTGTGGGAGGGTTGCTTGGGGTACGAAGGGAATTTAGTCTCTGTTCCAAGGGATAGACTATCTAAGGGAAAGTGAAATCTGTATTTTAGGTAGAAGAAGAAAAAGAAAAGTCTTTCCTAGCAACTTCTGTTGTCTTTCCTGCTACTCTGCCATGTTCAGTGCAGAAGCAGAGGGGGAACACAAACTCAGAGGGCAATTTTATTTGTCTTTTTTTATGGCTCACCATCATATGTATATATGTATGTATATGTATATATATATACATATATATATGTGTGTGTGTGTGTGTGTGTATGTGTGTATCTATCAGTGTAAGTGTATATATACTATATAATGTTTGTGCATTATGTATATATACATGTACATATACATTATATATATTATTTTACATGAACACACATGTGTATATATACATATATATGTGTGTATATATACACAATTTAATCTGCGAATTTGTCCCTTTCTTTACAGTTGTGGGATCCATGAGAATGGAACATTGCTTATAATGTCAGGAATTTTTATGCAATTGGTTTTGTTTAATTTTTTTCCTTTTTACTTTTTAAAATTTCTCTATTAAAATGGATGGCTCTTTGGAAGGGGGTGAAGGATGGATACAGGCAAAACCTAGAGACAATGAAAAACACAACATATCAATCAAATCTATTTTAGAAAACAAAAATATATACATGCATCTCCTTGAGCCTAGAGAAGTGATGCTAACCCTACTCTCCTTGTTTCTCTGAATAACATTCCTTTGGGGACACCTCCTATTTGAACTTAGCTTTTCTTGCATAGGAAACAGCTGTGTTTAAGTGGTAGCAGATCCTTTTATGATTACAGAGATAAATAAGTATTGAAGTTGAAATGTTAGCCAGTTTCCACTTCATATTTCATTAATTTCTCAGATTTTACTTGTGGGCTTAGAAAATTTTCTTTCACACTCTAAGTGTTCAATAAATGTTTGGTGAATTTAATTGTTTACACAGTGGTAAAACATATGTAACTCTATGGATTTTTAACTTTTTTCCTGGTTTTATAGCCTCTTTTCTTTTTAGCATCTGTTGAAATCTTGTCCGTCCACCATTTCTATACCAAGGCACCAATTAGCTCAATAGAGGTATTATTTAAATTTTTAAAAGTTTAATTAACAGATGTTCGGGAAAGAACTTTCAATACTAATTAGATTCTTTGATCAGAATTTTAATTTAAAAAATAGATCAAATCACATACCTAAATTAAGTCTACTTCCATCATGAGTCTCCAAGCTTTCCAATTAGAAAAAAAAAAGTTGCTCACAGTTTTGTAATGTAGTGGAAAGATTGGTAGCTTTGGAACCTGATGACCTGAGTTTGGATCCAAGCTTTGCCATCTACTGCTACCTGTGTGACCCTGAGCAAGTCACTTCTCTAGGCCTCAGTTCCCACATTTTTAGGTAATTCTACTTGAAGTTGCCTAGGAGATATAAGCACTGGATATATACACTTGTGTGTCAAGGGAAGAATCACACAATGATACAATTCCTACCCTTTCAGTGACTTGCCCTGATATTATAACTGATTGAAACCAAACTTTGACATTATGTATCCCATCCTAAAGGAAGAGATATGGCCAAAGCCACATGAGAAGAGAACATGTATTGAGATTGACCACCAGGGAGCAGGTGAGGGTCCATAGTTATACCAGGCACTGAGAGGAACACACTGAGTAACTATGTAGGGAAGACACAAGACATGAAATCTTCTTCCTTAGATTCCAGGAGAGGGATGCTGTGTTAACACTATGAATAAGAGAGCAGACACTAAGTTGCCGGAACAGTTTGGGCTTTTGAGATCAGAGGTAGTAAATCTTTCCTCCCCTCCTCCACTTTCCCTCTGTTTATCCTGAGAAGACATATGCCCATTCACAAAATTTATTTGTTTTTTTAAAATTTGTCTGCCTTTGAATGGTACCTGGAACATAGTTGGCATTTAACTATTTTTTTCCTTCCCATCTGCCTACCTGTTCACTTTGTCTTTAAAGACAGTTTTAAGATAAGCATATCTAAACCACTGCATATCCAAGCTATCTGTTTTTTATTGAGTGGGATCATATATGTAAAGTACTTTGTAAACCTTAAAGTGTTACATAAATGCCACCTATTATTATTATTATGATTCATATATGGCAGAGAGAAATAATTGTGAAATATATATTTAAAGATGTAAGAAGCATTTCTTCTTTCTCTTTTCCTCCTCCTCTTCCTTTTCCTCCACTTTGTCTCTTATTCTATCTCTTCCTTCTCCTTCCAAATCCTCAGGCAGGAAGGAAAGAAATAGATTTCACAACTCACACTCTTTTGCCAGAACAGTTCTTGACTGAGGACTCAATAATTCATTTTTACAGCATCCAAGAGCAAAGGGAAAAACTTAAACCCAGACCCTTCTAAGCATAAGACAAAATTTTGACTAAAGGAGACTGGTGAGCTTAGTGGAATTGGGAGGCAGGACTTGGCTACTTCCCTTTCCTTTATTTTCATGGTTTGAAAGTTAGTCAGTCCTCTAAGGATCAGGAGCCATTGGAGTAATTGGAGAGAAAAATCACACCTGAAAGGAGGAACCAAGTTGTAGCTTAGAAAAAGTGGATTGATCCACATAAGTTTAGGGACAAATAAGAGACAGTGACAATCCTAGCATAATCATTCATCATCATACCACTGCTATTCACAATTCATTCTTTCAATCAATGAACATTTATATGCAAAGGAAGGGATTTGGAATATGGCTAGTAAGTGTTAAGTGTCTGAGTCTGGATTTGAACTCAGGTCTTCCTGACTCCCTTTAAAGTCCCTTCCAGTTCTAAATATATGATTCTATGAATTTTCTATTTCCCTAAGGTTTATTATTGGGGACAGAGGAACATAAGAAAGTATAAAGGAAGCAATGACAATGAATTCATTCAGTGGAATAAAAGAGATACCACCACCATCCTCATGCCCTGCAAGGAATTCTAGAAGACTTGGAAGAAAGGGGCATCATGGTGGCTTCAGAGAAGGGGGAGGGGAGCTATCTCCACTGGCCAGAGAGATGGATAATGAGGTTGATTATCAATCTCTAAAGTCATTTCAAGTGCTTAACATTCTAGCGTTTTAATGTTTAGGATATAATAGAGGATAAGCTTTCTAGAAAGATTTTCCTTTCAAATTCTACTAGTTGAAATCATGACTTTAAAAGACTAATTTTAAAGTATACCATTGAGAGAGATTTTGAGATCTGGCCAAATAATTGATAATAATATCAATAATAAGTCGATAATAATATGAGGTATAATAATATCTTGTATTGGCATAGCATTTGTATAGCAAATGTGGAACATTTTAGAGCTTTCAAATTTTCATAACAGTTATGTCACCTGATCCTCACAATATCATTGTGAGATATGTAAAGAAGGGACTTTGAGTTTGTTTTCTAATTACTAAAACTCAGACTGAGAGGCAATGTGATTGTTCTATGATCACACAATTAGCAAATAATGAAAATCAGACTCAAATCCAGGTTTTCTAATAACAAGTCAAGTTTCCCTTGCTTACAATGTGAAAGTAGTATCACCATCGTATATTTAAGAATTGGAAGGGACATCAGGTCATCTGATCTTGCTCCTTCATTTTATAGATGAAAAACTGAGGACTGTGGAGATTAAGGAGCTTGCTCAAGGAGATGCTTAGGTGTCAGGTTTACTATTTGTCTACTACTTCTCATTAGGTGAATTGCAGTTAGCCTGCAGATATACATTTTTTGTTTAAACACTAAAACTGTTTGGTTTTTTTTTTTTTTTGGTCACCATCCCTTCCCAGCAACCCCTCTCCCTTTTTTTCTTCCAGAATCAGGTTAAATTGTAAACATTTGAAGGATTAATCGCCTTTGAATCCTGATAATTCAGAGCTGTTCAGAATGAGCCAATCAGGGGTGGAGTCTTTATTATATATTCTAGGAAGTTGGTATTTTGCTTTGGGGGAGTTGCTTATGAGAAAGACTTTTTGATTCCCTGAACAGGACTCTAAGTAGCCATTTCTTTAAGAGCTCCCCTCAACTACCCAGAGGTTTGTGTTCTCTCGATCTGGTGGTGTATGTAGGTAGTTGTATTACTTTGTTCAGACAATAGGATCCTTCTCTGTTGAATCTCTGTGCTAATTTCTCTGCTTGCAATTTCTACTTATCTGTCTGTTAATTAAAGGTAGATCATTAACCCCTTTAAAGCTGTCTTTCCTTTAGAAAAGCAGATCAAAGAACCTGCACTAGCAGCCCACCCTAATACAGCAGAGTACAGCAAAATGATTTCCTGTCCAGAACTCCCAAATCTGCTGTTATACTCCATGGTTTTAACCAGTTGTCTACTTCCTAAGCTTGACTCTCTTTTTTTGAGACACTTTCTATCAATCAGCAGCAGAAATGAAAGCAAAATGTATGCGTAGACATATGTATATGTACACACATAGTATACACACATACACAAAGTGTTCTAAAATTCTTACTGGAATTTTTAGCCATAATAGGTTATTACAAAAGCTTAAAACTGTACTAAAACATCGGAAACTGTGTATGTATATGTATGAATGTGTGCACACAAGTGTATGTTTCTTTGTTTATAACGAGTATATGAGTTTGAAATCTTCAATTTCTTGACTGTCTTCACAATCCTAGTATTACTTTCTATGTTCTTTCTAAGATCCAACAGGAATTTACTTAGCACTATGTTCCAGGTACTATGGTAAGTACTGGAGATACAAAGACAAAAATATGGTCCCTGACTTCACATTCTGATTGGGAAAGAAAATGTAAATAATTATATACATGCAAGATAGACTGACAGATAGATAGATAGAAATATTTAGCAAAACAAATTCCCAGACAAAAAGATGTGACTCTAGGGGTGGCGAAGTGGCACAATGAATAGAGCACTGGTCCTGGAGTCAGGAAAACCTGAGTTCAAATCCAGACTCAGACACTTAGCACTTACTAGCCATGGGACCTCGAGCTAGTCACTTAATGCTAATTGCCCTGCCTTTCACTGTGCAAAAAGAAAAAGAAAAAAGAAAAAAAAGAAATGTGACTCTATACTTTTCTCTTTCTTTCTCTCTCTCTCTTTCTTTCTTTGTTTCTTTCTTTCTTTCTTTCTTTCTTTCTTTCTTTCTGTCTCTCTTCAATTCTGAATCTCTTCCTCCTTCTATTTCTGTCTCTGTCTCTCCATTTCTCCCTCTCTCTCTTTTCATTTCTCTCTCTCTGTCTCTATCTCTGTCTCTGTCTGTCTGTCTGTCTCTCTTTCCCCATTTCTGTCTCTCTGTCTGACTTCTAATTTCTTTAGGTTTCTCCAATATTCATCTTAAATCCACGTTCCATAGGATGCCTTTCCTAGAATCTCTCCCACTCTTTCAGGCCCTTCCATCTGAGATTATTTTCTACTTCTACTCTGTATATCATGTATATACCCAATTGGTTGCATGTTTTCCCCCATTAGAATACAGTTTTTCATAACTGGGGAATATGTTTTTTATTTTAATCCTCATCCCTTAACACGGTGCCTAGAACACAGCGATTAATAAATATTTGCTGATTCATTTGATCATTACACAACTTTTTGAATAGACTTTTAAAAGACTCAACATTATATAGTGAATTGTCTCTAGTTGGTGCACATTAAACCCACTCTTCAGTGCAGTATTTTTATCTAGAGAACTAGCAGCATATGCCGTGGCCATAGTTGACATAGAGTGACAACCTCTATATTATATAGCTTCAAACAAGGATTGAAACTGTCAGATTCAGGTAATCTATGATTCCCACTGTCCTTGGTGTAGCAGGGGTTATACCAGACAAGTAATCCAAGTGAGCATTCTGTGGGATTGGGTCAAATGACCCAGCTTTTGCTTCTTGACAGCACTTCTAGCTACCTACTGTCAGTGACTGCATTGTCTAGCTAAGGAAGAAAGACAATGAGCAGAGGCAGCAAGAAACTAAAAATGCCGTACACTCACCATCCCAGCTCAGCAGAAGTTTTACAGTGAGAGCCTGGCTAGGCAGCTATTTTCTCTCTCCATGATCATATAATTTTGTAATTAGTGATACTAGAGAGAACGTTAGGGAAATGTCACCTCTCATAATAAACATTAAACTTCTGGTGGCATCACTGTGTACAATTATTTAGTACCTAATGTATATCAGACACTAAACTAAGTGCTAAGGATACAGAGACAAAAATGAAACAGCTCCTGTCCACAAGCTTATATTCTATTAGGACTGGTGGTAAATATACACATAATAAGAAATATTATTATTTATACATCTATATATATATACATATGTGTATATTATGTGGAAGTCAGTCAATAAACACTTAATGAGCACCTACTATGTGTCAGATATTGTGCTAGGTGCTAGGGATACAGAGACAAAAATGAAATAGCCTCTACCCTCAAGGAGCTTATATTCTATTGGGGTGGTGGTAAATAGATAAATGTAAACAAATATGATATTATACATACATGATAGATATGTGCGTATATCTCATGTAAAAGTCAGTCAATAAACATTTAATGAGCACCTACTATGTGGTAGGAACTGTGCTAAGTGCTAGAAATAATTTTATGGGATAGATAGTCTCTCTAAAGTTTCTGCTAACTCTAATATTCTGCCTTCTAAAGCTCCTCACTAGCTACAGTTTTCTATGATTCTCTCACTGGTTAAATGCTTCTAGGATATAACCCCATTTGAACAGAACTCAGAAAACTCAAGCATTCTTTTAGAGGAGAAATCATCTTCTTGAGTTCAAATCTGGCCTCAAACACTCACTGTGTGACTTTGGGCAAGTCACTTAACTGTGTTTGCATCAGTTTCCTCATTTGCAAAATGAACTGAAGAAGGATATGGCAAACCACTCCAGTATCTTCATGAAAAATATCCTAAACAGGATTATAAAGAGTTGGGTATGAGAGAAATGGTTGGAGAAAAATATATATATATTTGGTAACGGTAAGTTTAGGGTATAATTGGCCTGAGGGATCAAAGTATGTCTTAGAAAACATTAGGTTATTAGCTTATATAGCAGAGAGGTATGGAAGAATGACCTGCTGTGGAGGCATAATGGTGCATATGGTTGTATTAGGGTAAAATTCCATGATCGATTATCAAATCAAGGCTAAGATATGTGCAGGCTTGTATTCACATCATTGATTCAACTGGTTGATAACATAACCCTTGGGGTTACACTCCAGACTATATGGCATGCTGACTTGGTTCCTCTGGGGGCAGCCTACACTTTGGATACCACTGCTCTCAAGAATATAGTTAAGATAAGCATATGAGCACTCTTGTTGCTTGCAATGTCCAGCTCTAATTTTCATGTACTTCTAACAGCCCCTCTGGCATTGCATATAGAAAAGCAAGATGAAGCAAGCTGTTCACAGTCATATTTCAACCACTGCCTTTTCTCTTTTAAGTAAAATCATTTTCCCAACTGTTACTATGTAAGGGTGTTTGATGTCATCAGCCACTGGGGGTGCACCACGACAGCCTGGGGACGGGGTAGAGGCCCGCGCATGTCTCTAAGCCATGGCCATGAGTGCCTCGTCAGCCTTTGGGCTTGATCAGAGGAGTCACCTAGGCAATGAAGAAGGCATGATCACGCGAGATGTCTCCTTATCCTTGGGGCGGTACGTGAGTGGCTCACCAGGCGATGACGGTACTCTTAGGCGGGAATCAAAAGCTAGGGGATAAAAAGGGGAACCGCTTGAGTCTAGCTTTCTTTTTTTTTTTTCTGCGCTTGCTGCAATAAAAGGACCTCAAGAAAACTACATCAGTGTGCTGGGTGCTCTGTGGGGGGTAGTTCTTCAAGCTAGTCTTGATGCTGGTGACTACCGAAGCCTGAGAGGAGGAAAACAGCTGGAAGAGGTAAGCTATAAAATAGGGTCCCCA
>CM053591.1:158289908-158352094 GCA_028646515.1 Pseudochirops corinnae | reverse complement strand
GTGAATCATTCCCTGAAAACTACTCTCCTTAAACAAGAAAAGGGAGAGTTGGGGACCTTTGGCACCCGGCCGATGAAGCAGTTCACCAGAGACAAATTAGACAAAGCAGTATTCACACATAATTTTCTACAATTTGACGGACAGGATGTAACCCCTGCCATGAAATTTTGGTATGACCATCCTACCAATCCTCTCTTCACTAGTCCTAGTTCTATGTCAGAGCAAACACATCAGAAACTGAAGGATCAACAGGTATTATGGAAGTCTGATGGTACCTGGAAAGGGCCTGGGAGGGACGAAAAAGGGAGAGACTGGGGCATGTGTTTGTCATTCCAGATGGAGCCGAGGAAGACGGGAACTGGGTGCCTACCCGTTGGGTGCAACCTGTGTCACAGAGGGTCACGGAGACGGAAGAGGAAACAGAGAAGGAGAAGACAGCCAGGGAGAGTCACTCGCATAAACAAGGAAATCGTGGTGACCCTCGTGCTGATGGTAGCCCAACTACAAATCACGCCAACACAGGCTGAGGGCTCTAAAACGAATTGGACAAGTTTGACGCCAGCAGAAGATAGGGAGGCTGACATGAGAGGTCGCAGAAAGTGGGCTGTGATTTTCCATCCACATACGGTTCAGGTACTCACGTGGAATGACACGACCCTGAAGATAGAATTGAGACAAAACGTGTCACTCCTTGATGGGCCGGAGCTCCCTATGGTTTTCCCAGTCACAGAAATACAGAACTTGACCTTCACGTTCCTGACAAATGCTCTGCCCTGGTGCATCTCAAAGACCAACTGGACCCATTGCTTGCAATTAAGCTCGAAGAATCTGACCACCGGGATGAGGCCTGAACTCAAGGTGAATAAACCGGGAGTTTGGACTCCTGGGTGCATGAACATAACTGTCATGGCTCCCTCATTAGACGAGTTGCCTTTGAATGCTAGTACTCCCTTACCACTTTGTCATCAGGGGAAGAATATTTGGGAAGGTGTGTCGGCTTGTTCCACAGGACATAGTGTTGGGGGAAGTTTGGGCAATGTCACCCTGATTTTCTCAGATGGTCCTACCAAAGCTTCCTTAAGGCAAATCCCTACTTGTATACCTTGTGGAAGCAGGGGACCGTGCCACCCGGACGTTGGTAACCTGGGACTCGTGCTCCGTCATACTAACGTATCCGTGCGGACATGTTGGTGTGGGGGCTGTTCAAGTAAAGGTCCCTCTTCATGCGAGCATAACATCTTTAATCACTGGTCTGGTATCTTCCAGAACAAGACTAGTGAAACCAATGTGGAAAAGTATGACGCAGGGTGGGATTGCAAGGTGTCAACTTATCAGTTCCAGGGACAAGCACACATACCATCCAAGCAACATGCATTCCTTATTTGTGGGGGCTATAACGTCACCTTGTTAGGAGCTAACGTAGGGTTGATATATAACATCAATGTAAATGACTGCACCTTGAAACGGCACATTATGATCGGGGAGGCAAGCAACAATCAAGACAAGGTGATACTGTTAGTAAGACAACCCTCATATATACTGATGCCAGTCTTGGCAGCTGAGCCTTGGGCCGCATCTCCATCTGAGGTTGCATGGAAAATGGTAGGGCATATGATAAGGAATAAGAGGGAAATAGTGGATTTAGTGTTTGACATAGTCAATTTGGCGATCTCTGCCTTCCAGGAGTTTCAGATAATACAATTGCAGAACCAGGTGACATATCTTGCCTCTGAGTTAAAAACCTTTATGCAGACTCAAAGTAAGGCTTGGGCACTACAAACTAGATTAGATCAGAAATTACAAAATGAACTTCTAGCTGTAGAACAGACCACACTGGCTTTGGGAAATGAATTGGCCCTTTTAGAGTTGAGATTGAAAATCCCATGCCACTACAAATATCAACCATGGGTTTGTGTTACATCACTATCCTTCAATAGTTCGAATTCCTCTTTCCTTTCGGACTGGGAGATAATCAGGCAACACCTGCAAGGGGTTTTCCTTGCAGGCAATGTGACGTCTGAAATCGAGCAGTTGGCGCGGTTGGTTGCTGACATGCAAAAGGAAGCTGATTCCCTTGTTCTTCCAAAAACAGCAGGAAAAGAGCTAATTGATTGGATTCAGGGAAAACATTTGTTACAAACTATAATGGCAGGTGTAGTACCGCTATTTTATTTAGTAATTGGCTTAATACTTATGTGCTGCTTGTGGCGTTGGCTTTTCGTTCTTCTTAAAAATAGTCTGATCTCCTTGAAAGCTAACCTCCTCCTTTTGGGAGGCCATGGCGGTTACCCGCAAAACAAGAAAAGGGAGATGTAAGGGTGTTTGACGTCATCAGCCGCTGGGGGTGCACCACGACAGCCTGGGGACGGGATGGAGGCCCGCGCATGTCTCTAAGCCATTGCCGTGAGTGCCTCGTCAGCCTTTGGGCTTGAACAGAGGATGTCACATAGGCAATGAAGAAGACATGATCACGCGAGATTTCTCCTTATCTTCGGGGCAGTACGTGAGTGGCTCACTGGGCGATGACGGCACTCTTAGGCGGGAATCAAAAGCTAGGGCATAAAAAGGGGAACCGCTTGAGTGTAGCTCTCTTTTTTTTTTCTGCCCTTCCTGCAATAAAATGACCTCAAGAAAACTACATCAGTGTGCTGGGTGCTCTGTGGGGGGTAGTTCTTCAAGCTAGTCTTGATGCTGGTGACGACCGAAGCCTGAGAGGAGGAAAACAGCTGGAAGAGGTAAGCTATAAAATAGGGTCCCCAGAGTCCAAGTTGGGGGACACTCTACATTACTACTTACTCATTCATTGAAAACTCCCTTTGCCAAAATCTTTGTGCCTACTCTTAAATGGTAGAGCAGAGGTCAAACAATCATTTTGTGCAGACCAAAAACCAAATCTCTCTCTCTCTCTCTCTCTCTCTCTCTCTCTCTCTCTCTTTCTCCCTCTCTCTCCTCTCTCCCTCCCTTCCTCTCTTACACACATATGCACATTCACTCACATACACACGAAGAGGAATGACCTAGGCAGAAATTTAAGTCCCGAAACTTATTGTTAACAAATTTAATTGGAGAAATAATGAAAAAGTTCTGCTTGTTGCTTGGAGTTTGGAGTTCTAATAAAGGGAGAGAAAGAAATATAATTTCAAATCAATATATCTCTATAATGCTAGGAAACAAAAACCATTTTTGCCGTTGTCACATCAAGGTGACCTTGGTCAGAGGCATCAAACATGTGACTGGTGGGCGGTATGTAGTCTACAATTCTTCTAAGCATGGCCAAAGCAGATTAAGATATGATAGGGAATTATTTAACAAAATAAATACAAATAAATAGAACATAGTTAATGCTAGTTCCACATTTTGAGAGCTCTTGTACATTTGTTTCAATTTTGTCTCAGGATTTTAATATAAAACAAAACCAAACCAAGATGCATGTGTGAAGCTCATTTTATCATCTTATTTCTATCAGCTTTTAAAATTGATGGTTGTCTTTTGAAGTGTTTATATATTAATGAGAAACACAGATTTGCAACCTCTATTCTAAACCTCAACTGCCAGGGAAGTTAAATATTGAAATTCAGATATCTTGACTCAACAAGAGAGCCTATCTCTGGAATACTAATCTCATTGAATCACTAAATATCATCGTTGGAAGGACCCTCACAGACCTACCTTTACAGGAATCCCTTCTAAAACATCTCTAGGTCATCATCCATCCTTTGACTGAAGGCCATTGGCTGTTCCTAATACCAACAAGGGCAGCTAGGTGGTTCAGTGGATAGACTGCTGGACCTAGAGTCAGGAAGACTTCATCAGTTTAAATCTGACCTCAGATACTTACTAGTTGTGTGACCTGGGCAAGTCACTTCACCATGTTTGCTTCAATTTCCTCATCTTTAAAATGAGCTGGAGAAGGAAATGGAAAATCACTCCAGTATCTCTCTGCCAAGAAAACCTCCAACAGGGTCATGGAGAGTCAGATATGATTGAAAAACTACTTGACAAAAAAATCACCTAATAACGTCATCAGAAAAATCTGGGTATTCCACATCTGGGTTTTATGCAACAGATTTGTGCATTAAGAGCTCTGCAGATGAGAGCTGCTGAAATAAGCTTTTTAAAATCATGGATTCTTATGTCCTGTTGTGGAGCTTTCCTACTGTTTTCTAACTCCACTTAGCTGGCACTAATTGTAGGCTAGCATCTATGAGCCAGAGGAAAGTACTTTCTTCTTGAGGACTATATTAATCCTGCTAGAGAAATCAGTTTCAGAGGATACTCCAGAATAGAAAGATAAGCAAAACTAAGAAGGTAGTGGCTGCTAGGGTCCAGGGTGTGGAGACCCTCAGAGGAATGGTGAAATGTATGACCAGCACTCAAAAAGTAAGGCAGGGATGACCTTGGGACAAAGTTAGAGAATAATCTTGGCAGGGAAGTGTTGTACCTGAAGTCCCTGGCTTGCCATAAGGATTTTAGGAAAACAGAATCATTACTTGCTCTTGTAATAATGTAACCCCTTGGGAGCAGTTTAGTGAAGGACTAATGCAAGATGTGGGAGTAAGAGTATGGGAGGTAGCCAGGCTCCTCACGTACTCCTCAAGTTACAACAAAGAGAAGAAGAATCTCTAAAAACACGCAAGAAAATAGAAATCCTTCAACACACAAAAAAATGAGCAAAACAAAGAAGAATGCAAATACATTTAAAGTATGTTAATTATAAAGTAACAAACTACTAGAATATTAAAAGTACTATAGATGGAAAAATTAACCTCAATTTATCTTCAAAGATTGGCTTCAAACAAATAAATGTCACTTTCAAAGAAATTCAGCAAGAATTAGCCCTGGGAAGAAAATTACATGAGAAATTGAAGAAGAGCTTGAATAAAGTTTTAAAAAATCATAGAGGGAAATAAAATTTGAATTAAAAGGCAATAGTCATATTCATTTTAAGGAAGTCTTCAAACAAGCTTCCCTTCTAGCTAAAAAAAAAAAGTATTTAAAATAATTACTACTTTTCAAGTCAAGATTAACTACTTGCTAACAGAACATGAGGTTTCTTTCTCATAGTTCTGTTTTCATTAGATAACTTAAGGTTTCAGGAGAACATTTCAGATTAACAGGGAAAAAAAATGAAGACAGAGGAATAAGATTATGCCAAAGGGAAGTTCCTATCATAAAAAAGAGGGAAATGTTAATTAGTGACATTTACACAATTTTAATGAGCAGCTCAGTGATGCCATAGATGAAGTGAAGGGCCTAGAGTCAGAAAGATATGAGTTCAAATGTGGTCTTAGGCACGTACCACCTGTGTGACCCTGGGCAAGTTACTTAGCCCTGTTTGCCTCAGTTTCCTCATCTGTAAAATGAGCTGGAGAATGAAATGTCTTTGACATTTGATATTTGACAATACCTTTGACAAGAAAACTCTAAATGGGCTTGTGAAGAGTCAGAATTGACTGAAATGCCTGAACAACAAAAACAAATCATATAAAAGAGAGATTTATTTAGGATTACTTTCTTAAGTTAAACTTAGCAATAAAATAAGGAAACAATGTCCCTTAAAATAGTCATTGAAGAAATGAGAAATCTAGTATACATAATTGTAAATATAAATGGACTAATTTCTTAATAATATGAGAAGCTGACATATCATCAAAGAACCCAATGAGGAATAAAAGTGACATTGATTGGAAAAGATCAATGCAGACACATATGGAACTTTCTAAAAAAATTTATGCATTTCAAATAAATATACAAATGATAGAAGCATGATCAAGTAAAGGAAGGTCTGTACAAGGGCACATAACAGTTTTATAAAAATAATGCTGAAAGTGGTAAAAGTTAGAATAAATTAAGTCTGTGGAAAGAAGCAAAATAAAACAAAAAGAAAAATCGGAGGGGGGGGGTGAATGAGGTGATAATAACTGGAAACAGCAGAGTGGCTCCATTTAAAAAAAATCTGTTTTCTTATCATAAAGGATGATGACCTTCACTTTAAAAATGATAGAACATGACTATCAGGATAGAAATGACTAACAGGGAGTTGATACCCAAATTATATAAGGAGACAGTAAGAAAACCTGGCTATCTTTGATAAATTCAAGTTAACCTGACCCAGATGAACTATATCCATAAATCCTGAGAGGACTGGCAGATGTACTTGCTGAGTCACTGTCAGAGATATCTGAAAGGTCATTGAAAATGAGAGACACATCACAAGATTGGAGAAGAGAAAATATGGTCCTAATTTTTAAGAAAAAAAAAAAGGAAAGAGAAGAGAGTCTGCAAACTACAGATACTGAGCTTGGTTTCTATATCCTTGTCAATTTCTTGAAAGCTGCTGCCCAGGTCCTCCTTTTGATTATGGCTTTCAGGTAATTCAATGATTCTGATATTCTCTCTTCTGGATCTATTTTCTAGGTCAGCTATTTTTCTCATGAAAAATTACATTTTCTTCCATTTTTAAAATCTTGTAAAAATGAATGCTAAAAATTTTCTTAAAAGTAAGTAGGGAAAAAATAAAATGCTATTTAAGAAGAATTTTAAAAAAAGGTGATGAACATCTAGAGAGGTGGTGATCTCAAAGAGGCAGTATGGCTTTTTAAAGAACAGATCACAGGGTGGCTAGGTGGTACATTGAATAGGGCACTGTCCCTAGAGTCAGGAGGACCTGAGTTCAAATTCAACCTCAGATACCTAACACTTACTAGCCGTGTGACTTTGGGAAAGTCACTTCACCCCAATTGCCCTGCTTTCCCCCCTCCAAAAAGACAAAAAAACCAGATCATGCCAGATTAATTTCATTACTGTTTTTAGAAGGATTATTAAACTAGTAGACAAGGGAAATTTCTTTGACATAGTTTACCTAGATTTTAGCAAATATTATGGAGCTATGTGGAGATAATTGAATCATATGGATTTAGAAGTAGATGGAGGAAGCCCTGGAAGAGAAGCTGACAATTCAATGTACACTTGGCAGGAATTCCCCAGTGGAACATCCCAGGGATCTGTACATGGCATTGTGCTGTTTAACATTTTTTATCAGTGACTTTGATAAAGACATAAATGGTATTCTTATCTAATTTTCAGACAGTACAAAGCTTAGAGAGAGAGCTAACACAGTGAATGAGAATCAGGCTCTAAAAGAAACTTGACAGGCTAGAGCTTTGGGCTGAATTTAATAAGATGAAATTCAAGAGGGATAAATGCAAAGTGTTGTACTTGGTAACAAAAAATCACCAACTTCATAAGCATCAGGCAGGGAGACAACAGTTCTAGGAGGAAAAAAGCTTCAGGACTTTTTGTGGACAGTAAGCTCAAGATGAGTAAGAAGTATGATGTAGCCAAAAAAAACCAAGCCAAAACAAAACTATTGTGATCTCAGATCACATGGAGGAGGACCATTTCCAGGAAGAGAGGGATGATAACCCAATGACCTCTGCCCTCTTCAAACCTTATCCTAGAGTATTGTGTTCTGTGCGGGACACCACAGGTTGAGAAGGATATAGATAATCATGAGATTGTCTAGAGGAAGGCAACCAGTGTAGTGAAGGATCTGGAGTCCAATAACATAATAGAAGTAGATGAAGGAGCAGAATATTTTAATCCTGAGGAGCAAACATGTCAAAGGGAATATGATAGTAATCTGCAAATATCCAAAGGACTATCATACAAATCAGAGATTAATCTTGTTTTATTTGGCTCCATAAAGCAGAACCACAAGCAAAGGGTGGAAGCTGCAAAGAATCAGACTTCAAGGTCAAGGTCAACCACGGTATGGCCTCTCTGGTCAGGAGAAGCTTTTGCCAGCCAGAACCAGAAGTGAGTTTTATTTTATTTCTGTTGTGCTGACAATTAGGAAAACAGATAACATTCCTTCCTTGTTTCAGAGCTTACTTAGTTAATCTTTTATTTCACCTTAATTTTAGGAAACAGCTGCCAGTATATTTTAATGCAGAGAGTGCTAGATTTTGAGGCAGAGGACCTGTGCTTAAACCTCAGCTCTGCTCTCTCCTATGTGTTTAGTTTCCCTGGGCCTCAGTTTCCCATCTGTAATAATAAGCAGGTTGTACTAGATGACCTCCACACTGTCTTCTAGCTCCAAATCTATCATCTTATGATTCCCAATGCATAGAGGACACCACTAGACTTTTGTATTAAATGATCTTAATTTTTAGATCAAAGTGCTTTACTTATTACCCCTCCTCCCCAGCTCTAGTTTGGATGTGTCTTATCTATTTTTATGTTAATTGTCATTTTATAAGGAAATCGATGGGAAAAAAATAACATGTTGATTAGTCAATTAGAAAAAGTCAGAGAAACATATTCTGATTCCCAAATGCCACCCAGAGTCTGTGACCCAGATAGAAATGAACTAAAATCTCAAGGGTGGGGAAGAACAAAAGACTTTCTGGGTAGTCCTACTTCTTACTTCACTTAAATGCCTGGCAATTACTGTTAATGACTGTCATTTCAGGAGTGGTTTCCAGGACTTGTAAAGTCTCTCAAGGGGTGTGGTGATCAACTCTCCCTATATTACTCATGCTCCACAAACTAGTCCCCTAGAAACGAGAGAATCTACAAGGCATAATGCATAATCAGGATGGCTAGACCAAGGTACGGTCATTCCTGCAGCAGGTACTTTGTACTATGTAACCTCTCATTGCCTGCTCTATGCTTCTGAGCAGGGATTCCATTTCATTTACAGGATTGCTCGGGAAGCTTCTTCAGAAAGTAAGAAATTTTCTGGAGGTCCTACTGCATCTCCCCCCGCCTCCCATTTCCTCACCCCTCTTACCTCTACTTCCTCTCTCTCCTCCATATTAATATGTCTATCCATGTATCTCTCCCTGCTTTTGTCTTTCTCACCATTTGTCATTGTTTGACCCAGTCTCTCTCCCTCTCTCTCTTACCCTTTTCACATCTTCTTTCTTTCCTCCCCTCCTCCACCCCTGCTCATTCTCCCAGCTTTAGTGGAGTCAGATGGTAACCTAATTATACAGCAAAGAAAAATAAAAAAAGAAAGAGAAGATTGTAGCTCTCCGGAAGTAAGGGACCAGCTCAAACTAGCTAGGTTGCTCATTTCTGTGTGACTCTGTCTCACTAGCCTGACTTGGATTTCTTTGGGTGACTGTAATCCTAAAATGAAACTTGAATTCTCAAAAGTGAACTTGAGGTTTTGTGTGGGAGCCAAACACTATCTAGGCTGAGAAACCAAATGTCATTTTACCCATTGTCGATTTGAGCTTGGTGAGCATTTTTGGAAAGCTACAGGGACCTATAATACACCCACATACTCACCACATACTCAACACACATTGGATCAATTCATAGCCCCAGGGGCTTGTTCTGTTGGAGTGGAAGATTTTTATTTTATTTTATTTTATTTTTTAACAAAATGGAGTAAGCAGAAATAGCAGTCCAAAGTTAATCAGCAGGAGACAACCTTTGGGCAACTTGATTTCTCTTTGGGACAGTTGGGCACTCCAGGCCTGAAGAACAGACAGTTCTTTCAAGCTGCTGGCTAGGGTATTCATCGGAAGGATGGCATAGGGTGCAAAAGGCAAAGCCCACCTTGGACCCGGGCTCTGCACTAATATTTCGATCCAAAGGAAATGTAATTAGAGTGACTATTAAGGACAAATCTAAAGATAATTGTTTTTTTCATGTTCCCATTTGAGGTTTCTTGGCAAAGATACCGAAGTGGTTTGTGATTTCCTTCTCCAGGTCATTGTATAGAGGAGGAAAATGAGACAAAGAGGGTTAAGTGACTACTGGGTCACTTAGTGAGTGTCTGAAGCTGGATTTGAACTGATAAAGATAAGTCTTCCTGATTCCAAGCCCAGTGCTCTATCCATTCTATCCCCAAACACACACACGTATGTGTATTGTATGTGTATATGGACATGCAATGCACACACATGTATATTTATATATACATGCATACATACATATGTATGTATATGTGTATGTATATTATATGTATATGTATGCCAAATGTTATTTTTAGTCAGATGCATTTACTGTTTATTAAACATTTTCTTTCGTCAATGTTTTCCAATTATTTGAGAAAAATCACACTTTTTGTGCTATGGACAAAACTAGTTTTTTGTTTTCTTTTGTTTTCTAACTAGAGCCCATGTTAATTTAGTTTGACTGTTTTCCTTGTTTATTAAATTTGGTTCTGAAGCCATACATAATAGGTTGATCAATAGTCTACTTATGAATAAAGGGGGCCTGTGTGACTCAGGAATTAGATGAAATTTCAGCTCAGCCAAGGAGAGAATGATCTCACCCAAGCAGACCTATCTAAAAAGTCTCTGGGAATGTAGATGCTTAGAATCAAAGGACATCTTGGGTTATTGGCTTTTTTACATTCCCTATACTCTGGGGACTCTCTTTTTCTTGAATAAAGAAAGATTTATTTAATACCTTTCATTTCTTTCTTTATTTTTGTTTTGGTCTGTGATTTCACAGCTATGGAGTAATTCCAGTCTGGAAACTCCCTCTTCAGATGCAACTGGCAATTCATCTATAACCTAAAAGCATAGAGAGTTGCCTGGGACACCATTCAATAAACCAGAAACATTTACTGGGTGTCAGATATTGTGCTAAACTCTGAGGATTAAATATATCAAATTATGTGACATTTTACCCATGTATTTAAAAAAACAAATTTCACATCAAAAATTGATTAATGGAATGGCCTAGAAATTTAATCCTGGTGATAATGGAAATAATGAAGACTTTTCTCTGCAAGAGGACATAGGGAGAAAGATAGTGTTGGAAACAACAGGTCATGGAAACATGAGAAGAATGTGGAATCTGTGATGCTATCATTACTGTTGGCTGCTTTTTAATGCCACAGGTTTGAAATTTACTTAAGGAAATGGATGGAATATAATTGGGTTAAAAGGAAGTATACTCAGCTTTAAGAACAGAATATTAAACAACACCAAGCAAACATTACAGGCAAATTAGATAGGCTTAGATATTTTATGTAATTTAAATTGGATTAGTTATTGTATTTGGTTTAGATAAATGCAAGCAGTGAAAATTAGTTGCTGAAATCTCAGGGAGTGTTGTTTAATTAGTCATTAAAATCCAATTTAAAAATTTCCTTTTCTTGTCATACCTACCAAATGAAATTCTTCCAAGGAAACAATACCTTTGCATTAACCTACGATTAATGCTGAGCCATCACCATGTTTCAGAGGACGGTTGTTTTGTTTTGTTTTTTTTTCCTTCAGTGTCAATTTCAGCTCTGAGCCATCTGGTTAGATCTTTAATTCAATTAAATATGTGCTAGTACAAAGCTTTTCACTCCTGTTGTACCCTTCCCAATTTTCAGGGAAGTCTTTGATGAAACAGTGCTGCATCGAACCAGATTTAGCTGATGTTTGTTCAAAATATTTTAATAGCTTTCTACTGGTTAACTAATAGAAACCTAGCTTCAGAGCTCTTTTATCTGCCAAAGAGGCTCTAATATGCAGGAACTTTTTTTCTTCTTAATCATCTGTCTCTTTTCTGATCTTTTATTCAGTTGTTTACCCACTTATTTCTTGTATCTAGTTATTATGAAAGATAAATACCTCATAGAATTGATCCATTGTGTCTTGCCTCAATTTTGATTACTCTGACTATAAAAGTGATTCATTCCTTCATTGTGAGTAGGAAGAACATTGAGGAAGGATATATTCTCTTTTTCAATAAGAGTATATAACAAGGTACTGAGCAGGAAGGGGTCAGTCCTTAGAGTCAGATTTGTTCTTCTTAGTGGGTTATAGAGAGTACATGGAAGTATTTCCTGCTTGTTACAATACAACACATGGAACTTTGGGGAGTTAGTTTCCAATCCTAAGTATTTGAAGGATTATTATGATGTAATGACAAAAAAGGATAATCAGCTAATACAAAAGGGATAATCAGCTAATCTCTTAATTTTTTTTTCTTCTTAGTGGTCAATGAGAAAGACCTTCCATGAGTGACTAAGTAGAGAGGTTATCCAATCACCCACTTGAAAAGTGAGTGTATGTTTGTTAGCACATGGTTCCTGTGTGTGTGTATATGTGTGTGTGTATATGTGTATGTTTGTCTATGATCTTAAGCAATCCAGTATCCATGGATGAAACTGACCCAGTTATGATCTTGTACACTTTGATAGGTAAGACTAGCCATCACCAATTCCACTGGCAACAGGAATAAGGAAGTACCAGAATATTGATGTGCAAAACCAATCATAGTAGTTTGGTTTAAACTTCAGAGTTCATGCCCCTTGTTTTGCTCTCCCCACCCACATTAAAAAAGGTGTTATATATGGACATTATAAAGGTATTTGTCTCTGGAAACTCAGAAATCTAGACACAAAAGAAAGTTCATGAAGACTCTAAAAAAAGGAATAAAAGTATTTCTTGGAGTGAAGAGCTGTGATTTTACCCTTTAGCCCCGTGTGTATACTTTACACATTACTCCTCTCTGGATTCTTTGCCAGTGTATACATGTAATCATTACTGTGTGTACCTCATCTAGTCTTCATCAACTTTTAGTTGAGAGAGGGCCAGGTCACCTTGACCTACAGCTTTACCTGTCTTGTTCCTTCAAAGATGCCTCCAGAACCTTGAAAAGAGTAGTCACCCCACCAAAATCCACCAGCATAAATGGGGAAAGGAGGAAGGGCATTATATACAAAAAGATGGTTGATAAAACTTTGTTCTAGGAAAAAAAGTATTTTAGTTCTTAATTGTTATCTTGAGAATTATAATGGAACACTGATATTTAAATTCCTTGTTGAAAGCAGCATGCTATGGCAGAAAGAGAACTGCACTGGAAGTTTCTATTTCCAGCTATGCAACAGTCTAGGTATATCATCCTTGACAGAATTCCACTTATTTGGATTTCTCTTTTTTAAAAATATCTATGTACTGAGATGATTGGACCAAATGATCACTAAAGTCACTTCCATCTCTAAAACAACTCTATTACCCTCTCTTTATTTCTATATATAAATCTGGGATTGTTTAAATAGAGAATTTGTTGTTAAAATTGATAACGTTTCAAAAAATATTATGGTCAGACTCTCCCAGTGAGAAATCTTTCTAAAGAACCTAGAGTTCTTTAGAACTTAGAGTCAGTTGAGAGAGTGTGACTTTGTCTTATACTTGTATTTATGCAAAATACTTCAGGATTCTGAGAAGTAAAGCTCTAGTTTCAATAAAATTGTCTTTAGAATAAAATGAGCACCTAAAATTTTTCAATAGATCAAAAATCGTGGATACTAATTTTAACTGAGAAATTCCCTAGATTAATGCTTTTCAGTAGCAATCTATAAATGCCATGGTCCATTATGGCACCTACATAAAACCAAGGTCAGAATCCTAAGGGTCTTTCATTCTACTCTGTTGCTAAGCCCATGCATCATCCTGATCAGGCTGGATATAATCTACTTTTGAGGAATAAACCATAGCTGATGATAGTAAATGCCTATTTAGAAAATAAAATTTAGATGACACAGAAATATGACATATTACATGGCTTTTAAAGTCAAACATACACACATATATATCTTTCTATCTAAATATATATATGTGTATATACATACATATATATATACAAACATATATACATATAATCAGCTAGATGGTACAGTAAATTGAATGCCAGGTCTAGAGTCAATATGAGTTATCTTCCTGACTTCAAATGTAGCCTTAGCACTTGCTAGGTTTGTGTCCCTGGGCAAGTCACTTACCCATGTTTGCCTCAATTTCCTCATCTGTAAAATGAGCTGGAGAAGGAAATGTAAACCTATTCCAGTATCTTTGTTAAAAGAAAATTTCCAGATGGGTTCATGAAGAGTCAGACACAAGCAAAAATGATGGAACAACAAATATATATATATATATATACATATGCATACACACACATATATGTATTATAAATATATATGTATATATATATATATGAATGGTATAACTTAATGATTACTACAACCATTTAAGGTGGAGAATACAGATTTAATTGTCTTCATTTTATAGATATAGGCACAGAAGATATAAGCAACTTTTCCAAGGTCTCTCCACCAATATGGCAGAGCTGGGTTTTGAACCCCAGTCTTTTAAATTCAAATCAATTGTTCTTACCATATACCACATTTGACTCTTAATGCTATGTATGTATCATACATACATAATATGATGATATATTTTATGTCCATGAATAGTAAGCCCTTAATTTATAAGAACACTAGGACAATCCATCAACAAGTGATCTTTGAGGTCTTTTCCAATACTAAAATTGTATGATTGGTCCATAATAGTTGATATTTATATGCTTTACTGTTTGGGAAACATTTTATATATGTTATATGCATTTATATTATTTGAAACTCTCTATAACCCTGAGAAGTAGGTAATACAAAAGTTATTTTTAAGTTAAAACCTGAGCTCAGGGAATTGAAGTGACTCACCCAAAGTTACTTATCTAGTCACTATCTAAGACATGAATTGAAACCAGGTATTTCCCACATATTATAAACATTTTGTAGTTATTTCGAATGAGATTATCATTTATATCATTTTCTCATGAATTTTGCTTTTATTATATAGAAATATTATTAGTTTTTTATGTTTTTTTTTGGCTTTCAACTAATAACTGAAGCTATTAATTATCTCAATTAGTATCTTTGCTGATTGCCAAGAATCTTCTATGTAAATTTCCATGTCATCAACTATCATCTTTTCTTTGACTCTTTATATCTTTCATTTGTTTCTCTTGTATTGGTGCTATTAATAGCATTTCTGAAACTATATAACTTTATATCAGGAAGAGTGAGCATCCTTGTTTTATTCCTATATTCACTGGAACAACCTCTACTATGTCTCCATTACCTACAATGTCTGGTGTGTTTTTTTTGGTTGTTGGTTTTTTTTGTTTTGTTTTGTTATTAAAAGTTCTCCCCTTGCCTATACTTTACAGGGTTTTTGTTTTTTGTTTTGTTTTGTTTTGTTTTTAGCATAAATGAATGCTGTACTCTGTGAAAGTTTACTTCATCTAGTAAGGTAGCCATTTGTTTTTGTTTTTGTTTTTAATGTGAGTTAATATGTTGATTGTTTTCATTATATTTAACCATCCATATGTCCATTGGATAAATTCTTAATATTCTGGATAATTTTCTTGATGAATGAATTCTTGGCCATAATGAATGATTTCTTGGATGAGTATAGTCTGACAGGATTTTATTTAAAAATTTTGAATCAATATTCATTAACTATATTATTACTTGGTTCTTCTTTGCTTTATATTACCCCTGGTTTAGATATTAAGCTTATAGTTTTCTTGTGAAAGGAATCTGGAAAAGAGTTTACTTTATCAAAATTTTTGAGAAAAATTTTTGTAGAATTATTACTAATTGTTATTTAAGTATTTGATGGAATTTTCATGTGTATACATCAGGACCAGTCTCCACATGCCTTTCTTTACATCCCCACTATGGCAATTCCTTTATAGCTAATTTTATT
The DNA here is from genome assembly GCA_028646515.1 of Pseudochirops corinnae. NCBI lineage: Eukaryota > Metazoa > Chordata > Mammalia > Diprotodontia > Pseudocheiridae > Pseudochirops > Pseudochirops corinnae. The sequence continues at coordinate 158,336,585 of CM053591.1, read as the reverse complement.
TCTTCTTCTAAACTTATATTATTATAATTCCTATCTGTTCTATTTTAGGGTTAGTTTATATTTTTGAAATATTCTTCTATTTTATGTTCTTAATTTTGCTAGCTTGCAACTATGTTTTCCAAGTTCTTTTTATTCTGTTTTACATGATTTCACTTTATTATTTGATATTTTATTCATTTGATTTTCTGCCTTATTCTTTTTAATAAATTCATCTATAGATTTTTTTCAACTTTGTTAGACTTTTCAAAGAACAAGCTTTTAGTTTTGTTTATCATTTCTATTAGTCTTTTTGATTCTACCTTATCTTTTTCTTCTTTAATTTCCAACATCTATTTTTGCACTTATTTTAGGTTTATTTCTTTATTGGCTTTCCACTTTAAAGTGTATATTAATTTCATTTATACTCTTTTTAAAATTTTTGATAATGTATGTTTTGGGGTATTTTTTTTTCCTGGGGACTCCTTTAGCTATTTCCCAGAATTTTTGGTTTTCATCATTATCATTTTCTTATGCATGATGGTTGTTTCTACAATTTGTTCTTTGATTCACTCATTATTTAGAATTTCATTGTTAACTCATTTGGCTCTGTGTCTTTTGCTTGTGCTCATCAAACTGATTACTATTTTTTTGAGTTATGATCTCTAAAGTATATTTACTGTCCTGACTTTTTACATACATTTGTTTTATCTCTTTTCATTAATATATGGTCAGCTTTTTCATAAAAATATTTTTATGGTACTCAAAAATATTTTCATCTTTTACTATTTCCATTTATAAGAAGCCATAAGTCTTTTAGGTTTAATTTGTTCAGTAATTTATTCAATTCTATATTTCTCCATTTTTAGTTTTATGATAGATTTATCCAATACTGAGAGAGGAACATTAAAGTCTCCTCTTGCATCGTCTAAATTCCTCGTATGTCTTCTTGTAATATAGTTAATGTTTCTTTTATGAATTTAGATGCTAAGATATCAAGGGATATAGGATTGTTATTGATATTAATTTGCTGTCTATGGTTCCTTTCAATATATTGTAGGTTTCTTGATTGTTTCCCTTTCTATTGTAATTGTTTTTGCTTTATCTGATAAGATGATTCTTGAGTTTTTATTCACCTGAGGCATAGTAAATTTATTCTAGCCACTCATTTTTATTCTCTTATGTCTTTTCTTCATATGTATATTTCATATAAGCAAAAGATTTGGGCATTTTGCTTTGATATCAAATATGCCACTCTCATTTTATTAAATTGTTCAATCCAATAAAATGTTTTTTGTTTGTCGGTGAGATTATTTAATTCACATTTAAGCCATGAGAGTTAGGCCTCTTATTTTCCTACATTGCTCTTTAATAATATATTTTTTTTCTGAATTAGTATACTGTGACTCTTGTTCCTCTTTCTCTTTAAAGACAGTGCTTTGTTTCCTCGCTTGCTTTAGTTTATTCTACTCTAAAGTAATCCTATTTCAACAAGCTCCTTTGCCTCATTCTGAAGTCACCACATACAGTTTTTTTCTACCCTTTCCCCTAGTTTTGTAATTTAATTAACTCATTAATTTATTTTCATTTCTTCCTTTAATCTAGTTAAATTCTTCTCTCCTTTTTTTTTTTCAGTTAAGTGGTCCAGAAAAATTCCCCTTCCTCTCCTCTCTTGAAAAATTTTTATTTGTTTGTTTTTATTTTCTGTCTTTTAATAAGAAAATAAAAGTTTTTTCCTTGCCCACTTCCTTTTCTATGTACACTAAACTTTTACTCCTTGATTCATGACATTTATACTTATTTATTCCATCTTTAGTCTCTATTCCTCATGAAATTGCTGATTATAAAGGATCAACTTTAAGTTCCATTTTCTTTTTTTAGTTGAAAAAATTTAATAATAATTTATTTTCCCCAATTATATGTAAAATAATTTTTAACATTTTTTAAAATTTTGAGTTCCATTTTTTCCCCCTCCCTTCCCTTCTTTGATCTTCCCTCCCTGAGATAGCAAACAATTGGATATAGGTTATATGTGTGTAAGCATGCAAAACATATTTATGTGTTAGTCATGTTGTGAAAGATAACACAGACAAAAAAAAAATCACCTCAAAGAATAAACTAAAAAAAGAGTATGCTTAAATATACATTCAAATTCCATCAATTCTTTCCCTAAATATGGGTAGCATTTTTTTTTATCATGAGTCTTCAGGAATTGTCTTGGATCATTGTATTGTGGAGAATAGCTAAGTCATTCACATGTGATATCATGTGAAATTGCTGTTACTGTGTACAGAGTTATCTTGGTTCTGATCACTTCACTTTGCATCAGTTCATGTAAATTCTTCTGTATTTTTCCTGATATCATCCCGCTTGTCATTTCTTATAATTATATTCCATCACAATTAGATACCACAACTTTTTGAGCCATTCCCCATTGATGGGCATCCCCTCAGTTTCCAAGTTTTTCACCATCACAAAAAGGGCTGATATATATGATTTATGATATATACACCAGCTGATATATATATGATTTGATACATATAAAACATATATATACACATATATATGTATATATAATATATATGTGTGTGTGTTTGTACATATATAGTCTTCTTTTCTTTATCTTTTTGGGATATAGACCTAGTGGTGGTATTTCATGTTGAAATGGTATGCGCAGATGTTCCATTTTACTTTCCAGAATGGTTGGACCAGTTCACAACTCCACCAACAGTGCATAAGTATCCCAATTTTCCAACATTCTCGCCAGCATTTATTATTTTCTTTTCCTGTTATATCAGGCAGTCTTAAAGGTGTGAGGTGGTACCTCAGAATTGTTTTAATTTGCATTCTCTAATCAATAGTGATTTAGAACATATTCTCATACGACTATAGATAGCTTTGATTTTTTTCTCTAAAAACTACCTGTTCATATCTTTTGACCACATATCAGGTAAGGAATGACTTATATTCTTATAAATTTGCCTCAGTCCTCTATATACTTGAGAAATGAGGCATTAATCAAGGACACTTGCTATTAAAAAAAATTCCCCAGCTTTTTGCTTTTCTTCTAATCTTGGCTTCATTGGTTTTGCACATGCATAAACTTTTTAATTTAATATAACCAAAATTACCAACCCTTTTGAGTTCTCTCTTCTTAACAGTTTTTATGTTATTGCCTTGTATCCTATTGTCTTTTCTCCCTCTTCCCCTTGACTCATTTAGAAATATAAATTCCTTTAGTTGATAAAGAAAACAAAAGTATTGTTCCATGGTAGAAAATTTCTGATGTCCCTGATTGTATAGTATATTAATATCCCCTACTTTTTCCATGCTTATTTTTCTCCATTTGCAATGAAATTTCTTTCTGAGTTCATCTCCTATTCTTAAGATGTCAGTTGTTTCTAGGAGTTCTGATTCCCCTTCCCTAAAGCAGGATACTATCCATGGAAAGGCAACACCTCTCAGATTAATATCCTCTCTAAGCACCAAACTCTGACCTTTTTATTTTTTTCTGGAGTAATAAGTTGCATTACTTTCATTTCCCTTATCTACCATATTTATTTACTTTTCTTGTGTTTCTGTTGTCTGAGGTATTTGAAGAGCAAATAATCTGCTTACATATTATAAAGGAATGCCTAAAAGACTTGTCTTTTAATTATCAGTCATCATTCTTCGTTGATGATTAGGCACAAATTTACAAGTTTTATCACCTTTGATAACATCTTGAACTTTCTTCTTGGGAACACTTTATTTCATGTCCTTCTGAGATATATAGTAGGTGCAATATAGTTTTATCTTACTTGAGTTTCCTTCCCTTTATTTTTGAAGGTCTCTTTTCTGGTCACTTGCAGAATTATTTATTTGTCAGTGGAATTATTTAAGTTAACCAGATTTTTAATTGGTGTTTGCAAAATAAGATTTTTATTTTTCTGGAGACAATCTGTGAATTTTATCAATTGGCACTGTTTTCTATGTTCAGAACTTCTGAGTAATTTTTGTATCATTTCTTCCATTATGCCACTTAGATTTCTTTTTTTTATTTGTTGTGTTCTTCTGGGAGAACTATAATCTTATAATTCTCAAGTTGTCTCTACACATCCTGTATTCTAATTCAATGTGGTTTGCTTGTACAGAAATCATTTACTATTATTGCCTTTTGCTTCTTTTGTTCCAGATTGTCCTTAATTTCTGTGTGTTCAAATGCCTACTCAATTGTTAACTCTTTTGTTTCTTTGGTGAGATTTGTCACCTTGAATTTGATTTTTTTCTATACTACCAATTATTTCTGCTGTGCAGGTCATAAATTCTGCCTTCACGATTCTTTCATTTTCTCCTGGCTCATCTGAGAATATCCTCCTATTGTTCCATCCTCTTGGGAATTCTTGGGATTTTCTACCTCATCAGGTGCTGATTTATTTTCTTTTGTTTTATATTTGTCAAAGATACTAGAACTCATTTTGATATCCCAGTGATTAGCTTCCTTTCTGTTATTAATATCCTCTCTTTTGTTTTATTTGTTTGTGCTAGGGGTTGTTTAAATTGAGTTTTATCCTCCTGATTTCTTTGGTAATTTCATTTTCCCCCTTATATTTCCCTATTACTCATTTTCTAACACTTTCTTTTTTGATAGCCATTTTCACGAGAGCTAGACCACAGATGTATCTCAGTCTCTTCCCATGCTAGGGAATGAACATTTTGCCTACATCAATCTCTGCCCCAAGTGACTTCTAGGGGTGCAGACCTTGCTTCAACTACATACCAGTCCTCTTTCCTTTGGGTCTAGTGAAAATCAATGGATATTCCAGTGTTTTGCCCCATTTACCACTGTTCCTTAGTTCTCTTGCTCACAACTGCTGCTAAGAAGCAGAAACGCTTCCCCATCTCTAGCTCTCACTTCTATGTAGATTAAACTTCTGCTTTCCTATATCTCAATATTTTCCTTACATGGTAGGGGTGGTCAGAGTTTTTCTATTTGCCATAAAATTATAGGATATGGTCAGGGGTGAAGATTCAACAGCATATCTGTTGAGTTTTCTACAACAAACTTCCTTTTCCTTCAATGACATTGAAGTCACCATATGTATATTCTAATATCTCTGGTTTGCTGCAAGAGGAAGAAGAAATGGAACTGATAAAAATAATGACATGTAGAATATCAGAAGGAGACTAAACATAAACAGAAAGGTTTAGTATAGAAGATAAAAGAATTATGACATTGTTTAGGATCATTCTGCTAATATGGTGGAGTAGGTCAGATTTCCTCCCAAACAGACAGAAAAACACCATGGAAAGAATGTAGAGCAGCAAAAATAATGAGGCTAAAGCAGTTAGCTTCCTCAGATAGCTTGAGAGGAACTCAGAAAAGAGGGGACCTCCAAGGTCTGAGGTTTTCCTGAGAGTGAAGTGTAGACACCTCCAGGCTGACTCCACTGAATTAACAAACAATAGTTGCTAGGGACAGCTCCTTTGGGAAACAGACTAGACCTAAAGAAATTTCAACTCAACTTTCACCTCACTCATAGCCTCAAGAACTTTCACCTCCCAAACTTTTACCTCATGATTCTCAAGATATTTTAAAGATGTCCTGAATGATTAGAAAAATAATGGGCATCACTAGTTTAAAAAATAGGGAAAATATTAGTTAATATAAACCTATACGCCTACTTCCTCAGCTTATAAATTTTAATGACAGTAATTTTTGTCCATATTGAGGACATTCTTGTCGATGATATAAGAAAAGAAAAAGCAAGATTTCACCCATGATATTCTAGACCATTCAGTAGATTGAGAGATTCTCCCTTCCCCCCACTTTTACCTAAAAGGTACAGAGACCAAAAATGTCTTTACAAAATACAAGATAACTTAGTTCAATTATTGTCCAATTAGCAATACCTAGTGAAATATATAAAAGGAGAGGAGTGCTCACCAAAGGTGTTTTCCATGAATACGAAGGACAGCAAGTACAGAGTACCAATGGGAAAGCAAGGTTTTGTAGATGTTTGATTTTGAAAATGACAACATACTAATTGCATCAAGCCAATCACTATTGTATGGCCTCCCAAATGAAATCTGTAATCACTCAAAAGAGTTTATTATAATTATTCACAAAGGAAATAAATGAATTAATGAGTTTAATGCCTGTTTTCCAGATTATGAATCAGAATTGGGGATTTTCCTCAGGTCAATAAGGAACCCAAGGGCAATTACACAAAGTTTCATAAAAATATATATTCTAATAGATGTATATCCAGGAAAAATATGGACTAGAAGACAGAAAAAAATGAATGGAAAATTCACATGCTATCTTAGTACCCATATACTATCAAAAAAGATAGAACAAAAGACCTAAACTTGTTGGAGGGACCTACTATGGAGAATTTGAAATATGTCAACATATCATATGGAATGAGATGGCTAGAATGGATTTTCATCTTAGCATTAATTAATGGCTCAAATGTCACATGAGATGAAATGGCTGAAATGTGTTGTTTTCATTAGCATTATTTAATTGTGCGTATTCCCACATTGATGAGATCATAGATCTATCTGAAAAACTATATTTAGTTAAGTATCCTGGTTCCCTGGGCAGCAATAATAAGTTCCTCTTTGCATCAACACTTGTTTTTGATAATCTCCTTCCTTTTTCAGAACACAGAACCCCATAACAAAGTTTAGCAATCATAATAAAATATTTTATTTCATAATGATTCTGCTTATTATAGTAGCTCAATATAATAATATAAAACACCAAGATGCAGATGTAGATGCAGAAAGTGCAAGAACTTCAACTGAAAGATAAAGTTGTGAGGTTCCTTTCTAGTGATTTGTCTTTCTCTTAACAGTGGAGGGGAAATAAAATATAAAATTAATTGCTCATGTTGAAACATCCTGGGTGATTAACTTTTGAGGTTCCCTTCAAATTGTTATTGAAGGAAAGTTCTTTTTCAATTAGACATCATCTTTGGGCATACAATGAAATGAAATTGGTTTGTTGAAAGCTTTGATTTGAAAAAATGGATCTTAGTTCCTAAAAAGAGTGAAGCAATAACATAACATTCATAATGATTAATAGGAAATATGAGATAATTGTGTGTGTGTGTGTGTGTGTGTGTGAGAGAGAGAGAGAGAGAGAGAGAGAGAGAGAGAGAGAGAGAGAGAGATTCACTTGAGATAGGAATCCTAAAGCAAGGTTCTATAGGAGGGGGAGAAAACTGGTCCAAGGAAAGTGGTAGAGGAATTAAATTTGTTAAGGAGTAAGAGATAGCTCTTCCTCCATGAGGGGATAGGAGTACAAAGTGCATGATCATGTTGAGGCTTTTTGGAAGAGGGTACTTGCATGAGCTTCTTTTTAATAGTCTCATACTTTTTGGTGAAGTACAAGGACAAATCATGTGCAGTGAGTGTAGGGGTTAGGAGTGTGCTGAGTGAGGATGCTTGGGAAGAAATGAAAAGGTTTTAAAAGGTCACTGTGGAGAATTAGAATCTGAGTAGGATTAAAATTAGAGTTAGAATTAGAGTAGGATTGCTAAATATGATGGGGGGAATGATTAGTTGAGATTGTGTATTAATTATTAACTAACTTGGAGCTTTAGTGAATGAAGTTTGCATTGGGGAAGAAATAGAAGTAGGTAAGACGTAAGACAAATAAGAAGGGGAGGGAGAAGTCATTGTGACAATGAATTGGTAAGTCCTATAATTGTGAAGAAGACAATAGACTGAATTCAGGGAGAGAACATTTGGAACTATTTGAGATGTTAAAGAAGGAGAAGGAGGAAGTGGAGGACTTAAACTCATAAAAAAAAAGGAACTGAAATAGGAGAGGAGAGGCAGAGTAGAAGAAAGAGGAAGAATTCAAAGTGAAAGATGGAGGACACAAAATGGAGAATCTGAGATGATGAAAGCCATGAGAAAGACTCAAAGAGAAGGTGGGGAGCCTTGGAAGGATACTGAAACTGAAGGAGATGGAGATTGTAGAGAAGATCTCAAAAGGGACAAAGACAATGAAATTATTGGTAACAGAATTGAAGTGAGACAAAGCTGCATAGCAGAAGAGAAGATATTAATTAGACAAGAGAAAAGAAGTTGGATGCAGGTACCAAGGTGCCAGTAAGGTGAGAAGATGCTAAGGAAGTTTGGAAAGTGCTAGTTCAGGACTTGAAGATTTCCCCAGGCAGCTTGCACAGTTAGAGCTCTCAATTCCAGCAAGTAGGAAAGGCAGGAATAATTTTTCTCTGACCTGGTAGAACTTGTGATGCTTGTATTACTGCCACTTAAAAGTAATTGCTGTCTATGTGCGAAATGCAGGCTTCCTTCCTTCCTATAAGAGAAGGTAAGTGGACTTGGGGAATGACTCTCCACTTTCCAGCTTATGAAGGAGGGTGACTTTCCCATAACATTAATTGGAAGAGGGGTTTCAATGTGAAAAAGAAGAAAAGCAGTTTGAAGAGGCCAAGGCTGTGCCAGAATATTGGAGGATGGAAAAATGTGATAGAAAAAAAAGAAGTAAGTCACTAAAAACTTTGAAATAAGCAACAAATCTGGAACTCCTGAGGAAGAGATAAGAGCTGGATCCTCTGAAGAGGAAGCCAGAGAGTTTCCTCTAGCACAGCACAGACATTTCCCAGGGTGATAGAATCAACTGGAAAAGTGAAGGGCTCAGCTGGTTGTGCAACTAATTGTCTGGGCACTCAGGGCCTATTCATTCTTTCTCACTATGTGGCCTTGGGCACAATTCTTTTTGCATTAATTTCCTTATAAATCTGCCTTATCAGTTGTTTTGAACAGAAGTGGAAGTTGGCCCCTGGGAATTAAATAATTACTTGAAAATAGATGAATCATTCTTCATTTTTTTTTAAACAAAAGGTCAGGAATACAAAGCTTCAGGATCAAGACTATCATCTAGACTGTAGATGGAAAGAAATGTCTTCCTGAAGAGAGGTTATTTCCTCTACTTTAGGTTTAAAAAAGGGGGAGGGGTTGTCCATGTTGAACAAACAAAGGCTCAGCTGGCAAAATGAGAACGGGTCAAAGCCAGAATGACTGAGGTTTGCATAGCATGTTCAAGGTCGTGTTACTACTCTGTTGCTATCTTTTTGTTGCCATATTTCTGTACTCTGGAGTCTACCTCATACCTGACCTAATACTCCATCTCCTAACCATGAACCCTGAACTTCTGATTGTGAATATTTGTGAGATCTAGCTTCTACCAAGGTCTACCATACTACCGCCAGTCATCTTCATATCATATTTCTGCAACCCAAAGTCCATAGAAGGCAAAGACTTAAATGTGCTCATTCATTCATTTGTTACAATGTAATGGAAATGGCACTGAATTTGGAATCAGGAGACTGTGACTCAAAACCCAGCTTGTATATTTATAAGCTGTACAACCATGGGCAAGTCATTTTCTCTTCCTACTTCAGTTTCCTCACCTGTAAAATAGGAATAAGTACCTTTGTACCATCTCTCTGTTGTAGGAAAAGCACTTTATTAGAGAGAGAAATAAATATGAGTTGTTTTTCAACAAATCATCAAGTAGTCCCAACACAGCGCAATACTGGGCACATAATAGGTGCTAAGTAAAATGTTTATTGAATTATTGTCAAGTTTAGATAAAAGTGGATTAACTGGTAGATACCAGTCAGGAGGTGGGACCCTGGGAGCTACTTCCGAAAACAATTTTTTTTTGTTATTTTTGTTGTCATGGTGGTGTTTCTTGTTGTGTCTAATTTTATTAGTTGCTATCACAGGACACAGGACACTGCTAGCCTTGAAAATCAGTGTAGCATAAGTCCCCACACTACTGACTCTTCGCTATTATTCAGGTTCAATATGCTCTTTTTGTTCAGCATCTATTTAAATCTCTAGGCCAATTAATAATATATGAATTAAAAAGTAAAATGAATTTAAAACACAATACCAAGGAAAATAATGAGAAATCATTTCAGCCGTACTAAAAAATGTCCAAAATTTTACGGGTTCTCATGCCACCCATGAAGGCATATTCTTCCCTTCCCAGTTCCTGATCTTAGACTCCATTTCCTAGTTTTGCCTGATTAATAACTCACTACTCCCTATGGCTACCATTTTACTTTAACTCTGCAGTATCTCCTTATCACTTTCCCAGAGAACATCTGCTCTTATCTGCTGCTACATTGCTTCTCAACAGGTTCGCTGTGACTATCCCTTCCTGGGCTGCTTCTCGGCTCAAATACTGTCATCTATCCACAAGATCTCTACTTTGCTGGACACCCACTGTTTCTTCCTAGATTTCTAATTTCTTTCCTTAGGGAACAGTCTTCTAGGCCTATTTAATATTTATGTTGGGGTCAATAAATTCTTTTCACCTCCCATAATTTCCCTAGGACTTAGTGCCAAGTATTTGAAAACTACCTAATACAATGATACTTGTACATAGTCTCAAAATCACTTGAAAGGGGGAGTTAGCAACGCTGAACTATGTTTTCTATGTCTTCTTTACACATTGGATTCTTAACAAAAATTCAGTTCTTGGAAAGAGTCGGAAGAGACAAATCAAGCAAATGGAAAGTTATTCTGTAAACTCTAGTCCCCCCTTCATTACTCTCTTTCTTTGATCTACCATTAGTTTTCTAGAAGACATTGGCTATTTATTGTTCTCTCCATGAATGATGACTGCAAAGAGCCTTTCTGGGATCCTCTGGGGAACCAGCAAATAATTAGTAATTTTATTTCTTCTGCTTTTGATCTACACATTGAGAAATGACTTCAGTTACAGGGGAAAGGTTTGTAATTACATTATTAATTCTATTTAGTGATTTTTTATAATGAGAGGAGACAGTATCTCATCAAATTAAAGTTTTCAGAATATTGCAGGTCAAAAACTAATAGATACTGTGTAATTGAATTGAAGCCTTTCTTCAAAAAAATTTGCTTAAATTTTGTTGAAGACGTTCTTTGGGCTGTAAATAGGGAAAGTCTTTGGACAAATTACTTTGGAAACCGATAATTTGGTGACCTAAAGAACTTACTAGTAGCAATAGCCTATCAGTGGAGTCAAGCATCATTATAAACAAGTTGACCTCTCAACAGTAAGAGCTAATGTGGTTGGGGTGCAAAAGATGAAAAGTTACTTAATTTTGATCTAATTGTATATTTCCCACAAGACAATGGAGACTGAGAGTCATAATATGTCTACCTTCACCCTTGCCCCCTTCTTTCCTAATGGTAAGAGTCTGATGTAGAGATATCTTTGAGGACATAGGATTTTTCAAGGTAAAGGTGGAGAGATGGTGGATATGAGAAAATGGCCTTGGCTTTCCCTTATGCTTAGCAGAGAAAGGTCTTCTTTCACTGGCAGATATACTACCAGCTGATAAACTCACAGGATAGATTAGCAGTTTAGAGTAATCTGTCCAGCTGATTGCCAAGCAGTATAAAAGTCGCTGAGATAGAAACAAGGTCCCTGCTGGCATCAAACTACTGGCAGCTGCTGGCATGAGCAACATTTGCATCCTCCCAGCAATCACTGACCAGCAGGTGCAGACTATGAGAATGATCTAAAAGATGGAAGTCTTTTTTTTTTTTTTGCTAAGCTCCTGGACAATCTGTATTTGAATCCTGAAATGGGAGCCAATGGGGTTGGGGATTCTAGGAAGAATTAACGTAGTTGTCATCTCTTAAAAACATATGTCTGCTCATGTAGTTCAAATGAGTATTAGTATCATAGCACTTTCTATAAAGATCCAATCCAGTCTAATAAGAATGTAAATAATACTACTTTTTACATGTATTATTATTCTGTCTTCTAAAGATTAAAAAAAACAGTCCCACCCTTAGGGAATGTACAATATACTAGTGAGATTAAAGCCATAAAGAGTTAGGTGAAGTAATTTGGTGAGGGAGAGGAAAAGAGCAACAACAAGAGGTATTGGAAAGACTTCCTGTAGGAGATGGTTCATTGGGATAACCTGAGAGGAAACTGGGGGTGCTAACAAGGGAAAGCCAATGTAAAGGCATGAATGACAGAAGATGAAGTATCAAGCTTAGTGAATAGTGTAGTTTGGCTGTAATAGACAACGTGTCCAAATAAACAATGTAGAATAGTCTTTTAAAGGTAGGTTTAAGCTAGAAACAGAAAGGCTTTAAGTACCTTTGGATAGTCTATTACTTCATAATAGAAATACACCTGCTTTAGAGCAATGAAAGGAAAGACAGAACAGCTTAATAGGTGGGGGCTTGAGCCATGAGATTTCATTGGTTATAATAATAAGCATTGTTTGCACCTATTATGTTTCAGGCATTGTGTTAAATGCTTTACAAAGATTTTCTCATTTGATCCTCACAACTACTTTTTGAGGTAAGCAACATTATTATCTCTATTTTGTGCTTGAGGAAATTTAGATAAACAGGTTAAGTAATTTGCTCAGGATTTAAACAACTAATAAGTGTCTGAGACTGGATTTAAAATCAGGTCTTTCTTCCTTTGTTTCTTTTCTTTTTTTTTTTTTTTTTTTTTTTTTTGCTTTTTGGAGGGCAATTGGGTTAAGTGACTTCCCCAAAGTCCACACGGCTAGGTTTTATATCAAGTGTCTGAAGCTGGATTTGAACTCAGATTCTCCTGACTCTAGGGCCAATGCTCTATTCACTGTGCCACCTAGCCACCCTGGGGTCTTTCTGACTCCAGACCCAGAATATTATCCACTCTACTACTTAGCTCCCTGGGCAGGGGGAGAAAATTGAAATATCATATTTTTATCTTCACAACAGCTCTAAGAGGTAAGTATCATTATTGTTAGTATTTATTATCTCTTTCTACATATAAGGAAACTGAGACACACAAAGGTTCAGTGACTTGCCCAGGGTCATAAAGCTAGTAAGTGTTTGAGGCTGAATTTGAACTCAGCTTTCACTTGACTACTGTTCAGTGTTCTATCCACTGGATCACCTTGCTGCTTGGTGTAGAATCAAGCCCTAGACTAAAGAGGGAATGTGATTATACCCACAAAAGGCCAAAGCAATTTATTTGTATTCTACAATTGTTTTTTGTACAATTTGATATACAGCATTTAAATGGTTCATTTAAAAGGAAGCAAATCCCAGCTTTACCAATGATTACCTATGTGACGTTTAGTGAGTCATTTAATCTTTTGGGGGGGGGGATTATTTTTGTCATCTATGAGAGGGAGAGAGAGAGAGAGAAAGAGAGAGGGAGAGAAAAAGAGATGGGGGGAGAGAGAGAAACAGGGAGAGAAACAGAGAGAAAGAGAGAGAGAGAGAGAGTGAGAGAGAGAATATTTGACTAGAAAGTCTCTGATGTTCTATCCAAGTCTAGATCTATGATTCTATGACAAGAGAGAAAATCATTCCCAAGGTGGGGAGGCATGGAGGAAGGAGCTAGGGAAGAATGGCACCACTGTACACATGAAGCTGGGATCCAGAAAGGAGGGAATAAGCAACCCTCTCCTCAACAGCACAGTGCTCTTCTCCATACCAGTGATATACATATATGTATTTATGCCCAAACAACTGGACCAACTATAAATGTAACTTGCCCAGGGGTAATTTGTCTATTTCTGCCTAGATGTACCTCCAAATTAATGGCAAGAATGATTCCCCATAATTCTTATGTGAGGAATGGGATTGGCAGCAGAGAGTTGGAGAGGAAAGACATTCTTCTACCTTAGCAAATTTGAGAGAACACATATGAGAGGGATAGACTTTGGAAAGATGATGATGATAACTAGCATTTGTAAAGCACATTACAGGTATTGTTTCACTTTATCCTTGCAACAGCTCTGGAAGATAGTTGCTATTATTATCCCCATCTTAAAGAAGAGGAAACTTAAACAGAGATGAAGTGACTGGCCCAGGGTCATGTAGCTACTAAGTGTTCAAGGCTGGACTTGAATTATGATTTTGTGAACTTTGGACCCAGGGCTTTAGCCACTGCTGCCAACTAACTGTCTTTGGAAAACATACATGTTGAAAAGTGGACTACTCCACATGCTTCTGATTTCCACCTTGACTTGACTGAGATCCAATCCCCTCTCTTTTGGTTGAGCTAAGATATTTCACTTCTGTCCAAAGAGCCAATTCACTCTGTATATTATGTTATATTCTAAGTGGCATAAATTCACCAATTTGCTTACTATCTGCTTGAGTTTATTTGTTATTTACTCATTATAATGGTCTTTTGTGTAGCTAACATTAGGTGGAAAGGAATCAAACCTGAATATATAAGCTGTGGACACTCCACCTTCTTTACGTGACAACAAAAAGGGGTCTTGAACGTAAAAAAAAATCCCTAGACAAACAATATTGGGGGTGAGGAGACGTGGAGATAGATGTTAGTCTAGTCTGATACTTTTCTCTCTCAGAGTAGAACAGTGAGGCTGTTTACGGTTCCTTCAAGCAGAAGTGAAAGTCTGTCTCCTTTGGAGAGGATTGGCAAGATTCCAAAGATTCATGCCTCTTCACAGGGCACATTTCGATCATCTATGCCAACATACACATAATTTAAATAGATGATGCACACACCCTACCCACATACACACATGATAATGCATATATGTCAGTATGTCTTTTAAAATGTTTATGGTTCCTCTCCTGTTAGCAAGTCAATGAATATTTATTAAGCACCTACTATGTGTCAGGCATGTACTATATGCTGGGAATGCAAAGAAGAGTGAAAACAACCTCTCACCTCAAAGAACTCACAATCTAAAGAAGAAGACAACATGCAAACAACTATGTACAAGAAGATACACGCAGAGTAAATTGAAGGGAATCTCGGAGGGAAAGAAAGCACTCTCATTCGCAGTATTAGAGAAAGTCTTATAGAAAGTGATATTTTAGAAGAGATTTCCAGAAACTCAGGGAAGCCAGGAGGCAGAGACAAGAAGAAAGGGCATTCTAGGCATGGGAGACACCCACTAAAAATGAATGTAGTGTCTTCCTTGAATGAGGAGGAGCAAAGCATCCAGAGGGTTACAAGGCACATGGAGGGGAGTAAGATGTAACAAGACTTGAAAAGTAGAAAGACGCCAGATTATGAAGGACTTTAAAAGCCTAGAGATCAGAGAGCCACTGGAGTTTATTGAATAGAGAGGCACGAGGTTGGTACCATGGTCAGATATGTACTTTACCTGAGTGGAGGATGTATGGGCATGGGAAGAGATTTTGGTGAGAGTGGCACCAGAACACTATTGCGATAATCCAGGCATGAGGTAATGAGGGCCCACACCAGAGTAGTGGCAGTATTGGAAGAGAGAAGGCAGAATAATCGTAAATTGTTGTGAAGATAAAATCAAGCCCATTTGGGAGCAGATTGGATATGAGGTGTGAGGGATAAAAGAGTCCAAGTATCACATGCAGGTTGGGAGCTGGATGACTGGGAGGATGGTGATACTCTCAACAGTTGTAGGGAAGTTAAGAAGAGGGAGGGTTGGGGGGAAAAGTTAATGAGTTCATCATATAGGACATGTTGAGTTTAAGATGCCTTAAGGGACATCTACTTCAAGACATCCAATAGGCAGCTGGAAATGTGAGAGATCAGAAGAGAGATTAGGGATAGAGAAATAGATCTGAGATGCATTTGCATAGAAATGATGATTGAGTCCACGGGAGTTGATGAAACAAACTAGTGAAGTAGTGTAGAGGGAGAAGAGAGAAGAGTCCAGAATAAAGTCTTGGGGGCAGATCAAGTCAAAGGCTGTAGAGAGTTCAAGAAGTGATGAGGACTGAGAAAAGGCTATTAGATTTGGCAATTAAGATTGCTAGCAATGTTGGAGAAAGGAGTTTCAGTTGAATGGTGGGTTCAGGAGTTAAAATGTAGAGAGTTAAAGAGAGATTAGGGTGGAGGGCTGGTTATGTTGGAAACTTACTCTCATCTGAGTTAAGGAGTAAATAGGGTATATTTCTGGAAGGGTGTAGAACCCTTCAAAATGTGTAGAGAGGTGAGAAAACTGAGAAGGGGAATTGGGAGGGAAATTTGGAGGGGTATGTGGATTAGAATTGATAGGGTGAGGGGCAGAGGGTGAGGGGAACTTTGGAGTGTTGGGTGGGATGGTAAGTGGGAGAGTGTGGGGGGAAGATAAGGTAGAACGGATGGGCTAAAAGAGAGACCAAGAAAGAAAATATTGAGTAAAAATAAGATGGAGGGAAATTCTCAAATAGTAAATATAACTTTGAATGTGAATGGGATGTTTATAGCAGCTCTCTTTGTGGCAGCAAAGAACTTGAAATGTTGGGGATCCCCCTCAGTTGGGAAATAGTTGAACAGGTTGTGGTGTATGGTTTTGATGGAATACTACTGTGCTATAAGAGATGATGAGCTCAATAATCTTAGAAATGCATTGAAAGATTTATTTGAAGTTGTGAAGAGCAAAGTGAATAAAACCAAAGTAACATCGTATACAGTAACAGCAATATTGTTTTAAAAACAACTTTGATCAACAAAGTCATTTCAACTATTATAAATAAACAAATTAAAAATAAAGAACATATGAAGAAAGACACTATCTGCCTTTGGAGAAAGAACTGATAAATAGATGTACAGAATAATTTTACATATAGAGCTAATCCTTCCACATCATGGCACCCCATGATCAAGAACATCCGCATAGAATTCTTTGGTCCTCCCTTTGTACCAGAAAAGAAGTCTGATTTTTTTCTTTTTTGATTGGGGTGTTCCCTTACTGTAAAATTTGAGTTAAGTATTTTATCATAGGCTCTGTGTGATCTGTCAGCCTTCATGTGTCATCTGCAAATTCTGTACAATTTCCTGAAAATTCCCATTTAATTTCTTATGTTGACCCTCAATATATCAAAACCATGATGGAAAAAAAAAATCACAATATGGAAGGGATAACTATATTTGTGTCTAATGGTAGCCATCTCTAGAGTAGGGTAGAAGGGAGGGAAGAAAAAAAAGAAATTTGCATGATAACTTTATTATATATTTAAAAGAATAGCAAGATGTACATAATAGATTTACAGTATCGTGTATAATCATCTTTTTATTATACTATGTTATGGAAATACTTGTTTTATTCCACAAATTAAAATTTAAATAATTTTTTTTAAAGAAGAAATTGGGGGGAAAGGAAGTAAAGGCACATATTTTGGATGACCTTCTCAGGAAGTTTAGCCATGAAGGGAAGGAGAGAGAAGGATTGATAGCTAGGGGATGGACAGATCAAATGAAGGGTTTTTTTTGTTTTTGTTTTTGAAGATTGATTGCGTTTGAGAGCAGTAGGGAAGCAGACAAAGAGAGACTAAATATTATCAATGGGTAACATTCTCCCTGACAATATTCTATTATCTGATGCATCATGGGATTCAACAATAGAGCTCTGAGGGAACTCAGAAATCACCTAGTCCATCCTTCTTATTTTACAGCTTAGAAAATAAAGGCCTAGAGATGTGACGTGATGTGCTGACAGTCCCACAGGAAATAAATGGCACAGTCAGTTTCTTCTAAATTAATAATTCAAAACCCCAATCTCAAAAGTAGCCAAATGAAATTATATCTGTAAAGCTCTTAGAACAGCATTATAGGTGCTTAATAAATGCTTGTTTTCTTCTTTCCTCCCTCAACTTGCAGAACATTGAGTTTATGTAGTATATAAAAGACTCTCAACTTTTCCATCAAATTTAAAAAAAACTGTAGGTTTATAACTTTTATAGGACTTTTAAATAGTAGCAAAAATACAAAAGTGTTTCTACCAATATAATTGAGTTGGCACGTAAGGCTTAGTTAAAAATAAGAATAAGGATTGGTTCTCAGTTTTTTATTTCTTTGATACAGAAGTCTCATCAATGAGAGCCTTCTTCAAACATAGTTTGGTACCTTCTTTGCAATTTCTAGGGCAGGTAGATGGCACAGTGGACAGAATGCTGGGCTTGGAGTCAGGAACAATCATCTTCCTGAGTTTGAATCTGACCTCAGGCATTTACTAGCTGTGTGACCCTGGGCAAGTCACTTAAACCCATTTGGCTCAGTTTCATCTGTGAAATGAGCTAGAGAAGTAAATTACAAACCACTTCAGAATCTTTGCCAAGAAAACTTCCAAATGGAATCACAAAGAGTTGGACAGACTAAAACCAATGAACAACTGCAATTTCTAACTATAGAGCACAGAATAGTTAAGGGACTTGCTCTGAGTCATACAGCCTGTATTTTTCAGAGGCAATCACTGAACCAAGGACTTCCTAGCTCCTGGGTTGGCTCTTTATCACTTATACAAATGATGTTTTAAAAAATTAATTTGGCCTAAGGACATGTATCATGTTAACATCACTGCAAAGACAGTATTACAATGCTGATTTAACATGAATGTAGTTTGAAATCACCTAACAAGCCATCCTGAAATTCTACTGCTTTTTCTTGAATATATTTGGCTTTTATCTACAGCATCTGCTGGCACCTTTTCTCAAAAGCTCAAGAATTTCTTTTAATTCAATCTAGAGTAAGCATCTTCAGGTTAGACTTTGTCAGCCATCTCAAGTGTTAAAATCTCAGCTGGAAATGAAAATGCATTTAAGTATTCACACACACACGGAGTCATTGTGCTTTAATTTAAAAACATCATTTTAAAGGATGTAACACTTCAGGGTGTGCTAGCAGCTAGTGTGGGTAGCTCTATTGCTACATTACTAATTGGACTTTATTCTACTTACAAGGGAAAAAAGAAAAAAATACAGCATCCCCTTTTGCCTAGAAAATTGGTCCCTCCATATGCTGTACTGATGAATACACATGTTATTTTGATGGCATATTAATGCCAAATTGAAGAAGACTAACAAAACTTGGCTAATGAGGCTGTGTTTGTCCTTCATTCTTGAAGAGGACCATGACATCAGGGAGACGATGACATGACTCACAGTTGACTTTGACTTGAGTAAGGGAGGACTGTGCAAGGTCACCAACCTCATTTTCTCCTCCAGAGCCATCTGGGTCCAGTGACCAGATATTCTTCAGGATGACTGGAGATGACCCAGGATACAATGAGATACCACTTCCCAGGTTATTTCTTCTAGTTTAGAAGAGTCTCTAGAATTCCAGACCATCAATCCTCAGTGGCACTTCCTTCAGGTGGTCCTGTAGGACTCTACTAAATGTTTTCATAGCTATGTTGACAACATTAAAATTCAAGGTCCATTCACTTAGCCTTCTTTGGTTGGTAGCAGAACCTATGTTAACTAAAGCAATGGCCCACAGAACAGTTACCAAATCGGAGGATCCCCCAGGGCCATCCAAGACTCATAGCTATAGACCAAGGTAGACCTGGGATAACTGTAAGTATAGAATAAAGCCTTGACTTTCCTGAAGATTCCATTCATCCTTTTGAGAACCAGAAAATACTATGGTTTGCATTGGCTTCCGAGATCTATCTTCCCAAGGTGATCAACATGTCATTAGCAACAAACAGGATGTTTTTAAACTGAATGTTTAGTTTTGTCACTATATCTTCTGGCTCAGCAGGGACAGCCTTGGTCTAGAGCAGATAACTCAGCTGTTGTTCAAAAAAATCATCTGGGGTCTCTAATTTTTTTCTCAGCATGGAAGTTAAGTTTTGGCCATGGTCAGCTTATTGTGAATTCTTTAGTGCTTTAAATTTGTTTATTTAAATAGACTCGTGAGTCTAAAAGGTCTCAGCAGAGCAATAAAAATCTCTTTTACAAACACCTTAACTCTTTTGCTTACTTTGATCTGTAAAAAGCAAAGAAGTGATATGGATAAACAAATAAAGAGGCAACCTTGAAGTCACATCCAGCCACTGGCAAACACTGACTGTGTGACTCTGGGCAAATCACTTAACCTCAGGCTTCTAGGCAACTCTCTAAGATTACGATTATGGAAAAGGTACTGACCTGTACTGGGAGAGGGCCTTTCCTCACCTGGGGATACACGTACCAACGTGCATCAGCAAGCACCCTAGCATACCCAGGGGGGCTGCTAGCACAGGTTCTTACATCTGCTTCTCTAAAGGAAAGCAACTCAAAATGAGTTAACGGTTTCACTTTAATCAATCAAACATATATCATTTACCTAGTTCAGGGGGAAAAGTCAGCCCCCTGAACTTCAGAGAATACAAACAGAAGTTACAAACAAACAGAAAAACAGATCAGCAGACGGCTTCCAGCCCTGACCATTACATCAGTTACCTAGTCAGTTACCAGAGAGGGAAGCACCAACATCTGGGTTTTTCACAGCCGGGGGGCTCAACGGCTGCCCAGAGTCTCTTCTAGCCAAATCACACAACTTTCCAAAGTGAGCCCCAAAGCAAAAAACTCACATCAAGGTATGTATAGCCTTCTCCTGGATCCGAGAATGTCACAAACCTCTTGACCCACTGCCCAATCACAAAGTAGTAAGGTATGGGCATTCCTGAAGAACAAGCCTCCTGCTACAGGCTCCATGTGACCACATTCAGGTTAATAGGGGGCAGAGTATACTTTCAAATCAGGGAAGGTTCTCAGAGACACTTAAGCAAAGGGCCTAGGGGCAGGGAAGATCTTCAGATTCCCATAACATAATGAAATTATAGGTCCCTATTCCTATAAAAAGCAGCAACCATTTGAAGGAGATACTACTGAAACTATTATTCGATGTAAATGATTGAGGAAATTGAAGCTCAGAGAATTCAAATGACTTGTCCATGGTCACACTGCAAATAAGTGTCAGAGTCTGGGTTCAAACTCAGTCTTTCCTGACACTAAGTCTAGCATTTTTCTGAGTATACCACAATAACTTCTTTTCCCCTTCAAAAGACTGAGTATTTGCACTATTAAATTTCTGCCAATATCTCCAAAGCCCTGTAGCACCAACATAATATTCACAGTGCTGATGACTATAAGTATGTCAGCATAGTTCTCAATGGCAAAATATAACAGATTCTCCATATAGAAGATAGAAGCAAAACATTTATTCAGATACCAGAAAACCAGATTCCAAAACCAGAATGCTGAATCCATTATAGTCGCAAAGAAGTTAATATACCATAACACCACAGAGAGCCATACCATCCTTCAGCCTTCCCACAAAGCAATATTCACAGGCCTAACCAAATCCCTAGGGTGCATCCTCTCTCTCCCACCATCTAGCTGCTCTGACTCCTAACTTCCTGTGGGCTCTGATCCACCCTTCAGCAAACTCCTTCCACCACAGGCTCCATGTGATTATGTTCAGTCTATTAGGGGGCAGGGTAGATCTTCAAAAGCAGGGAAGATCTTCAAATTCCCTTAGGTCTATTAAGGGTCAGGGAAGATCTTTAAATTACCATTACCATTACAAGCCCTCAGATAAGCACCCAATTTTGGCCGTTGCTAAAGTAAAAACATATTTTGAGCCATAAACAGCAAAATAAATATTGCAAAAAATTTCAATTTTGGAAATACTTGATAAAAATGCACCAACTTAATATAAAAATTCATGTATGTATATGTAAATATTATGTGTCTGTATATATTATTTTTCAATCATTTTCCAGTTATGTCCCACTCTTTATCATCCCATTTGGGGTGTTCTTGGCAAAGATTCTAGAGTGGTTTGCCATTTCCTTCTCCAGCTCATTTTACAGATGAGGTAAGCAAAGTTAAGTGATTTGCCTAGGGTCACACAGGTAGTAAGTGTTGGTCAAATTTGAACTTATGAAGATGAATCTTCCTGACTCCAGGCCCAGCACTCTATCCCCTATGCCACCTAGTTGCCTATTTTAGCTAATTTTAGCTTATTAATTTATATTTATTATTATATCTCCCTTAGACCCAATGATTAGTTTTAACCAGAATATATTTTATTTCCACAAATGAAATATTAGCAAGTTCAATGGCTTAAACATTTATTCACACACACAGCATTCCAAAAGTCTACATGTAATTTTAAGTTATTAATTAATGGAATCTTTTACTTAATATCTGCATTTTAATTCAATAGCAATTTTCAGTTTAAATAAAATATAAGTAGCTGATACATAATTTCATAACACATTTTAGAGTCAGTATGCCTAATTTTAAAATATATGTTTTTAAAACCATTATTTTATTTCCGTACAAGGAAAAGACAAGAGAGAGATGGTAAATATATGCTATCCAGAGAGGAAATCAGAATAGGACTTTTGTCACTAATTTCCAACCTAGGCTTTATCTACCAAACAGAGATTTTTCTTAGGCTAGATGCATGACTCTCTTTTTGAGTATTGGTTATTAAGACAGAGACACAGAAACATATTTGGATATACACATACTTTAGCTATTATAATCCTTTATCACCTCCCTCCATAAAGAATCTCCATTTAACCTTTATGTTTAGGTGACTACGAATTTGTAATTCCTTATTTCTGGCAGATCGCAGAGGTGGTTCAAGTCTTGTATCAACAAAGAATGCATAAAGTGGGCAACTGTTTATGGGTCCTCTGAGTAACATATATTGATTCTGTTGGATGTATTAATCCATAGGTGTCTTTATTTCCTCTAAGTGAATATTAGGAGTCAAGGAGGCCAATAGATAAATAGGAGTGACCACAAAGCAAGGGAAAGCAGCCCAGTCTGGGCATATCCCATAGACAAGGGACCTTCTTTACTAAGGATGGTTGACTGAAACACACAAGAGAAAAATATATTTGGGACTTGCGCCATCTTTTTTCAAAGTAAATTACTTCTATTTTTTTGTAATTCTCAGAGAAATGGCAAATATTCATTTAATCTTTTTTTTAATATTCAAAGGTGTATCAGCAAGCACCCTAGCATACCCAGGATGGCTGCTAGTGCAGGTTCTTAGATCTGCTTTTCTAAAGGAAAGCAACTCAAAATGGGTTAATGGTCCCACTTTAATCAATCAAACACATATCATTTACTTAGTTCAGGGGGAAAAGTCAGCACCCCAAACTTCAGAGAATACCAACAGAATACAAAACACAAGTTAACAAGCAGAAGTTATAAGCAGAAAAAGAAACAGATCAGCAGGTGGGCTTCCAACCCTCTGACCATTACATCCATGCCTATTCAGTTACCAGAGAGGGAAGCATCAACATCTGGGTTTTTCAAAGCCGGGGGGCTCAACTGCTTCCTGGAGTCTCATCTGGCCAAATAACATAACTCTTCTCAAAGTGAGCCCCAAAACAAAACCTCACATCAGGGTGTATGTATAGCCTTCTCCTGGTTCAGAGAATGTCACAGCCCTCTTGACCCACTGCCCAATCACAAAGCAATAAGGCATGGGCATTCCCAAAAAACAAGCCTCCCGCCACAGACTCCACGTGATCATATTCAGCTTATTAGGGGGCAGAGTATACTTTCAAATCAGAGAAGATTCTCAGAGCTCCTTAAGCCATTTAAGCAAGGGACCTAGGGGCAGGGAAGATCTTCAGATTCTCATAACAAAAGACATCTAGGATAAAGGCTAAAACTGTGATTTAATTGCTATAGAGAACTCTAAGTGAGGTCACTTTCTCTCACAATTTGTCTTTGTTAATTTTTGTTTGTTTGTTTCAGACTTTGTATCATATAAAATGACAAGGTTTAGTACAATCTTCCTATTTTCTTGTAAGTTAATTTTGGATAGCTCCAGACATCACCAGGCCAGAGCTTTGCCAAATCCAGAGTAAATATAAATCTTGATTCCCTAAATGCGACAAGTTCTTTAAAATATACTGCAGTTTCCTATTGTCATACTTGCTGTTGCTATTGTTGTTTTGGCCAATTATAGGAAAAAATGAAGAAGTCGAAAAGGACAAAAATATTATAAATGGGAGAGACAAACATATATAGTAAGACAGGGTAAGGGAGATATAAAAAGAACAAAAGAGGTGAATCTCAAGGGGCAAGAGGATGCTGAATAGAGAGCTAAAAGCTTCCTTAGAAGATAAAAACTCTTGATTTTATAGATGAGGAAAATGAGTCCCAGAGAGGGAAGCCAAATGACTTGCCCAAGGTTATACCGGTAATTACGAACAGAGACAAGATTTGATGCCAGGTTTTAGGATTTCAAATTCAACATATTTTCCTGTGTGCCAAGTTACCTCCAAAAGAAAAGCACATAGAGCTGAGTAAACTTGAAACTAAGAACTCAACAACCTCTTTTCTTCTTAAATTCCCATAGTCCTAAAAATTAAAAAAAAATACAAAAGCAAGATATTTTTTAAACTATTTCTGCTAAAGATCATTAAGGTCACTAGGAACACTTTCATATTTTTATCTTTGCATCCCCACTTTCAAGAACACGCTTTTTTGCACACAGCAAGCATTTGGTATTTGCTGAATTGAATGAAAGCTTACTTTATGGTATAGCAATTTCCTGTCTAAGCATTTATTAAGTGCCTATTATGTACCTGTTGTTTTGTTGTTGTTGTCGTTGATGTGTAGTCTTTCATTTGTGTATGACTCTTTGTGACTCCATTTGGGACTTTCTTGGCAAAGAAGCTGAAGTCATTTGTCATTTTCTTCTCCAGCTCACAGTACAGATGAGGAAACTGAGGCAAACAGAGTTAAGTGACTCACCCAAGGTCATGCAGCTAATAATTGTCTGAGGCAAGATTTGAACTCAGGAAGATGAGTTTTCCTGACTCCGGGTCTGGTGCTCTATCTGCCACAGCACCTAAAAGTATTATTCTATCTTACTCTATTCTATATGGAATATAGAATATTCCTGCATTTAATCCAACCCCAACCTGAATAAATATCCACTCTATGATATCAAAGCAACATGGCCACTTGACATGACAGCTCAGACTTTGAAATGCAGGTGTCAGAGCTCAGCTAAGCAAGCTGTCTCCTTCAGGGACCAAAGCTTTTAATCCTTATCCTTTCTTCTTTAATTTTTTGCTCTTTCTGTTCCAGTGTCATGACAATACGGGACAACCTTGACACAAGATTCAGCACAGCCTTCTGACTTTTACGTAATCTGTGTAACCATCATCATCTCTATAGCCATCTTTGGAACTTGCCCTTTTGGGAGAGGAACTGGGGGAGGACAGGAGGGAAGTAATTTCCTGATTATTGACTGACTATGGAGAGGTGTGTTTAATTTGTTGGAAATGCACAGCAATTACAGACAAACTCTTCAGCTCACCAGGTGTCCAAATGCTGCTGTCATAAAGAAGAAAAATGTCATACAATTTTCACCCATGAGGTGATTTGGTTTCATCCAGAATATGATCAAAATTTTCAGATGATCCTGCAAGCATGAAACACCAATAAAATAACCCAGAATCATCATGAGAACAGGAGAGAGACTTCAGGAGGAAACCAAAAAATGATTTATTGCTTTCCATCCCTGGATGTCTAGCAAGAAAATAAGAAAACAGAAAAAAAAGAAGAAAGTCCCTGCATTATTTTTTTTTCTTTTCACAAAATCTTCTTACAAATGACCATTTCATGTGGTCTAAAATCTGCTGTTATTACCTTGGTTTTCACTTCACTGGGTAGGAATGATCCAACTGATTTAAATATAAATGTTTATTTTATTGTGCCTTTTATGAAATATTTATCAAGGGCAAGACCTGTAAGTTGAAGAGTAAAGGGCGAACCTTTCATCTACAGTAATTACCTGACTTTATGAGGGTTAGAAAAGCTGTTGAAGTTTTTTTAAGTGCTACATCACTATAATAAATGGTGGCTATTTGCTATGCTTTCTCAGGATCCCAGAGTAGGCTCCAGTTTGTTTTCTTCAGGCGCTGCACGAATAGCCAGATATCAGTGTTGCTGTATATAATAAAGGGGTCATCTGTCCTTTTTCTTCTCTCTCTTTTCAGTTTTGACTTTCAGAATTTAAAGCATTATTATGCCTAAAAATGGGTCTTTGAAAATTAAAAAAAAAGAGAATCAACAATCAAAGTGAGGAGTCTCCATGCAATTTATAGGAGAATTTGCATAGAGATTTGAATGGGGCATCAGGTTATTTGCAATTCTTGAAAATAACTGAGGGTTGTAATCTAAAGTTCATTTGAATAGTGAGTAGAGTCACACATCTCCATGAGCTCAAATAAATGGAAACAGGCTTAGGTATCTGACTTTAATTATCATTTCTTTACAGATGACTCCCAAATCTATACCTCTATAAAGTCTCATTTAAACTCCAGTCCTATATTTCTAAATACCAGTTTCCATTGTTTATGCCACCCCTCTCCCCAACCTCTGTGGTTCTAAAACAGAATTTCTAGTCATTTCTCTCCAAAATCATCCAATTTCATTTCTATTAATGGCATCTCCATTCATTCCACCAATGAGGCTTAGGACTTTGCAGTCACCTCTTGACTCCTCCCTTATCTTTGTTTCTGCTGATCTAGTCATCATTCCCTCTTTATTGTTTCTTCCCTATGTTTGGTCAGATTAGTCTCTTCCTTTCCATGCTCATTGACTGATCCTAGTTCTATGTCCCATCATGTCCCAACTAGATTAACACAATATCCTCTGAACTGGTCTTCCAGTTTTCCCTTCTACCATCATGACATTCATTCTGTACACATTGCAACCAGATTAACTTCCTGGAACAATAGCTTTTATCATGTGTCTTCCTTGCTGAAAAATCTTCAGGATCTCCCTATTGTTTAATGGATGCTATTGTAAATGTTAAGAGGTAAGGAGGAAATGTGGGCCTGGAACTCAGAAGGGAAATCAGCTTTGGAGATGCATATTTGGAAATTAACTCCTTGGTCATGATGTCTATTAGACACAGTAAGAATTCAATAATTCCTTGATATATTTGTCAATACAACATGGGTCTCAAATTCAGATAGTTTGGCCTTCAAATGATCATATTTTCCTTTGATAACAATATATAATATATGAATTAACTGAGTAATTTAAACTATTCACCAGCTGAGAGTTCACATGAACTGGTCTCAATAAGTAGGAGCCTCTTGAAAATAATACCATTAAGACTATTCTTTGGGAACATCAGAAATATGACTTGCTATGATCTGAGAGTTTCTGCTGCCCCTTATTCCTTCTAGAAGTAATAAAGCTTAACACACACACACACAGCAAGTTATTTAAAAGACTCGTAACAAAAGAAGGCAATAGAATTGCATCCTTCAGGTGAACTTCTTTCCTGGGAGCTTTGGAGTTTCTACCAGCTCAGAGTTTTGGACTTAGTCATGACTATATTCTTAGTGAATAGACTTGAAAGGGTCAGTGAAGTTCAAAGTTACATGTCCTTAAAGCTTACCTTCTTCCCACTGAGCCTGACTTGCTCATCTCCTGTTGTCAGCTATCTGATGGTCTCCTTTCAAGCAGGCATTGATAGCAAAAAATCAGCTTTTGTGCAGCCACCCCACGATGGGTACCTGGACTTTTCCAATAGGCAAAATGTTTTAGAACTATCTATTTGTCTTGGATGCCTCACTTTGCAAATGCCATGCTGTCTTTACAAAAGAGCAAATTTCCTTTTTTCTGAACATTCAATCGGATTGCCAGGAATATTGGGAAAATGTATATAGTAAGAGGGTTAGAAGCTTGGTAGAGGTAGTGGAAGTGACTGGTCTCACCTCTCAGTTTTCTCTACCATTCCACAGTAAATGCTATCTAAATGGAGGATTTTGTGGTAAATTAGTGGCCACCCCAAGAAGGTGTAAGGTGGCTCATGTGTGAACACTGTCTAAATGTAAATGTTTGGAGCCAAATTTATTAAAATGAAGTTTTGAGGTGAAATCAGTGGTCCTCAGTCTCAGGGCATGGTACAGCAACACAGCTGTTCATTAGATCCCCTAGTACTTCCAAATGAGATCTTGTTTTGCCAGAATCTCCTTTTCTCTGCAACTGGGTCTGCTAACCAGATGGGATTCAGGTTGTCCATGAAGAAAGCAACTTAAAAATGGAAGTTTCTGGATTTCTGTTATATATCTTAGCTCCCATAGTGGGCTATGACATCCCTAACAGGTTTCCCTATTTTCCAATCTTGCTTTGAATTTTTTAGTACATAAATTGGTATAAAGACGGTGTTATTTACTGCTTCTCTTTCCCAAATCTATTCTTAGGATATTCGAAGAGATACTTGTCCTCACCAATTGGCCCAAAGCATCAGGGAGGGTGTTCTGTGTGATTACTCAATCTATGAACCCATTCCTCTTATAAACAGGGAGGCACTCCTTAATTTATAGGAATTCAAGGGTGTGCTGAATTAAAAAAAAAACTACTGGAACATAAACAGAAATAGAACATTTAAATTGCTTTCTTATGCTAATATAATTTCCTTTCAAAAATCCGACAGAAAAGATAACATGTAAGCTCTCCTTCCCTATCTCTGTCTCTGTCCCTCTCTCTCATCTGTCTGTCTGTCTGTTTCTGTCTCTCTATCTGTCTCTCTCTGTCTCTGTCTCTCTTTCTCCTATCTCTCTATGTATCTGTCAGTCTATCTGATACTTATTTAGTTATTCTCTCTGATACTTTGAGGGTCCAAGTTTAATGTGGAATTAGAATTAGGAGAATATAGAAAGCATTTATTATCTTGTGAAAAGGTGAATAGGTTCACATAGCCTGAAGTTAGAATAGAGAAAAATAAATTAAAATGAGATGTAGATGGCACGTAAACTACAAGTCAAGACAGAATGCTCATTAGGAATGTGTTCTACCTTGCTTATTTGAATAATAGCATAGAGCAAACTGCCTATTAACTTAATTCTGCTGAAAGTCCATCATGCTGAGTCCTAGACTAGATGTGGTTTTATATCTGGGTCAGCATTAGCATGGAACTCTTTAATTAATTATGTGCTGAAACTCAGTAGGCATTATTTCTTCCTTCACTCTTCTTAGGTAGACTGTCAAGTTTTAGAGTAGTAATGCTGATCACCAAAATGAAGCATCCACCTCTTAGAATCCCTCCCTTTCTTCAAGGCTTAATTTTATGACTGTTTCCTATAGGAAGTCGGGTACAAACAATTCAGTTTCAAGTGTCCCCTACTCATGTTATCATATATGCCCTTAACTCTTTACATTACCCCTTCTCCCCCACAACAGAAAGTAAACTTCTTAAGATGAGATACTGCTTTTCATTTTATTTTTGTATCTCCAGTATCTAGCACTTAATAAATGGTTGGTGGATTGGATGGGTTTGGATTAGATTGGATGTGATTTCAGGGATATTCCATAAGTAAGCTCTTTCTGTCTTATTGTCCCCATCTGTCATGTATATTATTTCCCAAAGTATCTAGTAATTATCAGAAGAATGCTAGATATTGATTGCTCAAACTTGAAAAAATTAAGACAAAATTACAAATGGTGGATGTGATTAGGCATAAGTGAAAGTGACAGTTTATGTAACACTTAATTGGACAATTGCCTCAGAAGTTTTCATAGAGAATTGCAAAGGATTGTATTATGTATGTATACACACTTATACCTATATACATATGTATATGAATCCTAATTCTTCCAAAGTAGGAAGTATTTAAATGGATAGAACCACTTCATAACCTCTCCTTAAGCTATGTTTGTCTTCTTGGCAGAGGAAATAACCAGTGATACAAGTATTAAATGTGACTGTGGCTCCTTACTTGAAGAGCACGCTCTGCCTTACCAGGGAGGATGAAGAACAATTAGGTGCGTTTTGAGAAACAATCTAAGTGTGTTTTCCTTCTCAGTTCCCAAAAGAGAGTGGGGTCTGCTTGGTGACAAAACTGTTGCCCTGGTCTGCCATCTAAAATTGTGGAAACCAGTCTTAAAAGGTGAAGGGAAACTGCAAGGACCTGACCACAGTGCCACAAGGGAAGTGGCAAAAGCTTTATTAGCAATCAGTCAACAGATATTTAATAAGTACCGAATGTGTGCTAGGCACTACAGTAAGCACTGGGATTGTAAAGAAAGGCAGAGTCCCTGCCCTCAAGAAGCTTGCATTCTCATGGGGGACACATGTACACAAAGTGCTGTTTAGGATGCATACAGAGAAGATGAAAGGTATCCCAAAGTAGAAGGCACTAGTAAATGGAGGTACTTAAACAGAGTCTTGATGGAAACCAGAGATTCTAAGAAGCAGAGGTAAAGAAAGAGAACATTCCCGGCATAGGAGAAAAGCTGTGAAAAGGCATTAAAATAATTAATATTAATAATAATAATAATAGCACTGAGATTTGATAAGTGTTTTACAAATATCTCACTTTATTTTTACAACCCTGGAAGGTAAGTGCTTGTTATCCCCATTTTACAGATAAGGAAACTGAGGCAGAGAGTGGTTAACTGTGGTTAAGTGACTTACCCAGGGCCACATAGCTAGTTAAGTATCTGAGACAAAGTTTAAATTCATGTTTCCATGATTCTAGATGCGGTGGTTTTTCCACCACTCCTTCTAGTTCCTTGAAGATGAGAGAGCAATGTGAAGAACAGCAAGTGGTCAGGATTGCTGGACCTGAGAGTCCATGGAGGATGGTGTATTTTAAGACAATTGTGAAGATAGGAAGGTGCAGATTGTGAAAAGTTTTCAGTGACAAATAATGGAGTTTACATTTGATCCTAGAGACAATAGTGAGCCATGAGTAGCAAACAAGTTCCAGCTTGGCAAGAGTGAGAGACTCATTCATCAAGCGAAACAATGAGTTCAGTAACAACCATACACGTCCAAAAAGGATTTCAATATTGTTGCTGAAGTTGTTATTCAAACATTCCGGTCATATTCAACTCTTCATGATCCCATTTAGGGTTTTCTTGACAGAGATATTGGAGCACTTTGCCATTTCCTTATCCAGATCATTTTTATAGATGAGAAAACTGAGCCAAGCAGGGTTAAGTGACTTGCCTAAGATCACCCAGCTAGTAAGTATCTCAGGCAAGATTTGAACTCAAGAAGATGAGTCTTCCTGACTCCACTCCTGACTCTCTGGCGCTCTATCTACTATGCCACCTAGCTGGAAGATAAATACAAAAGTACCCGATCTCAGGCAGAGATTAATGACTGTTAGAAACAGAGGCCATTTAATTTACTCAATGTGATGTCACATAGAGCATACCTCCTATCTTCATTTAGCCACAAATTTGACAAGCATGGCATTTGGGCCTTCATAGCAGTAACTAATAAAAAGGATTGAAGGGAACATTTTCAAGGACAGATCCTTGCTATACTCCGAGAGACGCCTCTACTGACCTTGATCAGTTAATTATTATTTGTTGTGTTCAGTTGTTCAACCAGTTTCAGATCCATCTAAGTGTACTGTAAACCAGCACATAATTCTCCTGTTTGTCCACAAATATATGTTTAGAGGCTTTGCCAAATGTCTACAAGAAATCCAAATATACTTTGCCTCTGACATTTATTCCTCTGTTATGCATTTCAGATAACCTTATTGGTAATAAAAGACTAGGGATAGATGGCCATTAAGATTATTTATAATTCTAATATTCTATGAGAAGAAACTCAGAATCTCTGGAGGTATATGTCAGGTGCAAAATATTTCCCATAAAGAATTGAAAGGGGCAAAGGACAGATTTGTCAGCTAACCACTACCTTGATGAGATTGTGCCAAGTCCTCTTCAAATGTGATCCTTGATTTAGGGCCCTTTTTGAAGTCACAACTCCTTTCCTACCTAAAAGAGCTATCACTTGCCTGAGGCTTGGGATATTGCAGGGCCTGGGTACTGCTTAGGGACATCTGGAAACATTGAACTTCTATCTCCATGGATCTTTAAATAAAACCTATGCAAGTAAAGTTAATTATACATCTACTAGATGTTTTTTCATCAGAGTATCCTCTAAACCAGTAGTAGTTCATATTGAAATGAAAGGGAGACCAAGAAGGGCTTCCCATAACGAGTGACACCTGATACAAGCCCTAAAAGAAGATAAAGATTCTAAGTAGAGATGGAAAAACATGGTGGACATCATTTACAAAGGCCACAAATGATGGAAGGGTAAAAGGTTTGGGGAATAACAAGGTGGTTTAATTTAACTGGTAATCAAAGCAAATTAAAGGAAGTGCTATGAAAAGATTCAGGAAAAGTAGGGTAGATCCCTATTAAGAGAGCCTTTAAAGGTAAGAATTTATTTTACATGAGTATGAATATTAATTATAATGGCTTTGCTTTTCTTTTAAATTGAGAGATAGGGGGCAGCTAGGTGGCACAGTGAATAGAGTACCAGCCCTAGAGTCAGGAGGACCTGAGTTCAAATCTGACCTCAGATATTTAAGCCCTGTTCTCCCCCCCCCCCCCCAAAAAAAATAAATAAATAAATTGAGAGAAAGGAAGGAAAGAAAGAAATGCTAGTTAATTTTTAAAAATGATTTAATGACAAATACTTTTATTTAAAAAGAAGCAATAGGTAGCCACCAAAGCTTTTTGAGCAAAAGGGAGATATCATTAGCCCTATACTTTAGGCAGATATCTTTGGCAGCTGTATGGAGGATAGATTGGAACAGGAGGGGGGAAACTTTCCCTCTTATAAAGTAGACTTGAAAAGGTTTCTCTACCAAGAGCATTCCTCATGTCTCATAGCTAAGTTCCAAAATTAAAATTATGTTTAGTATCCAGCCCTTAGATAATTTGTAAAACTAAACTAGGCTCTACCAAATGGGCCATCTTTGTTCTCACCCACCAGAAGGCACACATTATGGGCTCCCAATAACTGTTACAAAACCAATTTGAAAATCTAGCTTGCTTTGTTTTCTTTATTTCCATTTTAAATGTTTTATTCTCAGATACATGGACATCTGAAATAGCACTTACCAGGGGAACACATTATTTTTGTATACTTATCCATCCCTCCAAGTCACCTCTGGTCATCCCATCAACACATACCCTGGAAAAAATCTGTCAGGTGATTGATAAGCTTTTTGTTTAGAATTTTCTTGTCAAACAGAGAAGTCACTTGATAATCAATAGCCATTCTTCTAAATGATTCCATGTCATCCCAAGAATAACAAAAGTCACCTTGGAACTAAAAAAAAAAAATATGTCACTGATTCTTTGTAAGAGAGGCCACTTGAAAGACATTTTGTTTGGAAAAGAGGCTCCTGAAAACTTTTAGCTTAATGAAGAGAAGATTGAGATTTGTTTTGTGGAAGTTAAGAAGCATGGTATAGGGAGAGAAGGTTGGCTTTGAACTCAGAAAGGCCTGAGTTCAAGTCTTCTCTGATAAGGCAAGACACTTAACTTTTCTGTGTCCCAAACAAATTTCTAAGACTATAAATGGAAGAACATTTGTTGATTTTTTTTATTCATTGGGAGTTCCCTTCATGGACAAATCATAACTTAAGCCCCCTCCTGCATTCTTTCCTTCCTCCTGCCCCACATCCTCCCACACAAACTTCCAAATCTTCTCTGGTTAAATCATATATAAGATCATTGGACCTGGGGTATCATTAGTATAGAGAACTTCAAGTAAGGAAATTCCCTGTCATGGAGACTGGCATTTTTTCCCCTGTACTTTCTGACCTTTAAAACATCTAGGGCATTAGGTATTTAAGTGACTTGCCCAAAGTCACTTAGACTGAATGTACCATAGGCCCTGCTTGAAAGCAGGTATCCTAACTCCAATGTGGCATCTCTGTCAATTGGAGTGATGAGGTCAGAATCCAGATTTCAAAGCTTTGAGGAGTCACTCCCTTCACTATGCAGCTCTCTTTCTCTGTCTTTGCCTCTTTTTGTCTCTGTTTCTCTCTGTGTATATGTGTGCACGTATATAGTTCACACATAGGCATATATGTATACATACATATATACATGTATACATAAGAAAGAAATGATTATTTCATATTAATTACCAATTATTAATTGAGATTAAGATTTTTCTTTCTATTTCTTCATTTAGAAATAAACCCTGGTAGTTTAATACACACAGTCACTGAAAGATGTTACTGACCTAGCTCAAACCTTGCCCCAAAATTTCCCTCACCTAGACCATCTTATCTAGATGGAATTGTTAGCCCACTCAACTAGAAAAATCTTACAAAGAGAATCTATGTGAATTCCAGCCCATTATGTTTGTAAAGTGCTTTGGAAGCTTGAAGATGTTCTAGAAATGCTTATTATCAGCATTATCATCAACTTCATTAATTATCCCCGTTTTAAACACTATGCTAAGCCCTGGAGATACAAAGAAAGGTAAAGGCAAAGTTCCTGCTCTCAAAGAGCCCACATTCCAATGGGGGAGAAAATAAATACTTAGCTAAATGGAAGGTATCTGAAGAGTATGAGGGCTATCTCACAAAGGGAGGTGAACCTTCAGTAGAAAGAGGGAGTTGAGCCAAACCTTGAACGAAGGCTAGGAAACTAAGAAGCAGAGATGAGGAGGATAGAGCATTTCAAGTATGGGGACAGCCAGTGCAAAGGCACAAAAGGAGGAGATGTTGTGTGTGAGGAATATCAAGTGGGCGGCAGAGCTGGATCATAGGATTTATGAAGGGAGATAAAGTGTAAAAAGACCAGAGGGAAAGAAGAGTCATGTTGTGAAAGACTTTCAAAGCCAAACAAAGGATTTTCATTTGATTGTAAATATAACAGGGAACCACAGGAGTTTAGTGCAGGAGTCCAGGATGGGGAATGGTGTCATGGTCAGATCTACAGTTGATAAAAATCACTTTGGTAGTTCGGTAGAGAATGAATTTGAATGGGAAGAAGCTAGAGTTAAGGGACAACGATTAGAAGGCTACTGTTACAGTGATGAAGGCTTGAACTAGAATGATGTGAGTGGAAAGAAGGAGGACAATATATGATGTATTTTAAAAATGAGAGGAAAGCAGTATTTAGTCATTGATATTGGACAAGCCAGCTGAGTGAGAGTGAGAAGCTGAGGATCACACTGAGATTGTGAACCTGGGTGTCTCAGTGCTCCCTTCAAGGGTAACAGGAGTGTTAAGAATATCAGGCTTTTTGGTAAAAAAAACAAAAAAAGGTACCTATATTAGAAATGTTGGGATGGGGTGACATATAGAATATGGTGGTGGTGGTGGTGGGGGGGGGGTGATTCTTTAAGCCCAGCTCAAAGAAGCCAGATGTTACAAGAGATTCTTCCCAGTAGATTTCAATAAAGTATTCAGTTTGATTTTAGATGTGCTAGAATCTAGGGCTCTCCAGTGCTAAAAACAAACAAAGAAAAAAATAAAGAAACAATACCACTGAGAATGCTGAAATTCAGAAGTGTGTTATTAACTTGGCAGTGAGTGAAAGCTGAAAGCACTAAACATCAATGATTATTATTGTTGTTTTCCTCCCTATGGCCACTCATTGCTAACCACAAAATAAAATTAAGTTGCTTGCAAGGAGTAAGTGTTATGCTTGGCCCCAGCGGGCACAACCAAGAAAAACTAGTGGAACATAAAAAGGGAAAAACCAAATTCCAAACAGATAAATCTTAAGGTGAAATGGGCTGCTCAGGGAGATAGTGCTTTCCCCTCAATGAAAATCAAGCAAATATTGCAAGATCATTTGTTGGGCATGTTGCAGTGTCTTCCTCTGTACAGATATGTGTTAGTTGAATTAAACGGTTTTTAAATCCCCTTTCAACACTGAGCTTTTGAGTCTTTATTTCAAGAATCCAATAAGTTATCTTTCATATCACTTCCCTACATCAAAACATTTTGTAAAAAAACAATGTTGTCTCCCTTTATAGAGAAAGAAATGGCAAACCACTCTAGAATCTTAGCCAAAAGAACCCCAAATGGGGTCATGAACTGACTGGACCAGCAGACATGACTGGAATGACTGAGCAATGACAAATCTCATTGTGAGAGCATCAGTGAAATACCAAGCAGAACATAAAAGTTCAAAGAATCATGAATCAAAAATATACTAATCACAGTTATGCAGGTTTGCAACTCCTGAGCCCTACAGTCCCATAAGCATATGAACAGTGTTTTAGGAGTACAGTAGAATGCATACCATGATTGAAAGCTCAGATCTCTGGGTCTCTGCCCTTATATAGATTTACAAGTACTGTTTGGAAAAGGGACCATCAATCAATGGGTTGTCTTGATGATAAACTGTAACAACAATGTAATATTCACAATGCCCACGGTAGCTATGAATATGCTAGTATAGTTGTGAATTACAAAATGTAGCAGGCTCACCACATGGAGGACAGAACCAAAGCCTTTATTTAAATACAAGAAAACTGAGTCCCAAAATCAGGTCAAAGTCATTACAGTAACCATGAAGTTGGTACACATAGTTAATTCAGGGAACACCCACATTCTCAAGCCTTCAAAACAAAACAGGATCTCTCATGTAAAGATCCTCCTCTCCTCACTCATGAAAGCTTCTCAGTCTCCATGCTGCTTGCTCCCAGCAGTTCTGACTCCCAGCAATTTTCATTCCCAGCAGTTCCCAGCAGTTCCCAGCAGAAGTTCTGGCTGCTCTCAGAAGTTCTCAGCAGAAAAAATCTCAGCAGAAGTTCTGGTTGGCTCTTAGAAGAAGTTCTGCCACCACTAGTTCTGTTCTCCAAATCTCTTTCCTCTCCAGCCTGGGCCTCTCCTTATATATGATATTAGCTCCTCCCTGCCCCACCCTTTTCTGTCACATCAGCAAGTTCATCCCACTGTGGGATTCACAAGTTCTGGGTCTTAATATTTGACACAATTATGAACTTGAAACTAAATTCTAAGTACCTGTTAGTTTGCCAATACAAAGGGCATGGATTATCTTCAAATCCCATTACCATTACACAAACCTTTCCCTTTATTCACCACAAGTACATTGTAATTAGGAAAGTGTGCTAACCTTGCATACCTGGCTAAGATAGCTTGCTAAAGTGATTATGATCAATAGATTATTGCATATTCCTGCCTAAATATAGCTGAAGAAGCCAATTATTGAGTACATAGCAACTTCCCATTATGTAGGTGGGTTGATCAGTGGTCAAATATGGAGTCACTTCTGTCAGGTCAGGGCCTAGCTAGTCCAGCAATAAGTCAGTCCTCACACTTCCCTAAAACATAATAATATTCCCTGACAAGGGCTTGGGAAATCTTAAAAGCAAGGTTATATTGTGTATAGAGAATGCTTTCTCAAAACAGTCTGTAATATTGATTAAAGACTCAGTAGAATTCACTGAGCTTATATCTGTCTTTTATGCCTGTAAATATGCTGTTGCAAAATGATACATATGATGATATAATGCAATTCCATGCAATATGATATGCTATGATAAGATGTAATACAATTCAAAGTAATGTGATATGATATAGTAAAATATAACATAATACAATGTAAAATATGATATAATAATATAACATAGCATACAACATATTAGGTTAAAATGTATATAAATAGTTATAAAGAAGCTGCATACAGAGTAGATGGAAGGTTTTGAGGTTTAGAGTGGATAGGTGGGGCAATGGTTAGAGTGCCCAGCCTGAAGTCAGAAAGACTCAACTTCCCAAGTTCAAAATTGATCTCAGACAGTTACTAGATGTGTGACCCTGGGCAAGTCACTTAATCCTATTTGTCTTAGTTCATCTGTAAAATGATCTAGAGAAGGAAATAGCAAACCACTCCAGAATCTTTGCCAATTTGTGACCCAAATGGTGTTCAACATGACTAAAAATGACCAAACAACAACAAAGCGTTGAGCAGAAGACATCTGGTGCTTGGGATTTGGAAAGGTGAGGGACTGTAGAAGATGAGATTGGAGTTGAGACTTGAAGCAAGTCAAGAATTCTAAGAAGCAGAGATGAGAAGGGAGAATATTCCAGGCCCAGGGAAAGGTGACTACAAAGGCAGAGAGAAAGAAGAAGAGGTATATCCCCTGAGAGGAACAGCAAGTTAGCCTGTGAGGCTGGATTGTAGAATACATAGGACTGATATGTTAGAGGACTAGGAAGATGGATGTGGCCTGCTTATGAAGGGCTATAATTGCCAAAGATAGGAGTTTATATCTGATACTAGAAGTGATGAGTTCTTGAAGTTTAGTAAATCAAGCCCTAAAAGCTGGAGGTGGAAAGGCCAGATTCTTCACTCCACTTTAAGACTGATACATTATCAACATCCATTACAGGAGCTCTAGACGTAACATATTTTCTTTAAGGAACCTGGAGAGACTTCTTTAAAATCAAATGTACTGGCAAACAATGATACCTGCTCTATTTTAATGATATATCCTGAGGGATGTTGAATGTTTGTAAATTATCATGATGGTAATCCAGTTCTGTTCAATAACCATTTATTAAACTCCTGTTATGTGCAAGTCACTGTGGCAGGTTCTCAGGTAACAAAAGATATTTAAAAATGGAAAATCCTCCCCCTAAAAGAGCTTACATTTTATTGAACATATTAAGAGGATTTTAAAACATCTGTGAAAGTTTACATTGCATAAATACTTTCAAAAATATAAGTTAGGCTTCTCTCAATGCAACTTACTAGGCTTCACTGTACTCTATCTCTGAATTTATTTTTTCTCCTAATTTGATCTTAGAAAAGACTAGAAGTCAAATAAAGGCCCATTTGATGTAAATAAAACCTCTGTAGCCTCTCTGAGGAGCCATCTTGTTAAGCAACAAATATCTCAAACAAAACCTTTCAGGACTAGAGACATAGGAATGCCTAGATTGGTTGATACTTAAGAAGGAAACCAAAAAATGAGTATATCCGACTCAGGGATTCTTATAGATCTTATTCATTAAGGTTCTAATTTTGTATTCTCCGAAATAAGGACCCAAGAGAGAACTGAGTGTGCAAAGGGACACAGACTAGGTATTAAATTACTGGTTTTCCCCTTTGTCTTTAAGTATAGCCCAGCTAAAATACTGGCACAAATTCAGTTGCTGTCAACATAGTCACTTATCATTTATTAAGTGCCTACAATGTGCCAAGCTCTTTCTTTGTTCTCTCTTTCTCTGTCTCCCTCTTTCCTTCCTTCATTCCTTTCTTCCTTCCTTTCTTCCTTCCTTTCTTCCTTCCTTCCTTCCTTCCTTCCTTCCTTCCTTCCTTCCTTTATTCTTTCTTTCCTTCTTCCTTTCTTTCTTTTTCATTCTTTCTGTCCATTCTTCCTTCTTTCTACCACACCTAGCATTTCATTGATATAAGGAACTTCTGGTAAAGAAACTCTCTCTACACTCGGAGTCCATTTAACAGTTAACAAAAGAAATGTACGCTAGCCATCACAAGGGGAGGATGTTCAACAAGAATATACAGTGAGGAAAATACACTGATTCAGGGGAGGGTGGCATCCTGGTGCTGTCCCTACTGTTTGAGGTCAGAAGCTTGAGAGAGAGAGAGAGAGAGAGAGAGAGAGAGAGAAAGTGAGAGGGAGGGAGAGGGAGATGGAGATGGAGAGAGAGACAGGGAGAGAGAGGGAGAAAGAGAGGGAGAGAAAGAGAGAAAGAGAGAGAGAGAGAGAGAGAGAGAGAGAGAGAGAGAGAGAGAGAGAGAGAGAAAACTGAACCTTCTTCACAGGCCTTTGTAGTCAGACAAACAGGAAGCTACAATCAGACCTATTGGTCAATCAGATTTCAAGGAGAGTATCAATATTCCAATTTTTTTTAATCTTTTTTTTTTTTACACAACCAGAATTTCTCCCAGTACTCTCCTCCTTCCAGAGAACCATCCCATATAGCAAATAACATTTTTAAAATAAAAATGGAGAAAAAAGCAACAAAATCAATCAATAGATAGAAAAAGTATGAAAATATATGCAATACTACATACCCATGGATTGCCTACCC
The DNA here is from genome assembly GCA_028646515.1 of Pseudochirops corinnae. Lineage (NCBI taxonomy): Eukaryota > Metazoa > Chordata > Mammalia > Diprotodontia > Pseudocheiridae > Pseudochirops > Pseudochirops corinnae. The sequence continues at coordinate 158,297,049 of CM053591.1, read as the reverse complement.
TTTCAAAGAAATGGAGTCTTCTCATATTTCTTTTTTTGCTTCTTCTTTGTAATTTTACAATATTTGCTTCTTTTTCAAAATTTTATTCATTTTATTTTTAATTTATGAAATAAAATAAGCATTGCTATACAAAAAAAAAAAAAAAAGAAACTCTCTCTACCAATGAAGATTGTCACCTCCTCTTATAGGCTTAGATAGTTAGATTTGACTGGAGTGATAATTCTGATAGTCTTAAAATGACTAAAAAGGCTCCTGGAGAAAACAAACCTACTCAATACTGAAGGGATTTGGATATTTAAAAATGTTATTAAAATGTAAAATATTTTTTAAAATAATGAATCATCACTAGGGAAAAAGACATACTTGACTTTTCTTTTCTCAGGAAGGAATTCCTATCACTCACTTCTTCAGCCTGTTCTATTCTACAAGTCAATTTCCTCAAGTAGTCTCTTTTAAGTAACAGCAGCAATTTCAGATGTTGTGTTCTGAATTAGGCTTGTGATGTTTGGCAATATGACAGAAGCAGTTGATATTTGAGAAGAACAGTGTACTTTTTTTCAGAGTACAGAAAAGATTTAAGTTTGAGCATAAAAGATTCTATGAGGCCAAACTTCCTAAAATTCAAGGAAATATCTGAGGAAAATTTTCTTGTTCCTACGTCTTTGATATCCTCACAATGACAAGGTAAATTCCAACTGTGTACAAATAGTTGTAAATATCATTTCACAGTAGTCAGGGAATTCCATACTCATAGCACCAATATGCAATGTTCTGCTACTACCCTTTGAAAAAAGACTGTAATGAAACCAACAGAAGAAAGAAGCCATGTGAATTATGGTTTATGCCAAAAGCATAGTCCCAGATTTATAGTTATTGCACCACCTGTGATGTTGAATTCAAGAAAGGGTGCAGAAAAATGGCCCTTATAGGTTTCTCATGTAATAACTAAACAACAGAATGTACTGAGGGAAAAAAAGTAACAAAAACACATAAATTGAAATGACTCTTAAATCTCTTCTTGAGATTAGAAATATGCAACAAAACCACTTTAGGGAAATAAATTCCCTCAGATAAGAAAACAAAATCCTCAAATTCCATTTCTCACCAGAAGCATTTCTAGATTAGGCCATTTGGGTGAAGGCTTTTGCTTCCCTAAAACTTCTGTGGCTGACAATTGGCTTTTCCCTTCTGTTCACATTAAACTCAGCTCAGCAAACATAAAAAACTGTAACATAAAATGTAGGAAAACAGTAGGAAAGCAATCTTCACAGAATTAACCTAACAATAAAAGAATGTGAGAGGAGAGTTGAGATTGATTCTGAATATTTATTACCATTATGTGTATGGTCAGGAACAAAAAGACCATTTGGTAAGTGTGGATATTACCCTTTTGAGCAAGTTGAAGTAGTTTTGCATGTATATTATAGGGATGGGGCATGTCTTTACCCCTTACACTTGGCAGAAAGACTGCTGACTACACCACTGTGAGGGAAGCAAAATGGTTTTTGAAAATGGGATTAAAAAAAAAAAAAGAAAATGGTATTGGATATCTGGATCACAGACTAAAATATAAAAATGATAGACTAGGATAGGATGAAATTAACAAAAATTTCTAGGCATCTGTTTTACTGCTGCCTTGAAACTATAATAATCAAAAAAAAATTCTTCAAATGAAGAGGGAGATTTAAAAAACCTGTCTATATATCCAGCAAGTTACATACTATAGGGTAGATCAACATATAAGGAGAAAAATAGTAGTTGAGATATTAAGAAAAGCACAGGACACTGATGAACAGGAAAACATGTGGCATGTGTTGACCTTTAAAAAGTTTAGTTAAAGGAGACAAACAAATAGGGATATACAGTTATCTCATTTCATTCCCTTAAGCTAGATAAACTTGTACAAGTTGTGCAGGAGCTGAGTCCTGACTGATGAACAAAAAGATGAGAGAGTTTAAGTACATTTTAGGACCATCCCAATCCAGGGTGGCTGTGTCACACAAATTTATGATCCCCATAAATGTTTAATCATTGTATGAGAAACGAATTTTCTTAATTGAATAGACGGTAAATACAACAAAACAAAGAGAGTTGACAAAGTGTCAATTGAAATTATGATTCAGAATATCTGTGTTTTCTTTACCATTAACATTCTATAACATGGTATATGTTCAGAAAATACTAAGATAAGAAAAAGTTCCATTACTCAAATTAATGCCTCGAGTTGAGGGTCTCGTCCTTAAGGGCCATTGTAAGCCTCACCTGGTTTGTTGACATAAGAAGAGGTGTTCTCCAAGCTCACTCAGAGAGCAAGACAAAGCTGGGTGTGGAATTTATGATCTCTGGATGCCTGTTTCAGATCCTACTCCCAGCCTTATCTGGTCTCTGGGTTTGCTGACACAGAAAAAGAGCCTTTTTAAAATGAGGCAAAGTAGTCTGTTTGACTAATTCATACTTTGGCAAAAATATGATATTTAATGATTATCACAGGAAAGGAGGCGCATTTGACCTTGTGGAAGTATAAAAGTGGGTTTGTATTAAGTATTTAATCAAATCACCCCTCTTCATTTAAAGTGGCTAGGTAGCACAGTGAATAGAGCACCAGCCCTGAAGTCAGGAGGACCTGAGTTCCAATCCAGCCTTGGACACTTGACACATTTACTAGCTGTGTGACTTTGGGCAAGTCACTTAACCCCAATTGCCCTCCAAAAAGCAAAAAAAAAAAATAAAAATAAATAAAATAAGTTAACCAAACTAAATGTGAACATTTGAAAATCCAAAAACAAAACCCTTACATGAACTGAGATGATGTTGACAACAAGTGAGGGCAGTTTGGTTAAAGAAACTTGGTCAGACTCTGTGGGTCATCTATAGACTAAAAGACCAGCTTAGAAAATGAACTATTCAAGAACCTGGTAGAGGAAGGATTGAATCTAGCACATACCAGGAGAAAAAGTTCCAGAAAGATTCCTGAGGAGGCCTGTCTTAGGGAAAGAGGTAGAGAGTGGCTTGACTTCAGTCTTGGTCTATATCTCCTCCCTCTCACCCCACTTCCTTTTCCAGAGATAGACCATGAAACCCTTTCAGGGACTGGAATATTTGAGTTCTTATATCTCCATTGACATTCTCACATCATCCCTAGGACAGCAGCAGATGGCAGCAGTTTCTACACTAAGGGCTGAGAAAAAGACTCAATGTGATATGGTACATTCATGTCTCTTCAAGGATCTCAGCAAAGAATGTATGCAATGCCTAAGGAGAATATCTTTGGCATCCTGTGAGGGAGAGAAAAAGACTTCCCAGAGTTATGAGTTACCCTTTTGCCACACGTACTCTCATGAACCTACTTTTCCCTGGGCTATGTATATACTTACGGAGGGACTGTTTTAGACCAATCATTTCTATCATATCACCTTGATACAATACAAAATGGTAACTTTTCCCCAGGGTTACTATTATTTCAACATTAATAATCTGTTCCTCCCTCTTTATGAGACTCATATCTGACAAGAATTTCCCCTTGTTGGTCCCTGTACTTTTTGAAGGCTGAAGTTATCATGGAAGGCAATTATCATTTAAATCTTTCTCAAAGCTGATTAAGATTGGCTAACTAATTGATATCAACTGACAATGATGGCATATAGCATACTGGTGGGGGCTTATGATCTAAATCTTATTTTAAAGGTACTCTTGAACTGATCACTAAGACCCCGAGGAAATGTAGCTATCATTTCCCTGGGGACCCAATTCATCAGCAAGAGTGGGAGTTGGGATAATTTTTTCAGAACTAAGTCACTAAGACTAGATGGGATAAGAACTTTGATCAGAATATGGCTCTATATGGGTATCACATATTCAAAAGAATAAATATAAATAAAAATAAATATAAAATAATAAATATAAATATAATAAATAATAAATATATATTATATATAAATAATGTAATACGTAATATAAAAATAAAGATAAATACATATAAATAAAAGGTACAAAGTTGGGGGATATTCATGTAAGGAAATACAGGAAAAAGAGTTAGAAAGCAGGAATGAAAATCCATCCTTTCAACGAAAATCAGCAGAGAGAGAAAGAGAAATAATTTTATCAGCTGGGTGTGCTGTTCTTGTTGTTTGTCCTTCCTTCTCAAAGATGACCATAACATCAGGGAGGTAAAAGCATGACTTGCAAGTGAATTGGATTTAAGTGAAGAGGGCAGTGCAAGGTCACCAGCTTCAACTTCTTCTCCAGAGCCGTCTTGGTCCAGTGGCAAGATATAGATCAAGGAGACTGGAGATGGCTCAGAATGTAGTGGGAAGCCATGGCCTTTTTAAGTTAAGGGCTTTCCCAGGTGTCAGTCTGACTAAGGTAGTGCTCATTCAGTGATTAAGGCTAGGTAAAAAATGAGACAAAGAGTGGCCTCTTTGACCTAGCAAAAAAATAAAATAAAAAAAAAGAAGCTGGGAAAGGAAGACTCTCATGGATTCTGGCCAAAACAAACAATTGCTATTTACATTCACTCTGATCAATCAGGGCCCAAAAATCTGACCAAGTGAGATGTGGACTGGGACCTATTGTTGATCAATCAGTGGGAGCCAGAATGATATGGATTTAAAGTATTGTCTTTAAGAAAGAAATCCAGCCCACAAACCACAAGATATCTTGGGAGTTTTCAGTGATCAAAACTTACATTTCTTTGGGCAAAGAATCCACAGGTAAGGCTATGATACCCTATGTGAACAAAGGCAGAGGAAAGCAAAAAGGAAAGGGAAAGGGAAAGGGGAAAAGAAAGGGGAAAAGAAAGGGAAAGGAAGGGAAGGGAAAGGGAACGAGGAGGAGAGGGAAGGGAGGGATGGGAGGTAGGAGAGGGGAGGGAAGGGAAAATTTGAGGAATCAAAAAGGAAAATTCCTTTTGTGGATCTGGATCTCAAAAATGGAGAAAGTAGTTGCTGGAGTAGAAGTAGTGGAAAGTTAGGGAAGAGTAACTACTTTGTTCTAGAATTTTTTTAAGGAAGGAGAAAAAAATGAGAATAGTATGATAGAAAGACTAGATTTTTGGAGAACAAATTTCTAAGGGTTCAGAGGAAAGATCTGTAGGATCCCACAGATCCAATCACTTATCAAGGTTAGCACCCCAGAATCATCCTTTTCTCTTCCTTCTTCTTCATCCCCCTTATTTAATCAGTATCCAAATCTTGTTGATGCTGTCTGCATAGCATCCATTACATTCACCTCCTTCTCTTGACTGTTATAATTTCTACCCAGTTCAGACCCTTTTCACTTTCAGTTTTCCAATAACCTTTAGAATGTTATCCATGCTTTTAGTCTCATCCCTATCTAATCCATCCTCCATAAAGATACAAAATTGATATTTCTAAAAACAAAGACCCAGCTGTGCAGCTCCTTGTCTCAAAAATCTTGAATGTCACCTTATTGTCTTGAGGATAAAATGCAAATCTTCACTGTGTTAGGTAAAGTACTCATAATCTGGTCCCAGTCTCCTTTCCAGGGTTTTTTCCTATTACTTATCTTTATGTACTTCCCATTCCAGTAAAACTGCTTCTCCATTTAGTCCATGTATATGACAATTAATACCCTTTCTCTCTGTCTTTATATGAGTTGTTTCCCATATTTGAAATGCTTTCTCATACCTCTGTTTTATAAAATCCTAAGATTCCCTCAAAGCACAATTCAGGAGCCACATTCTCCAGGAGGCTTCTCCTGATTCCCTCCCATTATTTTTTAGCAGTCTCTACTTTTTGAAATTTGTTTGTGACTATTGGTATATAATTTACTTATTTGTGCATGTTCAAATGAGACAATATATGCAAGGTACTTTGCAAATCTTAAAACAACATATACATTTTAGCTATCCTTATTATTCTCACTAATGATAATAGGTTGAATGCCCCTAGTAGAATATAAATTCCCTCAAGTCAGAGACTATTTAATTTTTGTCTCTATCTCCAGTGCTTTGCACAGAAACTTCCCGATAGAAGTAATCTGAACTTATTTGATTTGATTTGAATTAAATCAAATTAAATTGAAGAGATGGTTAGGGAACATCTGAAAAGGGAAACTGATCACAAAGAGTCAGCATGTCTTCATCAAAAACAGATTAAGCCAGATAAAGTGTATTTCCTTTTCTGGGTTACTAACCTAGTAAATTGAGGAATACTATAAGTAGAGTTCACTGACATTTTAGACAAAATTCTTATGGAGTGTCTCATGCTATTTTTTGTGGGAAAGATCTAGCTGAAAACTATCAAAGACAGAACCATCTGGATCTGGACCTGCATGCATGACTAGACTCAATAATTTTGTCAGTTTAGAAGGAAGTCTCCAGTGGTGTACTCCAGGGACTTGTGCTTGGTCCTAAGATGCCTAACCTTTTTTTTTTTTTCCCCAATAACTTAGATAAAGGAATAGATCTTAGTCTTATTACTTTCATATGAAACAGAAAAGCTGAAAGAAAAGTGAGCACATTGGAGGGCAGAGGAGAATCCAAAAAGAGTTTAAGAAACTAGAACATTGAGTCAAGTATTAAATAATGTATAACATGGATAAATGTAAAGTCATACACTTTGGTTCAAAAACACTTAACAAATGCAAGACAAGGAGACATGATTAAACAACAGTATGTCTGAAAAATATATAGGGTTGGGTTTTTTATTTAAGCATACTTACATGTTCAGCATGAATCAGTTGTCTAATACGATAATTATAAAACCAATTATCATTTTGGACTGCATTGAATAGCCTAGTTCCCAAGAATAAGGAGGTGAGAGTCCCATGGTAGCAGACCCTGGTCATGCTGTATCTGCTATGTTGTGTTTAGGCTCGGTACCACATTCATGAAGGGCGTAGATAAGCTCAAGTGGAAGGAGCCAGGTAAGTTTATCCTGGAGAAAAGAAGATGCAGTTGGATCCTGACAGCTGTCGTCAATTATTGTTTGCTCTCCCCCCCCACCCCCACCCCAAAGAATAGAACTAAGAGTAAGAGTTGTAAAGTTGTAAAGACTTGAAGTGAGGAAAACATTTTTGAGTTATTCCAAAATCAAATGGGCTGTATGTTGTATTGATAATAATGGAATTTGGAGATGCCCCTGTATTGGCTTGGTTTTTGGGTTGAGTGTTAAAACCCAGC
>CM053591.1:158269353-158289408 GCA_028646515.1 Pseudochirops corinnae | reverse complement strand
GTGCTGCTGTTGTAGAGGTCCTGGAACCTGGCTGTTGGTTCAGAAGCCTTGAAGGAGGATTTTCTTGTGGTACCTGCACAGAAATCCTGGAAGAGGGCCTTGCTGATGTTTTCAGGGGTTCTGGGACTGTTCTACAGGCAGAGAGTGACTTGATGAGGACACAGGCAATGGCTTTGTTGAGCCTTGTCTCCCCAGGAACTGAGATTGCTGAGGGCTTGCCTCAAGTGAAGATGAAAGAAGGCCCTTTCCTTGGGTATTCAATGCTTGTAACTTAAGGGTGGATGGCCTTTTGTGCTCTGCTCCTTTTGAGATTCAGGGGCGGGAAGCCTTTGAGTGATTGACCAAATGAATGTACTTTGTTTATGGTTGAAAACTAATCTCCATTTGAGGAGAGACTTTTGACTGACTAAATGAATGTACTGTCTAGGGGTGGAGTAGTACCTGGATTGAATTGAGAATTTGCTAAAGGAACAAATCACACTGTATTTTGACTTTTTCTATTCTGTGAATGTTTGCTGAATAAATGGGGTTTACTATGCTGGTAATCTGAACCTTGGAAGTTGCCTTTGCTTGGCATTACATATGTAGAGAGATAATGGGTTCCCTTCATTATCTCTTTAAGTGAAGGCTCAATTGTCATTTCTTGAGTGTATTTTATGGGGAGGCTTATATTTTGGGATATGAGTTAAATGGAGCACTACTAAGATTAAACCCTGAAATTCAGTGATTTGGACTGGGATACTGAGTTCACAAAGAGAGATGTGACATATAATCCCTATTCTCAAGGAGTTTTCAATCTAATAACTCCATTTGGTCTTTCTACATGGAAAACTATGTTTCAAAAGAATTTATAAAAGGGTAGTTAGATACTGGGAAAGCACCAGTCCAACTTAGTTGTGAAAGAGAAACATACTCTGTTAAATCATTTCAGAAAAGGATCATTATGGTGCTAATTATAATGATGACAAGAAGTCACTGTCAGATTGAAATCACACAAGAGACTATTGTTTACTACATTGCTACATCTTTACACGCAATACTTCATTGTACTCAGTAGTTTAAATACACATAACCAGGGGTTGCACTATTCTTACTAAGTTGGCATAGAAAATTCCTCATCTAGTCACTTGGGGAAATTATCAATAGAAAATGTGACTGCCTCTATTTTTTTAAAGCTAGCATCTATATAGCATTTCAGAGGTTTCTAAGTGCTTCACAAATATATCATTTGATCTTCACAACAACTCTGGGAATCACATATTATAATTATCCCAATTTTACAGATGAGGAAACTGAGGCAAGCAGAGGTTAAGTGACTTATCCAGAGTCACTCCACTATCAAGGGTCTGAAGCCAGGTATTGCACTTTATTCACTATGTTACCTTAGTTGTCTCCAAAAATCAACTCAAAATTATCACCTTCGTGTTCTGTCCCCATGTAGTGCCTCCATAACTCGTGCGTGTGTGTTTACTGATGCACGCACACACACATACAGACCATACAAAGACGTATAAAATATTCAGGTTACTGGTATATAGTCCATCTGTAGAACTGTCCTAGTAATCTATAGGCACAAAGATTTTCTGCAAAAGAATCCCAACTGAACAGTATTACCTATTTGTTAAAGAAATTCATAGCTCAACTTTAATCAAAAGTCATCCCAAGCAGCAATGCGACATCTGAAACTGCATGCTAAGGCAGCAGTCCACCAGCTTACCATTCAGTCCAGTGCCATTGTAAATCAGCTGGTCAACAAGCATTTATGAGAAAGATTTTAGTTAAACTTAATGAAAACTTTCTAAGAAAAGCTGTTCCTAAATATGTCCTGTGATACTTGAAGGTTTACAGAGAGCTTTAACATGGATAATCTCACAGAATATATTGCCTTGGCAGTTGATCTTCAAGGAAATATTAAAGGACCACTTATAGGATTTGTTGTAGAAGGGATTTCTGTTCATGGGAATGTTGTGGTTTGGGGTACTGGGAACTCCATATGTAAGGGTACAGAGGGAGTCTGCATTGAGAGAATTTGACCACTCAAGTCTTCCAGTCAAAGTATCAAGTTTATTGTGATACCAGTAGAAGCAGTTGAGATTCTACTGCAACTTAAGGTGGTAAAATTGGTACTTTTATACAGAAATACTGTGGGAAGATCTAGATGGGATTAAGGAAAAACAAGTAGTCTGGGGTGGGCCAGGTGCAGGGAGTGAAAGGAGTTGAGTGGTCTGGGCACAAGAAAGGAGAGTTAAAAGGATTATTGAATATCTAGGTAGAAATGTGTGGGAAAATTCAGGCAAAGACATGGTCTTTTCCTTTTAGGTCCCAGGTCCCATCCCTCATCAGGAATATAGGACTAAATGGTCACTAGGGAACCATTTATCTCTGAATTTCAATGATTTTGCGCTGCTGACATTGTGTGGTATTGGCAAGTCACAACCTCTTTAGGCCTGGGAAACAGTTATTAATTTACGGACTTATGTTATGAGATAATAGATAAAATGTGTTCTTTGGGGTGTGTGTATGTGTGTGTGTGTGTGTGTGAATATATTCATTTATCCCTTATCTTCTAGAATAAATATTCCATACTTTGATGTCAAATTAAGTCAGAATCAGAGGAGGAATAAGGCTTTGGGCTGGTGTTACCCTTATCATCTTTACAATAAGTTGTTTTGGTGTTTTGTTTGTTTGTTTGCTTGTTTTTTTGCAGATTTTAGAGTTGTCCACAGTATTTTATATCTCTACATGAGAGAATTTGTGATCAACACAAAAGTCCCTATGAGTATGTATGCTTATTCTTTGGTATGTCTCTGGGCAAGTTTGAACTCTTCAGTTGTAAAGGGAATGTAGAGAATTAATTAGAGTATTCAATTTTATACTTTACAGAACTTTAAAAAATTTTTGAAATGTGAAAATGTGTAAAGACAATTTACATTTCTGTAGAGTTTCCTGGGAGCAGCTAGGTAGTGTGATGATTAAAAAGATTTGAGAGATATAGTTTCTGGGTAATTTAATCATTTTATTAATAAGGCTAATATAAGATATTTTCTAAAAAGATGGTCTTTGGCATCCCTCTTAGACCAAAGACAATCATGGTAGGGGTGGGTAGGTTCACACTTTATAGAGCAGGTGTTCAGTGAGGGGCTGATGACTTAGTCACACTGGGGCACAAAAATCATCTCTATACTTGACCATGCCTAGTCTTGGGCTATCTAGACAAAAGAATCTATCTCCAACCAAGCTTGAGTAGAACACAATGGACTTCCCCACCTGAGATTAATTAGAGGGGTTTGACCACAGAGAATTAATTCAATCTCATTATCTTCCCTCTGAGAGTTGTCTCCAAGATCCTATCACAGCCATTGAGAGTGAGTTTTCAGACCCAGAACCCCAGGCTGCTGAAGGGGAAGAATTCAAGTCTGAAAATGGGGAGAATACACCCATGTACTTGTGTTTACCTCAAGCCCAATATCAACTGCTTCATGATCAGCAGTGACAATTTCAAGGAGTGGTAACTCAATCAGGATTACAGAGAAGATGGCAAAGGTCACTTGAGAGTGGTACTTACAGGTGATGGGACCTGGACTCCTAAAAGGAAAAGAGCAGCGCCGGCTCTGAATGTTCTGATGTATGTGTTTCAGTAGCCCAAATCACTGGTGCTTCAGCCTGAAGCACAGGGCTCATTCCAGAATATTTGTATATACTGACCATTCCTTAAACTCAGATCGCCTAATTAGCCTACTTGATATTCCTTTCACTGTCACACCTGGACCACTCCAAATGTGCTGTTAAATAGTCACTTAACACTCTTTAATTCCACCCAGAGCCTTTACCTCTCCCTTTTGTATATAAGCATCTGCATGGTCATCCTTAGTTTGAAGGTTCACTAGGAACTTCTGCTTCTTTTGGCTTGATAATAAACTGAATTCATGCCAGGCTGACACTGCCCTGTACTCTAATATTTTGAGGTTTCCAGCAACCCTAAATCTCATCAGTACTGCCTTCAGTACTGGGAAAAGGACCCAAAGCTAGAGATCCAGTAATCACGCACTCCAAAACAACAACAAAACCCCCCCAAAACATGCGGTCAGCACCTGGGCCTGTAGGAGAGGTACCCAAACAGAAGATCAAACCGTCAGCTCGGATGTGCGGGGAGTGTGAGGCATGCCGACTAACTGAAGATTGAGGCTATTGTGACTTCTGCCGTGACAAGAAGAAATTTGGGGGCCCCGGCAAAATCCGACAAAAGTGCCGAGTGCGTCAATGCCAGTTCCGAGCCCGGGAATCCTTGAAGAAGGATCTTTCTTTGAGTCTGGCATCACCCGTGCGGAAACGTCTTCCGGCACAGGAAGAGCTTTTCAAGATGTTAAAGGAACCGCCAGAGGCTGGGGCCACACCTGAGGCGCTCTCTGATGGGGACCTGCCTCTAGACCCTGAGCTCTATCAGGACTTCTGCGCTGGAGCCTTTGATGACCATACCTTGCCAGGACTGGGTGACCCTGACGATGCCCCTTTCCTTGACCCAGTACTTAGGAAAGGTGCAGTCAAAATGAAACATGTCAAGAGGAAGGAGAAAAAGGCAAAGAAGAAGAAATCCTAGGTATCACCGGCAGAAGCAGAGGCACAAGGGTAAACGGAAGCACACTGAACGCACAGATGCCAAGGACGCAGCCTCCTTGCCCCAGTGCTTGGGCCCCAGATGTGTCCAGCCTGCGCAGCCAGGCTCCAAGTACTGCTCTGATGACTGTGGCATGAAGCTGGCTGCCGATCGCATCTATGAGATCCTACCCCTGAGAATCCAGCAGCGGCAGCAAAGTCCGTGTGTCGCGGAAGAACACAGTAAGAAAATTCTGGAGCAGAGCCGCCAGGAAAAGCAGAGGACTCAGATGCGCCTGGAGGACATGGAACGTCGCTTTCAGGAGCTGGAGGCTGTCATCGTCAGGGCCAAGCACCAGGAGATGAGGGAGGATCAGGAGAGCAATGGCAAAGACCGCGAATTCACCAGCCCGGAGATTTTCTGTGTTTCCTGTGGCCACCCTATCAAACTCCAAGGTGGCATTGAGGCACATGGAGCGTTGCTATTCCAAGTATGAGAACCAAATATCCTTCGGGTCAGTGTACCCCATCAGAACTGAGGGCACCACTTGACTCTTCTGTAATGTTTACAATCCACAGGACAAAATATATTGCAAGCGCCTGCAGGTCCTTTGTTCTGAGCACTCCAGAGACCCCAAGGTGCCAGAGGATGAAGTGTGTGGCTGCCCCCTGGTACGGGACGTGTTGGAGCTGACGGGAGACTTCTGCCGCCTGCCCAAGAGACAGTGCAATTGGCACTACTGCTGGGAGAAGCTTTGGAGGGCTGAAGTGCATCTGGAACGGGTGCGACTATGGCACAAACTGGCCGGGCTGTTGGAGCAGGAGCGAAAGGTTCGAATGTCTATGAGGGACCGCGCCGGCCTGCTGGCTCTAATGCTGCACGAGACCATCCAGCATGACCCCTTTACCACAGATCTTCATACCAGCACCGACCGCTGAACCCCCGGGCCTGAGGAGGTGGTCCCTGTGGCCCCGCCCCACCCTTGGGGGGTGGGAAGTGGCTTGGATCAGCTCCGTCTCGTCTCTTCAAGTGTGGCTGGATCCCTTCCTCGGTCTGTTCGTCTCTGCGGCTCATCTTCCCCTTTGGCCTAGGTGCCGTTCTGCTTCATATCTTCCTCTGTGGCCTTGTTTGTCTGCTTGCATCCTTCGTGTGTCTGCTCCTGGCCCACGCTCCTTCCCAACCCTTGGGGTGAGGTGGAAGCCTGTACACTTTAGCCACCCTTTCCCAACTTTGGTAGCCCTCAGGGCTCCTCTAGCCCATCCTATCAAGTCACTGAAACAGTGACATGGTGGTCCCGAAGGGGAATCAGGGAAGAATTGGGACGGACCTGGGTCTGAAGCTCTAACCCTGAAGTTTGTTCACAATAAACTTTAGAAGAAATGGGAGGAAAATCTCCTTCAGAAGACTGAACTTTAAAAAAATCATGACTTTGGAAGAAGGGGAGAGTTCTGCCAGATCTCCCCAAAGTGTTAATTAATTAATTAATAATCATTTCTCTCAGTGGTGCAGTGGATAGAATGCTAGGTCTGGAGTCAGGAAGACTTCTGTTCCCGAGTTCAAATCCAGCCTCAGATACTTACTAGCTGTGAGATTGTGGACAAGTCACTTAACACTGCTTGCTTCCCTTTCCTTACCTGTAAAATGAGCTGGAGAATAAAATGACAAACATTTTGACAAACAAAGTATCAAACAAAGTATCTCTGCCAAGAAAACCCCAAATACATACACAGAGTCAGACCAGACTGAAAGCAGTGAACAACAAAGATTGCAAAGAAAATTCATCATGTGATTATTTAAATAAAATGTACTAACAACCACCCCCCCCCTTTATATACATATGATGTTGGTTAAAATAAATTACTTTAACAGAACCAAGAGAACATTGTGACCACTAATCACAATAAAGTAAACTTTATATATAATAAATAATAAATAAGTAATATATAATGAATATTTAAATAAATAAATATATACATGAATAAATATATATAAATAAATATATAAAATAAATAACATAATAAATAAAGTCACAGTATTGTTAGCAATACTGAAAGACTGTCAAATTCAGACTAAATGCAATGATGAGTTTTGAATCCTGAGAACAGAGGATTAATTACTTCTCGGGGGCAATGGAGGTAGAACCTTGCATATGCTGACAGTACCCAAGATTTTATGCACTAGTTTTGTTTAAATGTTTGTTCTTTATTGTAAGGGAAGTTTCAATGGATGCTATTATAAACAGACTGGTATACAACTAAATCCTAATGAGAGGAAATCATGAATCTCATTCAGAGTGTGTGTGTGTGTGTGTGTGTGTGTATGTATGTGTATGTTCAAATTCATTCTATTTGAAGTTATAATTATGTAAAATGTGGTCATTGATTCCAACCCAATGTAAATACATAGTGTGAATTGGAAGGGTGTGATCACTTTATGAAATTCACTATTCACACTAATGGACACCTAGCAGTAAAAAATTTAAAAAACAATGGAATCCTAATAAACTTCTCCCAGTCCCAATATTCTAACTTCCTTATGCACCCCACTGAACAGCAGGCATGTCCTGATTTAACCACACAATCTGGGTTTAATCGCACCACAGGCCACCAAACTCAGTACAAACACTGTCGCAAGCTAGCCACTACCCCCAAATCCAATTCACATATTTGAACAGATATACTCTTGAACTCGATCATGATCACATCATTCATTTAGTTCAAGTTAGGACCACAATACCTAACTATCCATCTTGACCAGATAAGACCACAATAGCTAGCCCATCAGAAAGCAGCATGACCAAGATGTTTAACCTCAGAAGAAATCCCCTTAAAAAAAGGACTTGTTCTGTGAAGTTCAAACTCAGTCAAAGAGCCACACTTGAGGACTTAGTGAAGTTTGAACTCAAAGGGCCACACTTGAGGACTTAGAGGACCACATGTGGCCTTGAAACCAAAGATTCCCCACCCCTGATCTAAGAGATAAATTAAGTGAAATGACATGGGCCAAATGAACTAGAAAACCTGTAAAAAGGGATAATAAGACCATAGTTTTAGAAGTAGAAGGTACTTTTGAAGTCAACTACTCTGCCTCCCTCATTCCTGATGAGGAAACTTAGTCCCAAAGGCAGGATTTAATACCACATCCAATGAATCCTAAGCCTATGTTCTTTGCAATATACCATTAGAGGCTCTCACCAAGTTGATTGCAGGAAGATATATTGTGTTTGACTGATTCAACACTTCCCTGAGAAGGAACTTTGTGTCTGAGAGCTACATGAGAAACATCCCATAAAAGCCAAACAGTACTTTTCAGTACTAGCACCAGACAGATTTAAAAAAATTTAAAAAAGCAAACCTTTTGTACAATGCCATGACTGGGTCATTGTGTCCTTGGTTGCAATGTAGTAAGTTTATTTAGAAAGCTCTAGTTGGTTCATGGCAGTCAGAGCTTTGCCCCAAGCACCAAAATCTTCAGGTCGCCATTTCCTCCTTGATATATTATCATGACATTGCTTTCCTGATGTCATGGTCCTCTTTGAGAATGAAGGACAAACAGCAAAACAATCATCACCACAATATAGAGACTGGTAATCCTGTGTCCTGGATCTTTGACTGCTCTGTACTCCTGTGGGAACTGAAGGATTTGTGTCCCTGAGATGGACTGAAGGAGGAGGATTGCTGATGGCAGTAGTTGGTGTGAAGCAGGAAAAGCAACAGGCTGTTCCCTCTCTCGAGTTAGTGCCCTGGCCCTTAGTCCCATGGGAGTTGGGGGTAAAGTCACTGTCAGTAGGTAAAAATTAAGGGAAGAGGAGGAATAGCTAGGCCTCCATAGGGCTCAGTTGGCCCATTTCTCTTTGCCTTCCCCATTTTTGAAATCTTTTCCCCTGTTATTTCCCCTACAATCCTATATTTATACAACTTAGTCCTAGTCCACCCCATTCCCTATACTTCCTTAAATTTCCACTGTGCCCTCTAAGAGCCCTCCTCCATTATTAACAGACTCCTCTTCTACCCAGATCACTTCCTCTCTCATTTCTTTCCATCTTCTGGAACTTCCCTGAAACTGAAATTTCTCCTAAAGGTGCTATATCTTTTGGAACCTTCTCCAAGGTCAGCTAATTGCTCTTTCTCTTGTATATTGTGTTGCATAAGGTTAGGAGAAGGAATTTGCATATATTCCCCACTTCCCATTGTTACTTTCACATCCCTCTATTAATCACTCCTTCTTTCTGACTACTATCAGCCTAGGTACTGAACTGACTATTTCATTGGAGGGAAAATCCAATCATATTCAGTCAGTCAAACAATTTTTCCCTGGGTCCAAGTAATGCATTCAATTGATATTTGAAATTGATAAATGAATTCAATTGATATTTAGATAATAGCTAGAAAATATCTCAAATATCAACTAGTCCACCCTCCTCATTGTACAGTTGAGGGAATTGAGTCCCAGAAGCAGGATTTAAATCCACCTCCAATTAATCCAAAGTCTATACTCTTTCCAATGTACCATTAAAAACCCTCCCTGAATTTCTTGTAGAAAAAATATGATTGATTGATATATGATTATTGTTACATTGATTGATATATTGGTGTAGGATTATTAATATATGATATGCATATATACACATCATGTATGCATCGGATACTATATGCATATGTATACTATACCTACATACATGTATATAGAGACATAAACATATGCATACATACACAAAATTACATGTATACATTTATGCATGTGTAGTCCTTTAATATGCATGTATGTGTGTATATATATATATATACATTCTCTATATATGCATATTTGGTCTTTAGTCCTCTTTAAAAACAAATTAACCAGAAGAAAAAGGACTCAATATAGAACACCAGTCTTTCTACATTTCTAGGTGGGGTTCTCATCACACATTAAAACATATTCCAAAGTTACTTTTGAAGTTGGTTATCATGTACTTTCATCTCTTTGGGCTCATTTGCAAGAAAAATTTACCACAGAAATGACAGGAGGACTTATAGGATAGTGGGTAATTCAGCTCTGCGTGATGGCAAATACAAGTGCCCTTAAAATTAAGAGTGTGTACTCATAAAAGAAAAAAGGCAATATTGCAAGTACTCTGATTTCCAAAGTAATCTACTAGGGCTCTGTGGGATTGTGATTTTTTTTTTTAATTTAGATCCGAGTCTCTTCTGTTGTTTGCAAAAGTGCCTGATGCTCTATTAATCAGTGTCAGGAAAACATCAAAACAGGACACCAGCAATGTAGGTTAATTGCTTTTTAAATATCTCATTTAACTTGTATAATCACCTTCTCCATCTTTAGTGGAAGCTTTTGAAAAATAAACATCTCAAGATGGCAGAGGAAAGGTAGGGGCTTACCTGAACCCTCCCCAAGCCCCTCTAAATATCTTTAAATAATGACTCTAAAGAAATTCTAGAACTGCAGAGCTCACAAAAACATGAAGTGAAACAGTTTTCCAGCCCAAGACAACTTAGAAGGTTGGCAGGAAAGATCTGTTACACCAGAGTGAGAGAAGAATGCAGACCAGGCACAAGCAATTCAGGAGCAGGCCTAAGGGTTACTAAATCAGTGGCTGCAGTTGTGGTTTCCAGACTTCAAAGACCATGGGCAGTGATGGGATCAGACAACAAGTCAGAAGGAGATTTGCAGGGTTCCTTTGCTGGCATCAGGGGCAGGACTCTGTTGCATTGCCTATACTTGGATATAGGTTGAAGTCTTGGGTCTTAGTCCCAGTGTGAGAAGGAAAACTAGCATAACAACCAGAGAGGAGTAGGGCCTCTGATCACAGTTCTAGGGTTGAAAAGAGTGCTTGTGGTCACTCACAAGCCAGTGCAGGAGAGTAGCAAACACTCTTCTCCCTAGATCATTTCACTTTGGAAAAGCTAAAAACTTACAGGTCCCCAGAATTACCTCTGAAAACAGGACACAAAAAAATTATATAAATGTTAACTATTGTTAGTACATATCTAAAAAGTGTATAAAGTAAGATTCTAACCCAGGTCCTTCTGGCTCCAAGTGTAGTACTCCATCAAGGAAGCCTCATAATATAGAGATGAGGACTAGGTCTATAATTTCTTAGATGTAGGGAACTCTTAATGGAAGAAACTTTCTCTACCAATGCAGGTAGGCAACTTCCCTGAAGTTTTTAGTCTTAGAGAGTTGACTAAAGCACTGAGAGGCTAAAAGATTTGCTGACAGTCAAGTAGCCGCTCTGTCTCAAGAAAAATTTAACCCAGCTCATACTGACTTGGAGGCTGTTATCTATCCATAACAACATATTGCCCCTTACATAAAGCCTTGCATGAAAACTCATGATTTTAAATAAAGATTCAAGTGGGTTCACATCCATTCCCTTAAAACGTCCTAAGATCTTACCGAAAATCTTACTTACGAAGATTATAAAAATAAAATATTCAATCTCATTTTTTTGCATACTTAGGACAAAGAAAGAAAGAATCAAAAAGAAAATGCGAAGAGAAATTTCACTAAAAACATTGGTCTTGAGTTGAAAAGAAACTTCCTCTAGGAGTCCATAACTTATAATTGCAGCAAATTACTTTCATTTTATAGATGAGGAAACTGAGTGAGAAAAGATAAGTAACTGGCCCAGAGTTACTTAGCTAAAAATGTCTGGAACAGGATTTGAACTCAAACCTTCCTATGTTAAAGTCCAGCACTATCCATTATACCATATAAACATTCCACTATTGGAGAAGAATATTTATGGTGGTGTTTTCTTATACAGAGCCACTTGACAAACTTTCAGTATTTGAAGATTCTTCCTTGAAGTCTTTTCTCCTATATATTCCTGTATTCTTCAAACATTCCTGATATGGCATAGTTTTGAGGTCCCTTAAGTGTTTTTCTTCTCTTGGCTCCTTCTTTGCTGTACACAAATAGTTAACTAATCACAAGCAGTCAACAAACATTTATTAAAACTTTACTATGTGCCAAGAACTGAACTGAGCACTCTGGCTACAAAAAAGAGGATAAAAATTAAAACAGTCCTTACACTAAAGGACCTCATGTTCTAATGGGGGACATAAGATGCAAGCAACTATGTACAAACAGAAGAGATGGATAAATTTTAGATAATCTCAGAGGAAAGGCACTATTATTAAGGGGGGGAAGGGAAAAAGCTTCTTATAGGAGGTGGGATTTTAGCTGAGATTTAAAAGAAGGCAGGGGAACCAGGATGGGGAGATGAGGAAAGAGAGGATTATAAACATGTCAGACAGTCAGTGAAAATGCACTGAGTGGGGAGATAGCAAGTTCTTTGTGAAAATCAGCCTGGAGGTCAGTTTTACTTGATCCTATCCCACTTGTAAAGCCAATCACAAGAAGCTCTCCCAAGGACTGATACTTGTGAATAACTTTAAGGATCTAATCACATACTATAGTGAACTCTCTATTTATTCAGCAATAAACTAAAGCAAAACATTCAAGAAACTAAAGCACAACATTCACAACAATATAATATAACAACTAATTACTAAGATGGCCACACAGTCTTAAACAAAACATATCATTCAGTAAGTCACAATCTCCTCAATCATTATAGAGTACCTAAGTAAAGTTCTCTTTCATCTTCATTCAAGGCTGACTTCTAACCATCCTTAAGCCAATCATCTTTAAGTATATCATCCTTAAGGGGTAGCCGAAAGTAAAAACACCATCCACCCCTAGATTACAGTAAGGCAGTCCTGAATACCCAAGCAAAGTTCTCTTTCATCTTAACTCAAGACTGACTTCCAAATCCTACCACTCCTCTTCCATGGGCTAGCTGCTCCCAGCTCCTCCCTTGATTCACAGGGAGGCAGCTCTTTCAGCTCTTGCCTAGATTCACAGGTAGGCAGTTCTCCACTCCTGTTTCCCACCTCAGTTTATGGGAACAGCTTTTGAAGTTTCTGTTTCTAGGAAGATAAAGCTTAACAGAGCCACAACAATATTTACACACATTGCCAGCACTATCATCTCAATTTATTTTCTCCCTGACAAAGTAATACAAACCAACAGACAAAGCTTCTGTCTGAGAAATCAAACACAAATCAACAGTAAAGTCCCAGAACTTCTGTAAATAGCAGTAAAGTCCCAGGACTTCTATATCAGCAGTAAAGTCCTCTTTCAGGACTTCTGTAAAAAGCAGTAAAGTCCCAGGACTTCTATATCAGCAGTAAAGTCCTCTTTCAGGACTTTTGTAAAAAGCAATAAAGTCCCAGGAGTTCTATATCAGCAGCAAATTCCTCTTTCAGGGCTTCTGGTAAAGTCCTCTTTCAACAGACAGGATGCTTCATTCTGACAAGGTAACAATGACACAGACAGAACAGACAGAGTGTAGGACATCATAAACATTGTCCTTCTCAGTTCTGCTTGGTCCCAGCTCATGCTCAGACTTTTATCTGCTCTACTCCTTCCTGTTCCACCCTTCCTATTCTACTTGTTTGGAGAGCTCCTCCCACAGTGGGCTCCATGTGATGATATTAGGCCTATTAAGGGCAGGGAAGGTCTTCAAACTCCCTTAGGCCTGTTAAGGGCATCACAAGTATATACTGTTTCCAACAAAGACTTGACACAATTAAAGGTAGGGCTCAAAAGCACTTGAATAGCTGAAAAAAGCAGCAAAGTATTCCTTTCCTTGTCTTTATACCACTTAAAACTATCCTTTATTTCTTGTCCCTTTTCATTGCCAAACTCCCAGTATCATCTACTTCTGATGCCCCTATTTCCTCATCTCCTATTCACTTCTCAATACCTTATAACCTGGCCCTATCGTTGTAATAAACATTTATTGATGGTGGCATGGTTAATAGATCACTGACCTGAACTCAGGAACATCCGATTTCTAATCCAGCCTCACTCATTAGTTAGGTGGCCTTGGGCAGTCATTGAACTTTTTTTACCTCAGTTGCGAGGACCAAATGAATAATATTTGAGAAACTCTTAGCACAGTGCCTGCCACATAGTAAATATCACCTATGTAAATACCCCCATCATCATCAATATCATCATTTTTATTATTTGACAGCTAAATATACTGATTGACCTTTTTTCAGCACTCATCTTTCGTGTTCTGTTAGTAGCTTTTGACACTAGGGAGCACTGACTCCTCCTAGATGCTCCCTTCTACCTTGACTTCCACTATACTTCTCTCGTCAGGATTTATTCCTATCCATTTAACTACTCCTTTTCAGCCTCTTCTTATTCTTTCAACTTTTTCTTCCTCTTCCGATTATGGATGCTTAGCCCTGTGCTCTCATGCTATTTTCTATCGATAGCCTCTCTCTGGGTAATTCACCAGCCCCAGCCCAATTTCAGAATTGGAAGAAGTACAGTGGCAATCTAGTCCAAATCATATCCGAAAAAAAAAATTCTTCTGTAAGGTAGAATACAAGAAATTGTTGTTCTGTTTCCATTTAGAAACCACCATAACCTTCCAAGACGCCCTGCTCCGCTTCTGGAAAGCGTTCATTGTTAGAAAGTTTCTCCTAATGTATATGTAAAGCCATATCATATTGCAAGCCCTCCTGGGGAGGGAGGAGGGTGGTAGGAGGAGAAAATTTAAAACTTATGGCAATGAATATTGA
This sequence comes from Pseudochirops corinnae, assembly GCA_028646515.1. NCBI lineage: Eukaryota > Metazoa > Chordata > Mammalia > Diprotodontia > Pseudocheiridae > Pseudochirops > Pseudochirops corinnae. The sequence goes on along the minus strand of CM053591.1, from coordinate 158,275,212 downwards.
AAACTAAAAATAAATAACAATTTAAAAATGTTTCTCCTAATGTTAAATCTACATTTTCTTCTCCATAACTTCCACCCTTTCCTCCTACTGCTATTCTTTGGGACCAAACAGAACATGTCTAATTGCTCTTCCACATCATACATTTAAAAGATTTAAATGAAAATATATCACCTTCCCTAAGTTTTCTATTTTTCCGAGACAAATATAACTAATTCTTTCAACCATTTCTCATGTAGAATGTCCTTCGTCATCCTGGTTTCCTTCCACTGAAGGATCTCTAGCTTATTAATGTCCTTTCTAAAATAGAGTTCCAAGGACTGAAAACAATACATATACCAGATGTGATCTTACCAGAGAAGAGTACAGAAGGACCTTATTCTAATTATATTATAAAATTATCTTGTCCTTATTATAACCTCCTTATTCCTAGAAACTATGATTCTCTCAATGTAACCCAAGATCACATCCTTTATTAATTATTTCTATACAGATGACTCTCAATTTGCAAACTCAGCTTATAAGTCTATGAGCCTAAATCTTTCCCCTGAATTTTACTTCCACATCACCAGATAATATTCAGATTTCTTCACATGGAAGTTCCATAGATATCTCAAATTCAATGTGTTCAAAACTCATTTTCTTCTCCTTCTAAACCCACTCTCTACCAAACTTCTCAATTTCTGTGACAGCATCTCTGTCATTGATGCTTCCCTTATTCCCATCCATTTAGTTGCCAAATCTTTTGACATTTACTTCTCTAATATCCTTTGTATCCTTCCTCTTTGCCCTACTTACATACCACTGCCCTAATTCAGGTCCTCATCAACTCTTGCCTAGACTAATATGATAGCTTCCTAATTGGTACCTGGGCTTCACCCCTGCCCCCAATTCCATCTTCTGGACAGATGACAAAATATTCCTCCTAAAGCAATCTAACCATGTCACCTCCTTGCTCAAGAATATTTGACAGTTCATCATTCCTTCTATGAAAAAATACAAATTCCTAACCATAGCATTCAAGATTTCCTATAACCTAGCTCCAACTTATCCTTTCAGATATTTTCCTCATTATTTCTCTTCAAGTACACTATGATCTAGTAACACTGAATTATAATAGCTATGCCTTAGATTCTGCATTTAGACTCATGAATGCACAAACCTTTTCTGGTGCTCATAATGAACTCCTCCCTCATCTTCACTATCTCACTATTCTATAGAAACTTCTCAATTTGTTGCATTTTCCAGTGATTATAGCAGAGCAAATGCAGATAATTCCTAAAAAAAAGAAAAAGAAAAACCATGGGTGACCCAGTTAAAATCCGCTCGTGTTTGAAAGTGAATTCTTTAAAACATTTGTTTTACTTTTTTATTAACAAATGTTTATCTTTTTGCTCCTTACTCCTCTGTACAAATAAGAGGGTAGAGAGAGAAAGTAATGGTATAATTCATCTCCACTCCCCTGTCCTTCTTCTTTTCCTCTCCCTGAGATCCCAATCACAGGTTCTTAAACTTTTCTTTACTTTTAAACATTTCTTCCTAATCCTACATTTGAGGTTAGAGACCATATTGTTTATGACTCACATCTCCCTGATTTTACCTTCCCCACTTATTCAACTCTCCCCATTTCTGCCTGTTTCCTCATTGAGTTGAATACATTTCTACTCAAAATTCTTAATGTTTTTGTGTACTTTACTCTCCTTTGGTTGACTTAGATGAAGATAAAGTTCAAGTGATACCTACTCATCTCACTCCTTCCTTTAATGCATAATTTTTACTTGTATATTCTGATTAAATGAGATAATAAGTTCCATTCTTCCTCTCATCTTCCCCAGTATATTCCTTTTTCCTTTCTTTTTTTCTTCTTAAATTAAGATCATCAAAACTTAATAAACCTGTTCCCAGAACAGTTGTATTTAATCCTCTCTATGACTTCTGATAACAGAGTTCTGAGACAACACTTATATACAACATTTTTTTTGCTTTTGCTTTTTTTGGAGGGGGGAAAGCAGGGCAATAGAGGTTAAGTGATTTGCCCAAGATCACATGGCTAGCAAGTGTTAGGTGTCTGAGTCCGGATTTGAACTCACTTCTTCCTGACTCCAGGGCTGGTGCTCTTTTCACTGCACCACCTAGTTTTTAAAATATAAAGCTTATATATTTATATAATTCTTTTTGCTTATTCATATATATATATATATATATATATATATATATATACATACACATACACACACACATACATATGTGTGTGTGTGTTTGCTTTTTTGGAGGGGGAAGGCTGGGCAATTGGGGTTAAGTGACTTGCCTAAGATAACACAGCTAGCAAGTGTCAAGTATGCGAGGTAGGATTTGAACTCAGGTCCTCCTGACCCCAGAGCTGGTGGTCTATTCTATTGTTATATATTTTACAAACATCTTTCTTGAACTTTATAATTGTTTACTTCAAAATTTCTTTTCATCTCTGATTTTCTTTTAGATTTTCTTTTAAGCCTATATCTTTTCCCTTTCATATTCTGTTGGATTATATTCCAATACTCCATTATTATTCTATTATATAATATTCTAACTTTATTATAATATTCTTCTGTTATATTTTAATATCTCTGATGCATGGTGATAGCTGCCCAATTTTATATGACACTAACTATGGCTCTTTGGTAATTGAAGTCTTTCTTTCTATTTATTGACTGATTGATGGTTTACAGTATTTTTACTGTGACCTAGAAGTTCTTGATTTTTGTGATGATATTATTGGAAGATTTCTTTCAGGACATGACTAGCATTTTTTTGTCCTTTGGTTCTAATAGATCTTGGCATTTTAAATTCATGATTTCTTACAATTTGATGCATAGGATTATTTTGTCGTTACTTTCAGATGGTTAAATAATACTTAAATTATTTCTCCTTGACTAGTTTTTCAGTTCAGTTGTTTTTCAAATGAGATATCTAGCATTGTCTTCCATTTTCCCCCATCTTTTGATTGTTCCCATATTTCTTCTTGTTCCATAGTCACTAGCTTCTTTGGTCCAGTCTAATTTTCAGGGAGTCTATTACTAGGGTAAGGATTGATACCACTTGTATGAAACTATTAATTCTATTTCTATGCCTTTACTTCAGAACTCCCCCCGCCCCCCGCTTTAATGTCATTTATAATACAATTTTTAATTTTTTAAAAACATCTTGCTTTACTTTTTCTGGGAATCCTACTTGATCTCAAAGCTAATCTTATTTCCCCCTTTCAGGCTTTGCCTATAGATATTTTGGAGGCTTATAATACTTCTTTGTCATTGGTGACTGTTTTGTTTACTCATTTTTATAGTCATTTCAAAATTGGGACTCTTTTGTAGAGCCACACTTTGTGTATTTTTTGTAAGAGAATTGGGTTTATGTGATTTGCCAAGGATCACACAGGTAGTAAATGTCAAGTGTCTGAGGCTGGATTTGAACTCTGGTCCTACTGACTCCAGAGCTGGTGCTCTATCCATTGCATCACCTAGCTGTCCCCAATTTGTATATTTTTGAAAGGAATGTGGAGTCCTTGCATGGTTTTTAAAATATATTTTCTAACAAGTTACTGCTGCATTCTCTGGATAAGTGTTGTGTTGTTCAGGTATCTAGGGGAAACCCAAGTCAGGAAGCTTCAAACTTCAGTCAACCTTTTTTGATCTAGGGCACTGTCTGTTGCTTTTCCTGTATAAGCTTTGCACACTCTTTGGTTTGCCATGTTTTGCATTTGGGCAGGCAACACATCAACTGCCTGTTCCATAACAATAAGTGAAATATTTACTAGATATAACCTTGGTATAGTAATCACAGGAGGCTTCCTTTGAAAAGAGATTGATAACACAGAGAAAACTAAAAAAATAACAAGGAAATGATTACAACACCACTTTTTTTTTTGATTGTACTGTGGAAGTTTCTGTAGTTTTTCTTAAGCTGCAGAGAGGATACCTGCTTGTTCTAAATGACCCTTAGAGTCTTTGTCTTTGAATTCCTCAAGATAAATCCAATTGATTAAAAATAGTGACAGAATTCCTTAAGTTTCCTCTTTCTATCTATTACATCTTGCTTGTTAGGTAACTTACTCTCCCTGCACACAGTCCTCGCCTTCCTTTCCTTCCTGGTGCTTGTTATATAATGTCTCATTTCAGATGAAGTTAATTTACAGTCAGAAAAAACAACCTCTATGGAGAAGACAACACTATCCTTTAGAAAGAAAATAAGCAAACAAAATACTACCCATAGCTAGGAAAAACAAAAATAAGCCCCAGTCTAAATTATATTAATTTATTGGACTCACTCACACTTTATCCTTAACTATCTATCCAAAACACCCAAATGTACTTAAAATTTCCTCACTAATGAACATTTTTTTAAAGGATTACTTGGATAAATAACAGCTAGGTTGGCTATGGAAACATCCATGAAGTCATTTAATTCCAGGGAACAAGAAAATATAAAAAGAAATCTCAGGTACCTGACTGTTTTTCTCGCTTAATTTTACACTGAAATGACTCCAGGAAATACACTAGCAAGAAATTAAGGATGTAGAAAACTAAGATTTCTTCTATCTCCTGAGACCAATGAAAAACTTATCATTTCTCTGCACCATTTGAAAGCAATTATAGTCTCCTGCTTTGGGCTATTGTTTACATGACTTTAAATGTTCCAGAAGATAACTGAATACCAATAAAATGACATTGCAAGTGAAATTACTCACTCATCTGGTCATGTGCTGCTTATAATTGTCCTGCTGAGCCACACATCTGTCACTGCAGTTGAAACTTAGTAAATGGGGCGCCATCTATTTTTTAGAGAACATAGAAGATAAATCATAGATTCAACTTGGAGGGCATAGCCCAGAAAGGGCCAAAGGAGACTGCATTCAAAAGCCAAGAAAAGTATCATTGAATTACTTATTTCAGAGCAGAAATGGACCTCGTAGATAATCTAGACCAACTTTTTCATTTCAGATAAAGAAATTGAGGCCCAGTGAAGTTAAGTGACATGTCCAGGGACACTTAGCAAAGGCTGGGGGTAGAATTTGAATAAGGTCTTCTGATTCTAAATTCAGAGTCCTGAAGAAGTTTGATATTCCTACTGGGAATTACGGAAATTACACCATTCTCCTAAAGGAAAGGCCATTATGGTTTGCAACATGTGTGGTGGAGACCTCAATAACAAATACAGATACAAATGTAGGTTTTAAAGATCATAAAATGCAAATATGATGAACTCTATATGTAAATATACCTATACATAGAATTGATATATTTTTGTTGTTTAGTCATTTTTTAGTTGTGTTCAACTTTGTGTCCACATTTGGGGTTTTGGCAAAGAAACTGGATTGGTTTGCCATTTCCTTCTTGAGCTCATTTTATAGATGAGGAAACTGAGGCAAAAAGGGTTAAGTGACTTACCCAGGGTCACACAACTAATAAGAGTCTGAGGTCAGATTTGAGCTCAGGAAGATGAGTCTTCCTGACTCAAAGCCCAGCACTCTATCTACTGTGCCACCTAGTTTCCCCCAGTACACACACACACACACACACACACACACACACACACACACACACACACATACTCCCCTCCCCCACATAGATATACACATGTATGCTTATACATACATATATCTACACACATATTGTATGCTTATCTACACATACACATACGCACACACATATATATATACACATACACATACATATACATACACATATATATATATATATATATATACACATATACGTATATGTATACGTATACACATGCATGCATACTTATATATGAGTATCCACAATTTCTTTTGGTCAAAGTCTCAAACCGATAGAAAGAATTGAGAGATAGGCTATCACTTAG
>CM053591.1:158248611-158268853 GCA_028646515.1 Pseudochirops corinnae | reverse complement strand
TGCTTTATAATACAGATTAAAATCTGGTATGGATAGGCCACCTTCCCTAGCATTTCTTTTCATTAATTGCCTTGATATTCTGGACCTTTTGTTCTTCCAGATGAATTTTGTCACTATTTTTTCTAGTTGTATAAAGTAATTTTTTGGTAGATTGATTAGTATGGCACTAAATATGTAATTTAATTTAGGTAAAATTGTCATTTTTATCATATTAGCTTGACCCAGCCATGAGCAATTGATATTTTTCCAATTAGTTAGATCTGATTTTATTTGTGTGAAAAGTATTGTGTAGTTGTGTTCATATCGGTACTGGGTCAACCACCAAATCTTCACTTTGAGCATTTACTGCTTGGAAATCAGCAAATGTTTCAAATCAGGGCTTGATTTGAAGTTTTGTTGATTGTTCAGAATTTAAAAAGTGATGGAGAAAATGTTGATAATACATATGAAACTTGAAAGTGTGCCATTCACACTTTTTTTCCCCTGGAGATCCAGCCATTCATTATTTACCAGCATCACACCCATCTGTAATCCTGGAAACAGTTTAGCTACTGTAGGAAGGCTCATCTCCAGAAGGCTAGCCATCAAATGAAGAATTCTTTTAACCAAATAAATTCATGAAAGCCATCATTAAGGCATGAAGGGGTTACAATTTAATGTAGTAAACAGCCAATGAAATAAGAGGTCACTGAAGTATTGATGGATACAGTGACCATAGTATCCCATGCTCATGTGAGACACATGAAGTGATTGAATACTGTCTCCAAAATATAGTCGAGGATAGATTCTGCCTATTTATTTTATTTATTAATTAGATTCAATCTAGAGAATACATAAGGACAAAAAAATGTTTCTTTGTTTTTTAGAATACACTTGAACAGGGGTGGAGAACCTGGGGACTCAAGGTCACGTGTGGCCCTCTAGGCCCTCAAGTGAAGCCTTCTGACTGAATCCAAACTTAACAAAACAAATCCCTTTACCAAAAGGATTTGTTCTGTAAAACTTGGACTTAGTAAAAAAGCTACACCCAAGGACTTAGAACAGTGGTTCTCAACCTTCCTAATGCCGTGACCCTTTAATACTCATATGTGGGCATATCTGCATGTGGGCAGACCCTCCTGGAGACGGACAGAGGAACAGTGTCTTGGTTCCTAAGACCATTTGAAATATGTGTTTTCTGATGGTCTAAGGTGACCCCTGTGACCCCTGTGAAAGGGTCATTTGACCCCCCCCCCAAAGGGGTCACAACCCACAAGTTGAGGACCGCTGACCTAGAAGGTCACATGTGACCTTGATACCACAGTTTCCCACGCTTGACTTGATCAATTGAATTGTATGTTGTAAAATCCAAGGCTATTATTATGATTACATGAAAACTGGTTTCAGTTTACCTGAATTGCCCAAGTTGTTTTTTTTTTTTTACTCTCCTGGGTTTCAGTTTCTTCATTGATAAAGGTGAAGATTGCATTAGATACCCCATACAGGCCTTTCAAGGGCTTCTTTGATCCTGTGAATTACAAGTCTAATAAATCAAAGGAATTAAATAGCCTCATACATATTGTTCATGCAAATGTAAATCCATAAAGTTAGAGTAAATGTTACAGCTTTAAAGGAAAGAACATTCATAACTTTTCTAAATCATGGGTTCCCTCACAACAAGAGAAATTAATCATGACAGAAGTATCCACCAAAAGACTTGTAAACTTTAGAAAGAAATTTAGGGACTGAACAAAGTTTCCAACTCTTTTTTTGGGAATGTAGGGAATATTTAAATTCAGATTTGGAAAATCTAACCAAATTATTTGAAGGGAGAAAAGGGGAATCCAAAATAGCCTAGAAAAGGGACTTTTTAAAAAATGTGATTACTGTAAGAATCATATATAAATATATATGTATATATATATATATATATATATATATTCTTTTTTAATTGGCATGATTATGTGGTGGTTGAATTAAAAAAAACATACTGACAGACCCAGTTAATTATAAGAAAGGTTTGAGTTTTTACTTTTATTAATTAAAATAAAAGTTGGTACATGTTCTCCATAAAATTTTGAGAGTTGAAAAGCTTGAATATTTATCAGTACACTTACATAAATAAAGCAAAACCCCAAGAATGGGAGGGTGGTATTATTGATTATTCCCAACTAGCTCCTCACTAAGATTTCATCCCCTTCTTTATGAAGTTATTTATAAATTTGATGAGGACCTTATTTTTCCCTCCCTCCTTCATTTCTTCTCCCACATCTGGCATTGATCACATTTAGACATTTAGTGTTCCTAGAATTGAATAATTTATTGTTTCATGTCCTAAAGTCTTGTCATACCTTCCTCCCCTTCCCTCCAGTCTTCTCTCTGTCTCCATAGCTGTGTCTCCATGTGTCTCTTTGTCTCTGTCTCTCTGTCTCCCTCTCTGTCTCTGTCTGTCTGTCTGTCTGTCTCTCTGTCTCTCTCTCTCTCTCTCACACACACACACACATACACACACACAAACACACACCCCTTCCCTCACTGCCTAACAAGATCATACAATCAGCCTACGGTCAAACCATATCCTAATGTTTTGCCCCTACTCTACCATATAAACACAATCCTGGGCATATCACAGGCCCTCTGAATGGAATGCAAATCAGCATTCCTGTTTTGAGGCATCTAGTTTCAAAGAGTATTCTTATGAAATCTCATACTTTAGTGAATCTCAACTGCCCAGGTCTCCAAGTTCCCATTTAGGTGAGTGCTCATACTCAATACTAAGGAGAACCATCTATCTTTTAGCTTTCTATATCAAAAATCTCAAGCCATTTTTTTCAAGTTCCATGCTTTGTGTCTTTTCCCCAAAGGCACCTTTATGAGGTTGGGTGCTTATGATAAATAATCCTTTTTGCCAATCTGTCAATTGCCCTTTCCAGTGCAAAAACAGACACTAAAGGCTCACATTTCTACTTAAGAAGTTATTACAAGCCTTTTGAAAGCCTGAACATCACTGAAATGCTCAAATGAAATGCATGCAATCCTGCAGTATATGCTGAGTCTGCGGATATTTGGGAATGATTGTTCCATTTCTGTTCTGTATCTGTGTGTATTTGTATGGTCAGCCTTTTGCTAAATAACTATATTTCATTGAATTTGTTTATTGTTCCCTCTCTAGGGAAAGTTTTAGAAATCAGATTGATATGTGCCGGATTTTTAATCCAATACATGTGCTTGTGTGCTTTGAGCCATGCACACATATTTTAATCATTCACCCTAATAAAACCCATCTTATGCTCTACAGAATGCGACCATGACCTCAAAGTTGGATCAAGCAATGGATTAGCACCCCCCACCTCTCACTGAGCTCCCTGTAGGCAAAATTTGCTGAGTCTTCTCTGGCTCAGAAAATATAGAATCATAACAAAGAATATTTAATTATGAAATCAATCATATTAATCCAAATCCATTGAAAACATTAGTGGAGGAGAACAAACAAGATGCCATAGTGATTCGGGAAAGGCCTTTAATGGAAAGGATGTATACAGATCTATTTCTGTTTCTCCATAATTTGTCTCATCACCATCACTCAATTAACACTGTTAACCTTTTTGGAACACAATAGTTTTGGATGATAATTTTCTAGGGAACAAAGAAAAGAGTTCTAGAGGAACTGTTAACCTTTTCATAACACTGTAATAACATGTAACAATAATTTTCCAGGGAAAAAAGAGAATTATTAGTTGATTTCATTTTGTTTTTTAAAGCCAGAAGTAATTCATTTTGTGATGAGAAGTAGAAAGCAATTCTTGGCCAGATTTTCCTAGTCTAATAACATCCTGTCAGAGCTGAGCTCAGTTACAGTCAAATAGATCACAAAAAACAAGTATCATTCCCTTCTGGCTCTTAATCCCTTTTAAAAACATCAGAAAAGATACTTGGAGCTATTCTTCTCTACTTGGATATGACTGCTGTTCTGCCTTAACATATACTTGTATTTGATGGATTCTCTTTCTTCTCTTCAGGTTTCATGAAAATGTAATAAAAATGATCTAATTATTTTTAGAACCTCTGAGAAACATTGTGAGTTTATCAGTGTCCATTCTTCAGTCAGCTATTGAGTGAGGTAGCTTGGGGGGTCAGATCATATTCCAACACAGTACAGAAAATGGCATCTATTATCATCACCTCATCATCACCTGCAGCTTTTGCCTTGGTCTTGGCCTAGTCTTCAAAATATTGGGAATGGTGCCCTGGATCATTCAGCTTGGGGTATAAGTATCACATACTTCTTCATTACAAGTCACTCAAAATTCTCATTAAGGCCTTTCTTAGAGAGATGCAATTTGGCCAATGGGCTCATCATCTATAGGTCATCATAAATGAGGGGAAGGTTGATGCAGATCATTTACATGAACCCATGAACACCATTATCAACAAAATCTTTGCTGTGGACCAGATGGAAGACATTCTAAACCTTTTGTACATACACACAACACACCAGAATTTTGGCATTTGAAAATACTTGTTTCAGGGTGACTAGGTGGCACAGTGAATAGAGCACTGGCCCTGGAGTCAGGAGGACCTGAGTTCAAATCCAGCCTCAAACACTCAACACACTTATTAGCTGTGTGACCTTGGGCAAGTCACTTAACCCCAATTGTCCTGACCCCGCACCAAAAAGTAAAAAAAAAAAATAATACTTGTTTTAGGTTCCTTCATGTCAAAATTTTTAAATTTTTACTTTTAATCTCTTCTACCATGCTACTTTTCATAAGGGTTGGGTGAAGTCGATCACTGATGCCAATCAGTCTTACCAGGCACTAGGTAATATGCAATCAAAAGGAAATGAATAGCTAGATAATGTGATAGGCTTTCACTAAGATTCCTTATTATGAACTAAAGGTGACTTTGGGTACTTGGAGATCATGCCAGCATAGGACAAGCTTTGCAGGGGCTTGATGAAACTGGAAGGTGTGGGCAAGCTTTCAAACAAGCTAATCACACACAAATTGAAAAGATGTGAATTTTTTTTCACCCACTGCAACTCACAAACCATAGAATCATAGGATCATAGATTTGAAGGTGGAAGGAATCTTAGCAGCCTCTTAATTAAACTCTTTTTTTATACCAATGAAGAATATGAACCCCTTAATGACAGAGTGACCTATCTAAGCTCTCAAAGTACAGAGCCAGAACTCAAATCCAAGTCCTTTAACTCCACATTTAGAGTTATTTCATCTTTGCTAAGATACATCCAATGAAGACATGGTGGCATTGTCATTTCTTTTGGTGGAGAGACTACTCATAGATCCTTGAATTTTAAGTATAGGAGGCATGGACAAGGACTGTAGCATTCCTTGATATAAAGAGGAAACTCCATAAGGAAACTACAAAAGTAGGATGGTACCTTTCCTACAATTGTAGTTTAAGGAATTACCTAGAACCCAGAGAGTCAATGTTTCAGTGAGAACTTAAGTGTATAATGTAATACTTCTATATCTCAAATGTATATTCCAATATGTATTGCATATGAATACAAATAGAACTATACAAATTGATATTTTAATGCTTGCCTTCTAAAGGGATGGGGGAAGGGTAACAGAGAGCAAGATAATTTGGCGCTCAGAAGTTTAAAATATGAATATTAAAAATTTTAAAAATATAGTGGGCAATATTTGATGAAATACATATATATGTATATGCATATATATACTTATACATTTAAAATAAAAAAGAGAACTATGCAGTTCTTTATGTGAGCAAAGATAATTTTTAACTAATGTCTGAGAAATCACTAAATGGCATAATTGAATGGCCTAGAAAACAGCTCTCCATTCTTCTGCCACCAAAGACCATTGCACCATGTTTGTGATCTCATAAAGCAGCGGTTCTCAACCTGCGAGTTTTGTTCAATTTGTAACAATGAAATGGCAATAAAAATAATTTTATGGTTGGGAGTCATCACAACATGAGGAATTGTGTTAAAGGGTCATGGCATTAGGAAGGTTGAGAACCACTGCCATAAAGTTTCCCTTCCAGTTACAACAGAGGGCCCCTTTCCAGTTATCTTTACTGTCTCAATGTAATGATACTGGGATTTGAAGATCTTCCATGCCCCTTGAACTTGCTGACATAGCAGGAAGGGGTGGAACAAGAGAAAGCCGGAACCAAGCTAGCATCCCTGCCGTGGTGACTGGAAGCAGTGGCAGAGGCAGCAGCGGCAGTTGCGGCGCAACTCCTTTTTCTTTGAGCCTGCCAGAATCTCTGCTAAGGACTCCTGCTGAGGACTGCCAGGGATGAGAACTGCAGGGGGCCGGAGCTGCTGGGAGCAAGCTGCCTGGATGGTGAGCAGTTGTTGTGAGTGAGGAGAGGAGGATCTTTGCCTGAGGTAGCCTGTCCTGTTTTGAAGGCTTGAGAATGTGAGTGATTACTACTTTAACTACATGTGCCAACTTCATAACCACTGTGTTGGCTTTGACTTTCTGGTTTGGGGACTCAGTTTTCTTGTATTTAAATAAATGCTCTAGCTATGTTTCTCATGTAGAGAGCCTGTTACATTTTGTGATTAATAACCATATCAGCATACTTATAGTTACTGTAGGCATTGTGAATGCTGCATTGTTGATACACTCAAGTTGCTCTGGATTTAACATTTTCCCCAGAGCTAAGTGCAAGTCTTTTAAAGCGATGAATGTCTTCAATGACCAGATTCGATCTGGGAGAACAAATGTGATGAAACATGTCTCCATACTTTTACATGTCTACTGAAAGAATGGAGGTATTGGGATGAGGGTTGGGCTCATGTATCTGTTGGTCTTCATTGATTATTTTTTCCACCTTTTAGCCAAATGAAGAGATGCATCTGTAATCTCATCAACATAGACATTCCTTTCAGTTATGCAGACTATAACCCATCCATGCCTTCCCAAACTATATGACTTTTTTTTTTTTAAAGAGCAAAAGAGAGTGGCAGGAAGAGACACATTATTCGTTTTGATGTGTAGGTAATAGACATTATCTCCATGATAAAGGTTTGAATGTGGAAGGGAGGAAATAGCAGATTAAAATCAAATCAATAAGTTATTGAGGTAGATGAATGGGAAGCCACTAATAAATACCTTTTGTACAGGGGTATATAAAGGATATAAGAAAAGGATAGAATGATTGAAGTTTATTTCGATAGTGATATTTTTTCCTATCTGAATTTGAAAATACAAATAATGACTGACATAGATTAGGGAGGAAAATATTCCTGCACTGTGAATATAGAAAGAAGGTTTTCTTAGTAGCTGAAAAGGTATAATATTCAAAGAGTATTTAGAATGAAATTTCTGTCAGTTGATATTCTAAATCTAGAATTTTGGAAAGCTTCATCACACACATATTAGGAAATATATGCATATGTATATATGGAAATATGTTTGCATGTGTATGTATGTATTTCCTAATATGTTAGAATATATGTGTATTTATAAGAGTGTAGTACAGGACCTGATATTCAAGTCAATTTAGCATTTCTTTTTTAAAATTAATTAATTAATTTTTAGTTTTTATCGTTCAGTTCCACAGGCTTTTGAGTTTTAAATTTTTTCTCCCTTCCTCCCCTGCCCTCTCCCTAAGACTGCATGCAATCTGATATAGGTTCTACATATACATTCATATTAAATATATTTTCACAATAGTCATGTTGTAAAGAAGAATTAGAACCAATGGGAGGAACCACAAGAAAGAAGAAACAAAACAAAGCAAAAAAAGTGAGAAAGAGAGAAAATAGTCTGCTTCAATCTGCATTCAGACTCCATAGCTCTTTCTCTGGATGTGGATAGCATTTTCCATCATGAGCCTTTTGGAGTTCTCTTAGAACCTTATATTGCTGATATAGAACCTTATACTGCTGATAAGAGCTAAGTCTAGCATAGTTAGTCATCGCACAATGTAGCTGTACCTGTGTACAATGTTCTGGTTCAGCTCAGCTCACCAACAATCTGTTCATATAAGACTGTCCAGGTTTTTCTGAAGTCTACCTGTTCATCATTTCTTTTTTTTTTTTTCATTTTCAGCATTTCTTTATTTTTAATTAATTATTTATTTTTAGTTTTCAACAATCCCTCCCATAAGTTTTAAATTTTCTTCCCCTCCCTCTGTAAGTCAGCTTGCAATGTGATAAGGGCTCCACACACACATTCTTATTAAATACATTTTCACATTAGTCATGTTGTACAGAAGAATTATAACAAATGGGAAAAACTATGAGAAAGAAAATAAAACAAAATAAAAAAGGAAATAGTCTGATTTATTCTGCATTCCAACTCCATAGTTATTTCTCTGGATGTGACTGGCATTTTCCATCGTGTGTTCTTTGGAATTGTTTTAGGTCCTTAAATTGCTAAGAAGGGCTAAGTCTATCAAAATCAGTTCTTAAACACTGTGACTGTTACTGTGTACAATGTTCTCCTGGTTCTGCTCATTTCACTCAGTATCAGTTCATATAAGTCTTTCCAGGTTTCTCTGTTTGTCATTTCTTATAGCACAATAGTATTTCACTACATTCATATACCACAACTTGTTTACCCATTCCCCAATTGATGGGTAGGTCCTTGATTTCCAGTTCTTTGTCACCACAAAAAAGAGCTACTATACATATTTTTGTACATGTGGGTTCTTTTCCCATTTTTATTATCTCTTTAGGATGCAGTCCTAGAAATGGTATTGCTGGTTCAAAGGGTAGGCACATTTTTAAAGCCTTTTGGGCATAGTTCTAAATTGCTTTCTATAGTGGTTGGATCAGCTCACAGCTTCATCAACAATGAATTAGTGTTCCAACATTCCCACATTCTCTCCAACATTTATCATTTTCCTGTTTTGTCATGCTAGCCAATCTAATAGGTGTGATATGGTACCTAAGACTTGTTTTGATTTGCATGTCTAATCAATAGTGATTTAGAGCATTTTTTTCATATGACTATAGATAGCTTTAATTTCTTCATCTGAAAACTGCATATTCATATCCTTTGACCATTCATCAATTGGGGAATAACCTGTATTTTGATAAATTTGACTCTATTCTCTATATATTGTAGAAATGAGGCCTTTATCAGAGACACTGGTTGTAAAAATTCCCAGTTTTCTGCTTCTCCTCCTAATCTTGATTGCATTGGCTTTGTTTGTACAAAAACTTTTCAATTTGATGTAATCAAAATATCCATTTTGCATTTCATAATGTTCTCTATCTCTTGTTTGGTCATAAATTCTTCCTTTCTCCATAAAGCTGACAGGTAAACTCTTCCTTTCTCTCCCAGTTTGCTATTAACTTTTACATCTGCATCGCGTACCCATTCTGACTTTATTTTGGTATGGGGCATAAGAAGTTCATTTATGACCAGTTTCTGCCATACTATTTTCCAGTTTTTCCATCAGTTTTTGTCAAATAGTGAGTTCTCATCCCAGAAGCTGGAGTCTTTGGGTTTATCAAACAGTAGGTTACTATAATCATTGACTACTGTGTCTTGTGTACCTAATCTGTTCCACTGATACACCCCTCTCTTTCTCAGACAGTATCAAGTAGTTTTGATGACTGCTGTTTTATAATACAATTTAAGATCTGGTGTGGCTAGGCCACCTTCTGTAGCATTTCTTTTAATTAATTCCCTTGATTCTGGACCTTTTGTTCCTCCAGATGTATTTTGTTATTATTTTTTCTAGCTCTATAAAATAATTTTTGGTAGTTTGGTATGACACTGATTAAGTAAATTAATTTAGGAAGAATTGTCATTTTTTTATATTAACTTGACCTACCCATGAGCGACTGAAATATTTCCAATAATTTAGATATGACTTTATTTGTCTGAAAAGTACTTTGTATTGTGTTCATTTAGTTCCTGGGCTTATTTTGTCAGGTAGACTCCCAAATATTTTATAATGTCCACAGTAATTTTAAACGTAATTTCTCTTTCTATTTCTTGCTATTGGGCTTTGTTAGTAATATATAGAAATGCTGATGATTTGTGTGGGTTTATTTTATGTCCTGCAACTTTGCTAGAGTTATCAAGTACTTTTTTTACTTTATTCCCTAAGCATATCATCATATCATCTCCAAAGAGTGATAGCAATTTTCCATTTCTTAAGCAACTATTTTGTGTCCCTTAGTATACTAAACAATAAAGAGACAAACAAAAGAAAAATTCTTAATCTCAAGGAATTTACAATCTATGAGGTAGCTGCAACATGCACATAGTTCATTAAATGTAAAATAAATGCAAAGTAATTTAGGGAATGGAAATGAAAGTATATATTATTGTTTTTTTTTCAGGAAGACAAGTCATTATTACTATGTGTGATATAGTAGAATATAAAGTTACTGAGGACAGGGGCCATTTTTTTTCTTGTTGCTTTGACTCTATCTCCAGAACCTAGAAAAATGATTTCCACATGGTAGGTACTTTATAATTGCTCGTCAGCTTGGCTGAATTACTTTAAAAAAATGTTGTTGTTTGGTTGTTTCACTCCTGACTCTTCATGACTCCATTTGGAGTTTTCTTGGTGAAGGTACTGGATTTGTTTGCCATTTCCTTCTCCAGTTCATTTTACAGATGAGGAAACTGAGGCAAACAAGGTTAAGCAATCTACCCAGGACCACACAGCTAGTAAATGTCAGAAGCCAGACTTGAAGTCAGGACTCCAGGTCTAGCACTCTTTTCATTACATCACCTAGCTGCCCCTTTCCATGGATCTTCAATATATTTCTCAAGTCACTTTTCCTGTGATGAAGGTTGACTCATCCTTGACTGTGCTCCATGCATCATGCCACCTAGCTGCCCCATCTTGATTCTAGATGTATGTTAATTTCTTTCTGGATTAATCTTCTTAGTAAATAGAGGAGGCATAGTATAACAGAGAAAAAGTGGGACTCAGAGTCTTGGAAATCCTGAGTTTGGGTCACTTTTGACATCCTGGCTTTTCAACCTAAGTAAATTGTTGCATCTCTCAAAAATTCAGGCAAATCTTTAAGACCAGGAATTGCAAAATTGTTGCCTAGAAGGATTGATAGAGACAGTTTCCTCACCAGGAACTCCCTACAGAAGCAAAACCACAAATCCGGAATAAAATAAATGTGGAACCAACAGTTAATGACCATGACATTAATCATAACTAATAATGTCGGTTTGTTCTTTAGCTTTACTAAAAGGTAATGCTGGTCAAACTCTCTCCCTCCTGACCTACACTGAATTGTCGATAAAGTCCTTCTTTTCCTCTCTTGTGACATATGTTATGGTTGAAAGGGACTTTAGTGGCCATTAAGCTCCAACCCACGCATGCCTGACAAGGAATCTCTACTCTAAAAGAGCTAATAAATCATCATTCATCCCCTCAGAGGCCTCCAATGAAGGAAGACCTCCAGAGGCAGCACATTCCACTTTCAGATAGTTCTCTTAGTATCACAGAATTAAAACATACACATTATACAAAGTAGGAAACTTGATCACATGAGGTAAAGTGACTTGTTCCAGCCCAAATAGGTAGAAAGTACCAGAGGCAGGATTTGAACCCAGGATTTCTGACTCCAGAGCCATCATTCTTTCCATTATACCACTTCCTGATGAAATTCAAATTTGCCTCTTTCCAACTAACTTTCTGTCCCAAAGCTGTTTGAACGCCAAAGGGTAAAACCTCAGCATTAGATCAGGATGACATCATCTAACGCGTGGCCTATTTTTATCTTTTTAGAAATAGACAGAGTCTTAAAATGGTTAACACAATCTTCCTGTCTTTCTCTTTTCCAGGAATAGAGTGCAGACTATGTTAACAGCTCACAAATAGATTATTCAGACAGTTAAAATAGAAAAAAATAAGATTTTTTAAATATAATGCCTTCTCTGTCTCTCATACTGTGAATTGCTGATTATCTTTAAAATGCATATATAGAATAATATAGATAGATAGATTTATATGAGAGAGAATAATATATGCATATATAGAATAATATATTATATATAGAATTATACACATACATACATGCGTACATACATACAAGCCATATTTGACTGATAGAAGAAAGTTGAAAATAATTAGGTAATATCAAGGTATAGTGTATCAAAGCCTACAGACCCATTATAGACAAGAGAAGTTTTATTTTCACAGGATTCCATTTAAGTGTGAGAATGGACTAGACATGTTTGTTCAATTTTGAGTTTTGAGGTTAAAGTTAAGAACAATTTCTACCAGATTTTGAGTTAGATGCAATAATACCAGGAAACCTAGGCATAGTGGAGACTATTTCCCCCTCTCCATCATATAAAATGCTACTGGAGTTCCCATTAGTCATGCCCTGCCTATAGAACCACAGGGAAGTAGTGCCTTTTAAACCTTCTGGCACAGCATTTCAGTTAGAAGATAAGATCACCTCCATCTTTCTCCTCTGGCAAAAATTTGATATTGTCAAAATATAGCTAGGGGCAACTAAACATTAGGATGGAAAGGGTAATCAATCTATACATAAGGATCCCCCTAGGCAATAATTGACTTAGAAAATCATATATTACCATTATCTATGTTCTATTGTATTTCTGTTTCTTCTGGTAGATATTTTCTGACTATATTTTAATCTGGTTCATGGAGACTCTGGGGCCTAGTGTTTGACCCCTTTCCCCTGGAGAGTGTTTTGCTTTGTAATAGTCAACAGGAGAATAGTCAATCCTTCAGTGAACCAGTGGCTAGCTACCCTCAGATTTCTTTTTTTTTAATAGAATATTTATTGGTATATTTTGTTTTTATATTGCCTACATTTTCCTTTGTATCCTTCCTCCTCACCACTTCCAGAGGAACATTCCTTAAAATAGCAACACATTTTGAAGACAGAGAAAGAGGAAAAAAAATCATCCAATCAAAATGAGTGACTTAGGCTCACAAAGGATGAGCAACATAGTAGTCTTTATAAAATGGAATAACTGTCCTGGGAAATGGAGATTATACATGTTATGCTCATCTTCAAGGAGGAGGTAATGGACATTAGGGAAACAGATTCAATTCAACAAAAGGAACCAATTCCTAATGTTTAGAGATATACAAAAATTGTTATTGCTTACCTTGTGAGATAGGATGTTTCCTTCAGACTACTTATGATTGGGTATATGCTCAAAGACAAAATGGAATAGATGCATGTCCCCAAGCTAACAAGCATTTATTAAGGACTTACTATGTGCAAGGAATGATTCGTTCTGGTGATTGAAGACAAGATATAAAGACAAAATGAAACAGTTCTTGCCCTCAAGCCACCTATGGTACCTCAACCTTTAAGTATAAAATGCATTTAAGAATACTCCCTGGTAGCATGGATACAAGTAAGAGGCAGCTAGAAGGCATAGTGGATAGGGTCCTGGACTTAGAATCATGAAGACCCTGATTCACATTCTGCCTCAGAAACTTGCTAGCTAGTGAATTACCCTTCACTTAACCTCTATGGGCCTCAGTTTTCTCATCTGTAAAATGAGGGGACAGGATCTGATGACCTCCAACATCCCTTCTGACTTTAAATTAATACTAAGGATATGTTGACAGTACAAATTCTAGCATATTCAGCCAACCACGAATGCTTCTAATCTGAGCCCAATGACAGATTATATTAGTTGTCTGAGAATGAGCCTAGAGAACTTAGAAGGGGCTTATGACCAGATGAGTGATAAATATACAGCTAGCTCTAGGTGTTTCTATAGAGATAGATCTAGATACCTATGCAGAAAGATAACAATATCTATTTGTATAGATTGACCTAGAGATAGGTATAGATAGATCTAGATCTATCTGTATAGTTAAAGATAGTGGTAGATATATGCTTATATATGTGTGAATATATATTTCTATCTATATCTATACCTATCTCTTTATTCATTTATCTATCTATCTATCTATTTATCTATGCATCAATACTTGATCATGACAACACATAAAATGAACAAAAACACAAAGCAGTTTTCAGGGCTGTGTAGCTGCTCTCACAGTGATCATGATGAAATACAGCAAAAGGGGGGTGGGGTAGAAAGGAGTGGGTACTGAGGATTAGACTGTTTGTAGGCAATCTACAAAGATTAGTTTCCCTGTTGGTTTTCCTGTGATCTCAGTTTAACAGCTGTTGAATGAATACAGTGCAAGAGGAATTGTATCGAATCCATAGGAAATCTTTGTTGTGAATGGAAACCGAAGAAAACAGAATACTGAACACATATGTAATTAGGTAAGAAGTTATGTAGGAAAATCATAGGAAAGAAGTATGTAGCAAGGATTTGAGGCAACAGATGAACACCAGTCCAAGTGGAACATTGACATCCCTTGTGTAGAAAGACAGCATATGCTTGCTTGGAGTCTGGAGAAACTCAGGTCTGAACCAAAGCCCCAGCATTTAGCTTGAACCACAGGCAAATCACTTAATATTTCCAAATCTCAGTTTCCTCTTTTATGGAATGGGGATAATTATACCTCTAATTTTTACCATAGTAGATTGACAGGAGAGTCAATTGAGAGAATGTGTATAAAGACTTTTGCAAAATTTAAAGCACTGTATCTAAAGGTCAGCCATTATTATTGGGCCCTACATTAATAATAATAACCCATCATATGTGCCTTGGGCCATTGATGAAGTAGGGGAATATCATTGGCAGAAAACTGGAAATGCTAAAGAATAGGGATCTGATGTTGCTGCTGATTAGGTTAGCACCCCTGGAAGAGTGCTGACACTGTTCCTAAGAATTAAATAAATAGACAAGAATATAAATAAATAGGCAGAGGGTTGCCTGGCCAATTTGCTCAGAGCCATTCAGGTAATTGACTTGATACAGGTGACAATTGAGTAAGTTAACCTTTGTGCTGTTCCCACAAAAAAGACATACTAGAACTAATAAATATGTCAACATGCCACCAGATGATATGCTCCAGGGCAGGTGACAGTGAATATCAAAGTGGACAGACCATGAACAGACTGAATATGAATGCTATGACATAATATTTATAAAGCGTTTAGCACAGTACTCTGCACATAATAGGGGCTTAATAGATCTTATTTTCTCCTCTTCCTCACCCCAAGGGGCAGTTAGGTGGCACAATGGGCACAGGACTGGGGCTGGAATCAGCAAGATTTGAATTAAAATCCAGTCTCAGGTACTTACTAGCTATGTGACCCTGGACAAGTCACTTAACCCGTACTTGCCTCCATTCCTTTGTAAATGGGGATGTTCTATTTTATCTCCTGTTATGCACTCTGCAACCAAATTTTGTTTCTCACATACTACATTCCTTCTTCCATCTTCGTGTCTTTGCTCAGGCTGCTCCCATGCCTGGAATACTCTCCCACCTAACTTTCTTCTCTTGAAATCCATCTGTAAAATAGCGACACAATGGAGAAGCACTCCAGTTTCTTAACCAAGAAAACTTTCCTTTGAACTCGATGTCAAACTATCCTTTGAGGGTCTAATCATTTTTGTTGTTGTTGTTGCTTTTTTTAGTTATTTCAGCCATGTCTAAATCTTTCAGATTTCATTTGGTGTTTTCTTGGTAAAAGTACTAGATTGGTTTGCCATTTCCCTCTCCAGCTCATTTTATAGATGAGGAACTGAGGCAGAGTTAAGTGACTTACCCAGAGTCACACAGCTAGTAAGTGTTTGAAGCCAGATTTGAACTCATGAAGATGACTATGAAAAGGATAATCAAAAAACAGTTCATGGGTGACATCCACATAAATTCAACCAATAGCACATCAACAAAGAAACATAAAACAAATCATATTTGTCATAAAACTTTGTAGGTAGAAACATGAAGTTTATTGTGGTGATTTAGTATCAAGTAATTGACATGAGAAATTACCCTTAAGAAGACTGACTTCATTGATTGTTGCATATTATTCAATTAAGTGTGCAACAGATAGTCAAAATTTAACATCTGTTAGATAATTGGTATAAACCCAGCTTAAATATAACATCTTCTAGAGATTGGTGATAATGTAATACTATTTTTAAGGAGTGGTAATTGAATCTTGAGGGAACTGACAATTTAACTGTCATTGTATGAGGAAGACTACAAGAGTTTAATTATGATTTTACCATAGATAAACTGAATGAGTTAATTTACATTTGTGAAAAGTCTGTGACAGTACTGGGAGAATTATTTTTGTTATCTTTGACTTGATTAAACTTTTATTTTGTGAGGAAGATAACCTGTGAGAAAGATGTTAGGGAGCATATATGCCAAGGAGAACTGTTGATAATTTTAATCATTATTCTAAGAGAGTTTAATGGTTAGAATATAGTTACTAAGTCAGTAAAAGAGTCATTAGTTGCAGTCAATAGCTGTAGGTGACTGCTTTTTATCATCACATAAATTGTGGAAATATTTGTATGTTTTTGTTATACTCAATAAATTATATACCTGATAACAATGATGTTTGCCCAAACCTATGTGACTGAGGTTTGAAAATGAATGAGTGAAAAAAGTATATGGGGAAAATTCCTTCTGTTTTATTAAATTGGAGTGGGGGCTCAGAGCTAATTAATCCATGAATGAGGTAACTTCTGTATTTAGTAACATGAAAAGATATCATAATAGATTTCTTGATTGCCTTTAAATCTGATGTAAGAGATTTGATAAGGCAATTAGTGAAATAAGATGCTTAGGGATATGGGTTTGGTGTATTCATCCCCAGGAACAAATGAGAGATTCTCTGCACCTCATACCACCTGAACACATGCATTTTTGCATGTGTATTAGAAAAGAACCTGACTACATCAGAAGAACATATCTGAATGGCTAGAATTATAAGCCAGAAATACACTATCCTTTATAAACTAACAGATGATACACTCTTCATTATATAGATCTCAAAATATTCTTGAGAGTTCAACAAATAATCTGAACTGAAATTAGTGCGTAAAGACACAAGAGTTGTCTACAACTGCCCAAATGTAATATTTATTCATAAAATTTGAATAAGGAATCATTTTAATAGATGTTACCATATTAAGTACTCATAATCTGCAAATGACATGATTTGAAAAGCTTTTGAATTGTTGAGACATCAAGGAACAAATAAAAGCTGTATTCGAGCAGAATAAGGCATTTCCTTACCTTTTCTTGACTACTGCTAGATTCCAAAAGGGGATTTCACTGAATCTATGGAGGATTAGCTAACATCCAAATACTCCTATTACATTGCAAAAGGCACTTGTCTTATTCAACTGCAACTATTTATAGAAACAGAAGAATTTATGATGGTGATTCATAATCAAGTCATTGACACTAGAAATTATCCGCAAGAATTTTGAATTTATTGATTGATACACTATCCAATAAAGTGGTAGATACTGTGCAATAAATCTAAAAGTTAGAATAAAATATTAAATACAAAATAATATTTTCAGAGTACCAATTTTTTCTCAGATCATTTCTGAGTCCCCAAAAGAGTCTAAGATTAAAGTAATAATGGTAATTTTGAAGATGATGATGATGATGATGATGATGATGATGATGATTTATTTAACCAGAGTAAGCTTTTCAGTCTATTGGATGGATTCTCTAATGGAGTGCTTAGGAAAAAAAACCTGGAAAAATCTAGAAAAAAGATGAGAGGTCATGGAAGATTTATATTCTACTAGGCTGGAGGAAGTACATAGACTGTTGAAATCATAGTTTTACTATATCTGTTGAATGCCCACAACATATTAGGGATGACCTCCATTTTTATACAACTTGATAGTGAATATTTCTTGAACATTTGTAGCATGAGGAGATAATTCCAGTCACTATAGGCAGTTGCAGTTACCAGGGAAATTGATAATATAGTGCTAACCCTCCAAGCTAACAAAAATATTTTAATTAAAATATCAGTCAATGAAGGAAAAAAAATACTTCACTGTATAATCAGATATTCTAACCAGAAATATATGTATCACTGGTAAGTTCCAGAGAAGTTTGGAAAGTGACATTGGGGAAATTATTACTTCTTCTGTTAAGTTTCCTCACTTGTAAATCAATCAGTTGATAAGCATTTATGAATCACCTCTTTTGTTCCAGGCACTATTTGCCAGGTATTGAGGATACAAAGATAAACTTGGAACTGCCCCCTGCCCTCTTTAACCTTATATTCTACCCAGAGAGGCAACATGTACAACATTTAAACATATAAGTACATTCAGAATAAAGACATACAAAATATATTAAAATATTGGATAAATTTAGAGAAGGAAACTAGCTGCTGAAGGGATCGGGAAAAGTTTGGAGGAACTTAGAGATTTCAAGAGAAAACAGGTGGGAGGGTATTCCCAGAATTGGAGACAGCCTGAGCAAAGGCATGGGATGGAAGAAGGAATGTCATATATGAGGAAAAAAATTGTTCATTTGGCTGCATTGTGTAGACAGGAGATAAAACAGAAGGGTGGAAAGGTAGGTTGGAGCTGAAAAGTCTGTAGCATAAAAAGAGGCTGGCTTTGGGGAACTCTAAGGACTTTCTGGCTCTAACGTTCTGTGATCATATGAATCTCAAAGCCTTTCCTCTGAGTAAATTCAGAATTAGAGATAGTATGGCAAAATGGAAAGAGAACTGGCCTCAGAATCAGAAAGAACTGAGTTCAAAACCAGCCTCTGATAGATACTGGCTAAGTAACCTGGGGCAAGTCACTTCAGCTCTCAGTTTCCCAGGTCACTCTCTAAAATGATAAAATCCAGGGGCTTCAAGTGCATTAATAGAGGAAGTTTCCTCACCTAGAGTTCTCTATATCAATAAAATATAGTCTAAAACATAAAGTATATAAATCATAAAGTATCTGAATTCATAAAATTTTCACCCCATAAATGTGAATTTCAATTCTCAAGATCAAAGAACAAAAGGCTGAAATTCATTTTGTCTTCCTGTCATTTTTTTCTACTGCAATAAAAGTCCTCATGCAAAAAGAAGGCCATTTCCTCAATTATCGTAAACTCGGAACTTTAATGACACTTTCAAATTTTCCTTTTTCTTAAAATTTTCTGAGATACCATTAGGAATAGTCTGACTACTTCATATTTTCTACAAATTGGACTTTAGGCTCTTAGGGAAACAAAGCTCCAAGCAGAGTATTATAAACAGATAGCACTAGAGGGAAATAGTTTGTTTCCCAAATAGCATAAAGTTCTCAATAAACCTGGATGCGCTATAAAAATGTAGCCACACCAGGGAACTATCCGGGACACATGCAGGCAGAGGTGGAAGTTTTTGCTTAGTATGCAGAGCATCATGGACACTGGGGAAATAAGACTAGCCTAAGTTATGCATTCTTTTCTGATTGCATTTTCATCTTACTAAACTCATTTCTTCTCTTATAGAAACAAAATACATGCTTTTGTTAACATTTATGAAGTCTTCTTTCCTCTCTCTTCCCATTCTTTTCAGCACCCATGAGTTCTATTGCAAGGTTATCTCTGTTAGAATGACTCTACTCCTTTGGTACACATTGATGGTACAAGTTTAAAATTCCTTTTTCATTTTCTATCAAGTCCCAGTATTCCATGTTACAGGCTTATAGGTGGTGTGATGGATAGGGCACCAAACTTAGATTTGGGGATACATGTTCTAAGTATTGCCTCAGAAATTTACTAATTGTATGATCCTTAGCAAGTCACTTAACATCTCAGCCTCAGTTTCCTCATCTGAAATGAGAATAATAATAGTGCCTGTATCCCAAGGTTATCATGTTAATCATAGTGCTATATAAATATTTTATAAATTTTCCATGGCAATATAAGAGAAAAAAAGATAATTCTTTAATTCTGATTAGCTCTGCTCAGTTTAAAACAATAGTCATAGAGACATAGTATGGTGAGAGAACAAAAATTTGCTTTCTCTGCTTATTTTGAGGTTAAAGCCAATCAGTCACTCAACAAGAACTTAATAAATATTTAATGTTTTCAGAAGTTGTGATAAGTGCTATGAGGATATAAAGAAAGAGGCAGGAGGGAATATGGTACCTTCCTTCAAAGAAAATACATCCTAATGGATAAGAGAACATGAGTATATACAAGATTTATACAGCTAGATGGAAGGTAATCTCAAAGGGGGAGGTGCTATAAGCCAGGAAAGGTCTCTTGCCCAAGGTAGAATTTAAACAGAGCCTTGAAAAAAGCCAGGGAAATGTTATGGGAATCTAAAGATCTTCCCTGCCCCTAAGCCATTTGCTGAAGTGGCTACGTGGCTTTGAGGACCCTTGGATATTTGAAAGTATACTGTGTTCCCTAATAGGCTGAATGTGGTCAA
>CM053591.1:158226807-158248111 GCA_028646515.1 Pseudochirops corinnae | reverse complement strand
CCCCCTGAACTAGGTAAATGATATGTTTGATTAAAGTAAGATTGTTAACCCATTTTGAGTTGCTTTCCTTTAGAAAAGCAGATCTAAGAACCTGTGCTAGTAGCTGCCCTAGGCATGCTAGGGTGCTTGCTGTTACAGGAAACTAAGAGGTGAAGGTGATAAATGACAACAAGGCAAGGAGATGAGAGATGTAATGCCATTTTAAAATAATAGCAAGGATGTTAGATTGTGTGGGAGTCAAATATAATAAGACTTGGCCTGAGGAGTGTCTAGGTGGCACAATAACTCCTGGAGTCAGGAGGACCTGAGTTCAAATAGTGCCTCAGACACTTAACACTTACTAGCCATGTGACCTTGGACAATTCCTTAGCCCCAATTGCCCTGCCTTCTTCCCCCCTCCAAAAAGAAAAAAAAAGAAGACTTGCTCTGTAGGAAGGGGCCAGGTTATGAAGCCTGTTAAATAACAAAGGTATTCATATTTGATCCTGAAGTCATAAAATTATAGAATTAAATAAGTAAAAGGGTACTTTGCAAGTCATAGTTTTTGACACCTCTTATTTGGTAGAAAACAAAATTGAGTGCCAGAGAGGGAGTAATTCAGTTTCAATAGCTGGTGAGCCCCTATAGCCATCTTCATACCAAATGACTTCAATATTCATGGCAATGTGTCTTTGAATACCCTGACCTTCAGCATCCAGCTCCCTAGATTTTAAGGACTTCATTCCATTTCCACCTCAATTCCCTCACTCAAAAACAAAAACTCTTCATTTTATCTCAATGATCTTGAAATATGAAATTGTGCCTTAACATATACTGTTGTTTTTCCTTATCCCATATTCTTTCCTCCTAATCGTGCCCTTGATTCTCACTGTAAACACCACTTCCTTTACCCCTTTTCTGACCCCATTTTATATGTGTGTGTGTGTGTGTACGTGTGTGTATAATTATATATATATATATATATTCCAATAGATAGATAGATAGATTTTGTCATATACTCAACCGGCTCAACAAGGTATTGTCTTCTAGCCTTGAGCCCTTGTTCTTCTATACATGCCCTGCTAATCCTACGCTTTGACTCACTTTCCCTTCCTCCCCTACTACTTCCAAGATGTTATATACTTTAATCATACAACCATGCCAAATTCAGTACAAATTGATATGAGCTAGCCTCATCTGAGTCTTCAATGCTGCATGATAATCCCTTTGCTCATTTCTGAACTTAAACCTTCTTTCTACAAGCCCTCAATATCACAGTAGCCATCACTCAGCTGATGACTTCAGCTCTTATTTCCCTGAGAAAATGGTCACACCATGTGATTTTGCTCAGCTAATGGTTTTCTCTATACCTTAAAGTCTCTCCACAACTTCATCAACCGTTTTCTCCTTTCTTTCATTTTCAGAGAAGATGGTCATTGCCAAAACTGAACACTTTTATTGTGTTCTAGATCCCACCTGCTCCTTCATGTATTCTTGAAGAGTTTGGTATTTTCTCTGTCCCTGTCTCTATCTTCATCTGTGTCTTCCTCTCTCTCTCTCTCTCTCTCTCTCTCTCTCTCTCTCTCTCTCTGTCTCTCTCTCTCTGTCTCTGTCTCTGTCTCTCTCTGTCTCTCTCTCTGTCTCTCTCTCTCTCTGTCTCTGTCTCTCTCTCTCTCCCCTTTGATTTTTTCCAAATGTGTATAAACATGTTCAAAGTCTTCTCTCACCTTAAAAATCAAACTTTAGCTATCATTCTATATTTATTTCTTCCATTGTAAAGAAACACTTCCTAACAATTACAGCTGGCCATAGCTAGAGCTCCCTCCAGAGAACAATATCTTTTATTCTCCCTCCCTCTCACCACCCCCAACACATCCATCTCTAGGCAGGAAGTCTTCAAACACAGAATGGCTACCTACTTGTCATGGATGTTGAGATGTTTTCAGGCATAATTTGGAATCGTGACCTCTGAAGTCACTTCCAGCTCTAGGATTCTACAGTTTTTATTACAAAATTCTTCTCCCATTCACTCAGTAGTAGGGATATACAATATAAAAACACATGTGGTATCTGGAAATGTAAGGTCTGTTTTCAAATTTCTTTGTATATAAAGATTCTTTGCAAGGCAGAATTTGTGTTGCCATTGTTTCCCTCTAAAGGAGAAGAAAAAAACACTAAAATTGAGGTGAGCATTTTCCTGGTTCAGACAATTACATCCATCCTTGTGGTATGTTTCTCTAGTAAAAGAAAATGGAGAATTGGGTTCCAGATGCAGGAAACTGTTGCTGCCAACCCCATTCTACCAGAGAGTAATGGTAAGAGGGTACCTAATTCAAATTGCAATAGGATCCTGAGTTCATTCACTCATTCATATATGTATTTTTATTTTGCCAAGGAAGCTTAAAAAGAATTAGCCAATAGAAGTTTTCAGGGATCTTAAACAAACAATTGGTACAATTGCAAATAATGACTCTACAGAGGGAGCCTTGCATAGAGGGTAGAAAACCCATCTTGGAAGAAAGAACTGGGAGTAAGTCCTGTGATGCTGGACAATTAACGTAACTGCTTAGTGCTCTGAATAACCCTCTAAAACTGTAATTGATAGAATATGTTCTTACTTGCATTGGTAGAGATGCTTTCCTTTTCTAGAAAGTTCCCTCTGTAAATGAAATCAAAGGTCCAGTCCTCATGTTTATCTATGGTTCATAAGATCTGACTCTGAGCCAGGTGCTGAACTCCTTAAGAAAAGAAAGGGGGAAGCTAAGTGGCCTAGTGGATAGAGCCCTGGAATCAAGAGGACCTGAGTTCAAATCCAGCCTAAACACTTACTAGCTGTGTGACTCTGGAAAAATCACTTAACCCAGATTGCCTTAAAAAGTAAAAAAGGAAGGAAAGAAGGAAGGAAAGAAGGAAGGAAGGAAGGAAGGAAGGAAGGAAGGAAGGAAGGAAGAAAGGAAGGAAGGAAGGAAGGAAGGAAGGAAGGAAGGAAGATGGTTTGGAGGTTGATAAATGAAAGCAATATGTATCTAAGGAGGTTACTATAGAAGGATGGAAGATGTTGCAGCAAAATTGCATTGTATAAAGAATCAGAGAACTTGTACCAATTCCATCTATGACTCTACAAAAAAAGAATTACAGAATGCCAGATTTTCAAAATTCAAAGGGATTTCAGAGGTCATGAAGTCTACCTTCTACTAGAACAAGGATCCTTCATATAGCATCATCCCTGATAAGGTGTTATCCAAGTTCTACCTTCAAATCTCCGGTGAAGGAGTTCTACTCTTTCCTGAGTCATCCCATTCCCCTTTTGGATAGCTCCTGTTGTTAGGAAGTTTTATTCTCCTTATATTAAACCTAAATCTGTCTCTACGTAAATTCCAGTCACTGTTTCTGGTTTTGCCCTATGGTGCCAAACAAGACAAATCGAATGCTTCTTCCATATGACAATCCTTTTGGATCCCTGAAGATAATGCTCATGGTCACCCCCAAACTCCCTCTCCTACAAGCTACATAGTCTAATTTTCTTCAATAGATCCCTCTTATGATTTGGTTCTGAGCGTACTATCCATTGTGCTTGTCCTCATCTGGACATTCTCCAGCCTATCAATATCCTTTCTAAAGTGTAGTGCTGATTGCTGAACAAAATATACAAGCCTTAGATGTACTTCACTTCTCTCCTTGACTTCTGAGAGGCCTTAGCCTCCTTCTAGGTCTTAGTGTCATTCTAGGCTCAGCTCAGGCTAGCCTGTATCAATGAAATCATGCCAACTTAAAATCTTTCCTGAGTCTCCAAATGTTAGAGATATTTTTCTCTTTAAATTATAATCTTTTTACATATTACATATTACATTCCCAATTCTCTGAGGACAGGGTCAATCTTTTATTACAGTCTTTATATTCCCAGCACCTAGTAACAGAACTTTTGGATCAAAAGGTCTTGACAGTTTTCCATTTTTCCTAACATCATTCCAAATTAATAATAAGAATGGTAGAAGTCATAGCTCCATGAATAGGAAACCAGTGTACCTGTCTTTCTACAGCCAAAGGAATTTTTCCACTAGGCTTCCTTGTCAGGTACCTTTCCTAACCTCAACTTCCAAGTCTTTTTAGTGTTTCTTCCATTAGATTGCAAGCTCCTTGAGGACAGGGTGTGTCTTTCTTTTGTATTTGTATCTCCAGACCTTAGCACAATGCCTGACACATAGGAGGTGCTTAATTAATTGTTTTTTGACCACCTGCCTGACAATAGCCTTATTGAATCTTTCCATTTTTGCCAATTTGCCAATTTACAGACTGTGAAGTGAAACATAAGGGTTGTTTTAAATGAACAATTCTCTTGCCATTAGCCATTTGTAGCATGTTTTCAAATGATTTTATAATTCACAATTCTTTCAAAACTTGTTTGCTCATTGTTCATTTGTTTTGTTCCCAAGGACAAACTGATCCAGAGGATGATTAGGGGTCCATATATCCTGTGTAAGAGACAAGAGGCCCTGTATTGTGGATAGAGATAACCATACATGTGTTACATAAATACTTAGTAAGTACTTGTTTTCATTCATGTCCCAGAAGAATTTCCTTGAAGGTCAAAACTGTTTCATTTTTTATCTTCGTATCTCCACTCGTTACACACAGTGTCCACCTTAACGTATTGGCAAGTAGTAGACATTGTAAAGCATTTGCGTATAGACACTTAAAATGTTTGTTGGGTGCAATTGGATTGCGCTCTCCTCCATGTTTTCATGGGCTTTTCTCTTATTCCATTTGCATTTCTTGTCTTTCTTATGCCTTCATTTTGTTTCATCTTTAGTCCCAGAAGCCAAAATAAAGATCTTCATTAGGGGGAATGAGGGTAGCTGCAATGCAGGAAAATGTGGAACTTTTTTTTCACATTAACTATTACCACAAAAACTCAGCTACAATTCCTAAACCCAGCAATAAGAAGTTTTCTATTTATAGTGACATTTAAATTCCCTCTCACAGTATTAGATGGGCTTAAAAAACTGGGATTTTTATTTTTAAGTTTGTGCAGTGAAATCTCATTATTTCAGCTGCCACTCAGTCCAGATTTGAATAAGCCTATCGGGAATGAAGTTTATCTTTGCATTTGCCCATGGAAAAATATTTGGACAATAATTGAAGAATATAAACAGAATTGTGGGAAGTATATTTGATATTCTTAAAAGGATAAACTATGTTAAGGACCTTTCAACATTCTTCATATGTAAATAGATACTGCGAATTTATTTTTTTCATATAGGCCTAGCATGATCTCACCTTGGAAAAGCCTTCTGACTTTAGTTCTAATGATTTGTTACTCTAATATTGAATGGATTCCCTTAATTCAACTCATCTACCCCCTCTTAAATCTTCTCTTCTCCAGGATAAATGTCTTTGGTTATTTCAAACAGTTCTCATCTGCTATGAACACCTCTTATTTGAAGACTACTCCCCTCTCACATCTTCCTTCTACAAAGATAAAAATCTCTTATTGACTGGTTATATAATAGAAAACCATTTGCCCAACTCACTGTAAAATATTTTCTTGTGCAAAAGTATTACTTGAGATTTTACCAATAAATTGAAAATACAAATTAAAACCAAAATAATATTCTATGTAAAATTCAAGCTGCTTCCCAGATTTGAAATATTAAATCTATGGATTTATTCTTAGGTTTTGGGATAAAGTCTTTGATTTTCTTAAGCTTAAAAAGAGGATTTTTCTACTCTTTCCACCTCACAGCACCAAAAGATTGAAAAGAATTGGCTCACATCTTCACATTTGAGACTAGAGTCTGATACGTGGCATTTCAGCCCTAGAGGCGGAACCTTTTTTTTAAATAATAAGACGGTGAAAATAAAGGCTTGTAATGGAAGTCTATATATAACCAAAATAGTTATAGAGCTGAAATCCTAAAATATGCCCAAGCTTGCAAGGTTACTGAAAGTTAATTACTACTGTCAGAGAAACTAACCTAAATTACTCTGACTTCTGTGTCTGGTGACTTAAAAAGCAGGGGAGTTTGGGGGTCACTGAAGATGTGGGATACTGCAAACCCCATAATCTCTCATGGCATAGAGTTAAGAAACTTTTCATAGTAAAACTCATTCCTTACTGGGCTTCTTGTGAATGGACCGTCATAGTAGAACGGTTCCTAGATCTCAGATTTAGAGTTACAAGGGATCATAGGAGAAGAGACTGTCTTTTTTGTCCAAACCCATCATTTAAGAGATGAAGAAACTGAAGGCCTCAAACTACATGTGACCTGCCTTAGATTCTACATAGAGTATCAAAGCTGGGATTCAAATCCAGGTCTTCTGACTCTAAATCTATAAGTCTTTCCACAATCCTACACTCTTTCTTTCATGCTTAAGTGCCAGCAACTGATGTTGTAGGACAGACAGTGAACAAAAGAGTTGGGCCAGGTGAGCATGGTTAGACAACAATGCTGGTTTCATGGAGTAGTATAGTTGATTATATATCTTTCTTGTTTATACATGGAAAATCACACAGTGAGCTTTGAATCACCAGTTTCTCAGGAATGCACTCAGCTAAACATAGATATCAGTAATGGCTTTGATCACCAAGGCTGCTTCCTGCATGTCCACACTGCTTGTAGCAAGCACAGCAATATTTCTTGATACTGATTGCTAAATATTCTTTTGGGGAAAGATATGACATACCTGTCCAGAAGGGACTTTGCACCCTCCCAGATTCAAACAAGTCAACAAGTATGAACTCGGACATAGCTCTAGTCCTTGAACTCAGAGCAAGTCAACAAGGCCTTGGACTTAGACATCTGCTCAAGAATCCATTAGACTTAGCCCCCACATTTAAGGATAAGGCTTGAGAATTAAGTGGTAAATTAAAGCAAAATAAAAATCCCATCCAAATTGCATTGACTAGGAGATAGCTAACAAATTATGGTTCATAAAGGCAATGACGTATCACCGTGCTGCAGGAAAATGTTAAATCTAAACAATACAGGGGACAAAGGAAGGACATATGAATTGATAGCAAATAAGCAAGGCCAGAAAAAATAGTGATGTTTCCCCATCACCAAAACTGAATGATGTATAATTATAATGACTAATGTGGGTCCCAAAGAAAAGAATAGAAAGTCTGTCTCTCCACCTTCTTAGAGGTAGAGGACTATAGACATAGGACACTACCAAATACATCAGAACAGATTGATGTAGTATCAAATTTTGTGAAACTATTCTAACTGGCTTTTTGTTTTTTGCTATTGCTATTTAAGACATGGCTCTCCGGGGGAGATAGAAAAAAGAAAGCTATTGAGAAACAAAGATGATATAAAAGTAAAGGAAAGGATATGAAAAATTTTAAACAAAAAAAGGTAGAAGAACCAAAAAGAAGGGATGTCTAGCCTGGGTCTGATCCTCACCAATAAGGAAAAATTGGTTGTTTGTAGAGAAAGCATGGGAAAGCAAGCCTTTCATGTAGGTATTGTGCTAGAGGAAGACAGTCAGTTCTAATCTAATGTAATGACTGACATGATAGTCACTGGGAAAAGGTTTATTGATTCATTGGCATACAATCTGGATGTCAGCAAAACAATAAATTGGTCACAAGCTAGCTTCTAAAATTGTACAAATATTTTGTACTGCAGATAAGTGCAAACTGATTTGCCTGAATATTTTTTCCTGAACTTCACAGATTTAGGAAGTTATAGGGGAAGAACAGGCAATCTTGATTCTCACCAAGGAGTAATTTTATTGTTCATTAATTTTTTGTCATGTCTGATGCTTTGTGACCCTATTTGGGGTTTTCTTGGCAATGATACTGGAATGGTTTGACATTTCTTTCTCTAGTTCATTTTACAGAGGGGGAAACTGAGGCCAGATCTGAACTTAGGTCTTCTGGACTCCACACCCAATGCTCTGTCCACTGCACCAACAAGCTGCTGTTGAAGGGTGGTTACTTTTATAGTATTTCCCTTTAACTGTAACTGATAAATGCCCCCACCCAAGAAGCTAGAAAAATAAAGTTTATATCTTTTTTTAAAATTTAGCTTGCCTCATTTAAAAAGTGGGTATTTTGTCTCTAAATCTATGTAGTAGTGTAGTTCATTTCAGAAATCAAGCTCTTCTTTGGTTTTTATTTTCAAATTATGTGAACATCACTTAATATCCTCTGCAACTTTCAAGAGAGAACCATTTCTAAGAAGCCCCAATGAAATCTTCGTTTAATTTGGACATGAACTAATTGAAACAGAAACAATTAACTATGAAATTTGCTCTATTCTTTTAATCATCTGCCA
Organism: Pseudochirops corinnae; assembly: GCA_028646515.1. Lineage (NCBI taxonomy): Eukaryota > Metazoa > Chordata > Mammalia > Diprotodontia > Pseudocheiridae > Pseudochirops > Pseudochirops corinnae. Next base: position 158,239,850 of record CM053591.1, on the reverse strand, counting down.
TTGCCAGGAAAAGAACAGCAGAACAGTTCAATTACAGAACAAAAAACTAATTATTCAGGTAGGTAAAAATTGGATGCATACGTAAAGGTTGAATCTGAACCCCTCAGGACCAGACCTTGGAGGGCATCACAATTACAGTATGAAGTTCACCATTCTGACAGTATTCTCACTCAGGAGAATATTCAGCTGCTTATGGAACTCCAATCACTTCTTTATCAACTTATTTATCAATAAATCAACAATTTATACAACTAAATCATGACTGTAGTTGTAATTAACATATCCCAATTTGACTGTGAGTTGGGGAATTAGCCTACAGGAGGTGTCACATTTTGAAGGTAAATAAATAAGGAAATGGATTTTTTACTTCCAGGAGCCAAGATGGTGGGGTAAGGAGTAAATCACCATAACTCTTTCATGTTTGCCTCACCCAAGAAACTTGGAAGATTGACAAGAAAGGTCTGTCTCATTCAGATAAAAGGAGCATGCAACACAGGACAGGAAGAGTCTCACTAAGCCAGCGGCAAGCCCCACCCAAGCAAACCAGTGGTAGATTCTGAGCCCCAGTGTGGTGGAGCAGGCAAAACTCAATACCAGGACAGCTCCATGTGCTTCAGCATAGCCACGGGGACAGGCAGATCCCAACTCCGAGAACTGGCACATGCTTCTTCAAGTAACCCCGGGCAAACAAGAAACGTCTAGTGGTCAGACCACTGATAAATGATAAATTTATAAATTCATTTGAGTTGATAAATGGTTAAAGGATAAGAACAGGCAATTTACAGATGAAATCAAAGTTATCTATTGGAATATGAAGAAGTGTTCTAAATCAATTTTGATTAGAGATATGGAAATTAAAACAACTCTGAAATACCACCTCACACCTACCAGATTGCCTAATATGACAAAAAAGGAAAATGATAAATATTGGAGGGAATGTGAGAAAACTGAAATACTAATGCACTGTTGGTGAAGTTGTGAACTGATCCAATCATTCTGGAGAACAATTTGGAACTATGTCCAAAGGGCAAACAAACTGTGCATACCCTTTGATCCAGTAATACCACTACTAGAGATAATGAAAAAGGAAAAGGTTTTACACATGCAAAAATATTTATAGCAGCCTTTTGTTTGGTGTCAAAATATTGGAAATTAAGGGGATGCCCATCAATTGGGGAATGGCTGAAGAAGCTGTGGTATTTGGATGCAGTGGAATACCATGGTGCAGTAAGAAATGATGAACAGGCCAATTTCAGAAAAAACTTGAAAAGACCTGTACAAACTGATGCAAAGTCAAATGAACAAACCAGGAAAACACTGTACCACAGTATCAGCAACATTATGTGACGATCAGCTATGAATGACTAAACTCTTCTCAGTAACACAATGATGCAAGACAAGTACAAAGGACTCCTGACAGAAAATGCTATCCACTATCCACATCCAGATAAAGAATTGATGGAAACTGAATGCAGATTGAAGCATATTTTTTTCACTTACTTTATTCTTTTTGGGGGTTTCTTGTTTGTTTTTGATGTGTTTCTTTTTTCATAACTGATTAAAATGGAAATATGTTTTACATGCTAGCACATGTATAACCTATATCATTAGGTTATTTTTGGAAGAGTGGGTGAGGAAGGAAGAGAGGAAGGGAGGGAGGGAGAAAAATTTGGAACTGAAAATGAATACTAAAAATTGCCTTGACCTGTAATTAGGAAAACATAAAATACTATTTTAAAAAATTAAAATAAGGAAATGGAAAAATCAGCAAAAACACCCTTTGCCAGGTTTCATAATACCTGAAAAGCTCTTATGTAAATTGTTATTCTTTTTGCTATATCAACTATGACTTTGCTTAATTTATGATGCATCAAGAAATGATCTCATTGAGAACAATGACTATTGCTAAGAGAACCTCGGGGAAAAATATGGTTTTATTTTAAGAATTCTAAACAGAACTAAGCCTATTAGCTTAGTGCCTATTGGGCACACTGTTCTTTTTTAGTAGAATGGTATTTGCGTGTCTGTGGAGGTTAATGGGCTTAGTGCTGCCTCAAAGGTTAAGGTTCACTATGCTCATAGGATCATAGATTTAGATGATAGTATAAGGAGAGAAGGTAGTTTTGAAGTGAGGCCCCTTAATTTCTTTTTTCTTTTTTGCTTTTTTTTTGGAGGGAGGAAGGCAGGACAATTGGGGTTAAGTGACTTGCCCAAGGTCACATGGCTACTAAGTGTTAAGTGTTTGAGGCTGGATTTGAACTCAGGTCCTCCTGACTCCAGGACCAGTGCTCTATTCACTTAACCACCTAGCCTCTCTGAAGTTCCTTCATTTCACAGATAAAGAATTGAGCCTCAGAAAGTTCAATAACCTGTCTAAAACCATGTAAGAAATAAAGAGTAGGGTTAGGATATAAACTCATATGCTCTAATTGCACATTTAATGGGCTTTCCACTAATTATCATTCTTGAATTTAAATATCCTCGACTTTAAATGTGCAATTATATCTTTGACAAAGACTAGCTCCTTTGTTTCCTTGCTATATTTTAACATATATGTTCATACATAAGAACAAATGAAAATTTTAATAAATGTTTTTTGTAGCTGTATTTTAGAATTGTAGTTGAAATGAGAATAAATGGGTTCTTAAGGAAGATTTGAAGATATAACCATCTATAAAATACATGAGTTTTAATGTATGTCTAAAATGATATCAGAGGGGCCATTGCCAGCCAACCTGACCTGTGTCTTGTCACTGGACTCCAATGACTCTGGAGAGTGAGGCTTATGACTTTGCACAGTTCTGTCTTGCTTACATCCAATTTACTTGCAAGACCTCACCTTCTTGATGTTGTATCTCTTTGAGATGGAACAAAACAGTCTGTGAGGGCTGTCACACAATCCCAAGACAATAAGTGTAATTAGCAAGATACTTTACACCTAGATATCTTTGACAGGTAAGAACACCTCTTTGATTGACTTGCTGAATCAATTAACCAAAGGTGTAAGGTAGGTATGAATAACTCCTGGACTTGACTATTGAATAAACCAATTGAATCCTTAGTCAAGTTTGGAAGGAGTGAAGTAATTCCAGTCATTGGGTGAAATCAGATGACTGATGTGTTGGAATTGACTAAAAGAATTATATATATCTCTGGGCTTATGTAGATGAGAAAAGGAAATTCTTGCCGAAGAATTCTAACAACTACTTCAAGGACCAAATTTCAGTAGCACTTTCAGGAAAGCAGATCCTTGTGTTTATCACAGTGGGCAGGAAAGGGAGGAGGTTAGTGAACGTAAACGAACCCAGTAATCATTACATTGTAGAAATTAGACCAGAAACAAATAGTGTATTCACTGACGAAATAAGAAATTACAAGACACATCACGGAAAGGCAGCTTGAGGGATTAGGATCTCTTCAGAGAATCACAGAGAAAAGGGAAGCTATGGACAAAAGCGCTAACCATCAGGCACTGACACAGGAGAGATCTATACCCAGTGGTTTCTAGACAAATATTTAACAACTGGCTCTCTTAAAAAAAAGTATATGTGACTTCATGACCCACTTGTAAATTTAATCTCCGTCATTAGCCTTTTCTCAATCTCTTTCTTAAGTCTAGACAATCAACAAAATATTAAAACAAGCCCTGATTAACAACATTTCCCAGTTTCAGAGGTATAAGTACTCACACTGAAAATTTAACAATTCACTTTTGAGATCCATTGGGAACTGGCTTTGCCACATCCCTGATTATTTCAAGAAACTTGAGAATACAAAGGAAGAAAAGAACTTTCATACAAACAGGAAATGTGAATTATACCTTTCTATGTGTATTCCCTAAACCTGAACCCATTTCCCCCTAGATTCTTTATGAATATGTGGGATAGTATGTCCAAGACTTTTAGAAAGGCTTTAAAAAAAATAAACTATTTTTAGTACATCCTATTAGTAAATACTCCTTTCTAAAAACCAACTCTGAGTAGCCATCAAATTAGAGCACATGAGATGGAAACTTATGAGTAAAACTGCTAAAAAAAAAAAAAACACTACTGACCAGTCAAATTTAAATATGGAAACCTAAGGGGAGGACTTCATGGAAAACCAATTGGGAAATAGCCCTGGATAGGGCATTACTTAGAGATGTGGTAGCTCAGGAGACTTTGTTCCTACTTCCTGATTTAAGGTTGTGTTCCAGAGAGATGGAGATGTGAATAACCAAGGGATGTGTGATTTCTAGTAATATGTTGTTCAAGGCTGACTCAGTGCAGGTTGTTCATGAGGCTAGAGTTGTGGGTTAAGGTCCCAACTGGCCAAGTTAGATTTGGTAGACATGTTGTGTTGAACAGCAGGATCATGAAATTTCAGAGTTAAAAGGAATTCAAACAACCATCTACTCCAACACATACCCAAAAAGCAATTCCCATCTGCACCATTCCTCACAACTTGACCATCTCCAAAAGTGGGAACTCATTCCTGAGCCAAGTCATTCTACTTTGGATAGATCTAATTTCCAAGAAGTTTTTTTTTTTAATTTTTTTCCCCCTGATATCAAATCCAAATGGCAATGTCGGCTTGATGCTTTTGCCCTCTTCAGCATGTCAATCCTTCAAATACTGAAAGTCATAGCCTCTCCACTTCCTCTTTGTGCTAAATATCTTTAGTTTTTTGACCAATTCGCCTATTCACATATATCATGGACTCTATATCCTTCACTTTCTTGGTTGTCCTTCTCTGATCTCTTCCTAATTCATCGATGACCTTCTAAAATTTTGGTATCCTGCACCTCAAAACAATGTTACAGATGTGGTTTGTACCACAAGATTATCAGCTTATTATTGGAAACTTTCTTTTTCTGTCTCTCTCAGTCTCTGTTTCTTTGTCTCTGTCTCCCTTGATATCTATCTATCTGTCTGTCTGTCTATCTATTTATATCTATCTATCTATCTATCTATCTATCTATGTTTCTCTCTCAATGTAGCATAAGATTTCATTAGGTTTTCTGGCTGCCATGTCATCACATAGATGACCAATAATCAACTTGTGGTCTACCATAACTCCCAGAACTTTTGTAAAAACCACACTTGATACCCTCAATACTGTCAGTTGCAAAGGAAAGCCAATGGCTTTCCTCAATAGGGTAAAATGGTATTGAGTGAATGCATGATGATGATGATGATGATGATTAGCATTTTTATAGAGCTTTAAAGTTTTCAAAACTCTTTTTATATATGCTCTCTTTATCATTTTATCCTCATAACAGGTCTAGGAGGTAGATGCTATTACTATGCTCACTTTACAGATAAGGAAACTGAAACAAACAGATAAAGTAACTTGCCCAGAGTCCTATATGAGATAAGTATCTGAAGTTGGATTTGAACTCAGGTCTTCCTGACTCCAGCTCCAGCATGCTACACACCATGTTTTAAGTGGGTTTTCCCCTCACTAGAGGTTTCCAAGTATATACTTCATTACCCCTTAAAGAAGGGATCCTTGCTTAAGAATGGGTTAGCCTAACTAAAATTCCAGAGGACTGACAATGAAAGTGCTACTTCCGTTCTGATAGTGAGGTCATGAATACAGGTACAGAATGAGAAATATAGTTTTGATTAAGACATGACCAATTTGGACTCCTGTTTTGCTGGATTTTCATATCTGAAACAAAGATTCTATGTTTATTTCTTCCAAGAACAATTCGGTTAAAAATTGTTTTGTTTTGTTTTAAGTAAGAAAACAGAGTCATTGAAGCATTTTTTTTAATTTCACAGGAAAGAAAGATCAGTAGGAAACAAAGAAACAAGACAGTTTTGACAATGACATGTTGAATTGGTTATATTACTGGAGGAAGAAGAAAGTTAGATGAATTTGTAGCTGCAGGTACAATCCTTTTCTCTGTTCTGCTTTATCTGGGGAAGTTCATTTTATTTGGTGCATGTTAAATCCAGAATTTAAAAAAAAATAAAAATATATATTGGAATAATGGTTTCCAAGATCTTCTCTAATTCTTAGATTGTGATTCTTTGGATATCTAATGATATGATTTTTCAGGTTGAGTGGTATTAGAGTATGAAAAATGTCATAACAATTTATGAAATTTTCTAAGAGCCCCTAAAAATACACCATTTATATAACTATCTAGTTAGTGACAAAATGGGAGATAAATGTGAAATTGAAATAAACTTCAGATATATGACAGCTAATGTATTACATATCACTGAACTTGAATGGAGGACCAGTTGGTACCTTGCTTCGTCCTGAAAGGAACTTGTCATAGGGAAGGTGTTCAGATAGCCATATTTAAATAAGACTAAGGAGAGTAGACTATATCTTTGATTTGCTGAGAAACACATTCCCCTTCACTTTGTCATTGGTCTTAGCTTAGATTGAAATAATATGATGTACCAGCAGGCATGTGAGTTTTAACAAGTTTGTTAGTCTTCTCTATATTTTTGCCGAAGAATTTCCCCCCACCCCCAGCCATGGACTGAAAAAGAGCCAGGTTGTGCTCAGTGCTAGAGCTGATCAAACTGAAAGTCAGGGAAATTCACTTATGACCCAAAGAAAACCATCAGAGGACTGTGGAACTTAAAGTGGAAGGGTATCACTGATTTTATCTAGTCTTTACCCTATCATTTATAGGTTAGGAAATAAGTCCCCAGAGGAAGGAAGAAAAAACCCAGTGATTTATTAAGCACTTAATAAGTACCAGACACTGTGCTAAGAGCTTTACAAACACTATCTCATGTGATCCTCACAACAATCCAGAGAAGTAGGTACTATTATGGGCAGCTAGATGGCACAGTGGATGTGCCTGAAGTACTAGCCTGGAGTCAGGAAAATGAGTCTTCCTGGGTTCAAATCTGGCCTCAGAAACTTACTAACTGTGTGACTCTGGACAAGTCACTTAACCATGTTTGCCTCAGTTTTCTCATCTTTAAAATGAGTTGGAGAAGGAAATGGCAAATCTGTATCTTTTCCAAGAAAACTGAAAAACGGAACTGCAAAGAGTCTGACAGGACTGAAATGACTGAAAAACAAACAACAACAAAAGTACTATATGATCTCCATTTTACAGATGAAGAAACTAAGGCAGACAGAGCTTCAAAGACATGCCCATGGTCACACATCTAGTATCTGAGGCTGGATTTAAATTCAGGTCTTCCTGGCTTCATCTCCAGTACTCTAACCATTCTTCTGCCTAGCTGCCTTCATAAACATAAAGTGACTTCCCAATGCCACACAGGGAGTAGATAGCAAAGAAGGTTCAAAACACATCTTTCAATTTAAAATCTACTGCTTTTTCTACTGTATCACAGCACCACTCCACATTCCTGCCTGTGACATGTTGTCCTGATTGGTCCAAAATCAAAAGTGTTAATACATGAATTCTTCTGCTATAATTAATATGTAAATTACTTTTAAAATTTCATTATATCTTCCTAAATACAGAAAGTCTCAGCAACAGTGGAAATTCCTTGGAGGACAGAATTCATAAGACACCATATGGTCTGTGGGTGTGAATATGGTTAAGCACAGTGACAGAGAGGGTCAAAACATCAAAGTAAAATCTACTTTATAGTCTCTTTACCTTAGAGAAAATGAGCAAGAAATGATTGTATTAAATCACTCCAAAAAACAATAGACTCTAATCAACCAAACAGAGGGAGTTTAAAAATGTACAGAAATTTATTGTGATCATGTGACTATCACCTTGGCAAAGCCAGAATCTTGACATTTCCTTACCTACTCTCCAGCTCTCCCTATCTTATGTCAATCTTCCTTCTAATTCAGTGGTTCTCAACCTTCCTAATGCTGCGACTCTTTAATAGTCGTATGTGGGCAGGTCTGCATGTGGGCAGACCCACCTGGAGATGGATAGAGGAGGTTCCTAAGACCATCAGAAATATGTGTTTTCTGATGGTCTTAGGTGACCCCTGTAACCCCTGTGAAAGGGTTGTTCCACCCCAAAGGGGTCATGACCAGCAGGTTGAGAATCACTGTTCTAATGGAAATGATACAGGGAAAAAAAAAACCTATGGTATATACTGTTGTAATGGTAAAGGAATTTAAAGATCCCCTTGTATTGGCTTGGTTTTGGGGTTGTGTTAAAACCCAGAACTTGTGAATCCCACTCTAAAGGCTAGACAGGCCTGGGTTATAGGGGATATACAAGGACCTTTCCAAGTACAAGATGGTTTGCCATCACACTTAGCTCGTTCTCTTGCCAGAGGTGACTTTAAATCCAGGTGGTACTAGATCCCACTTTCTAATGTGATTCTGGAGGTTTGGGAAGTTCCACAAGTGACATGAAGAGAGAGGGATGAACTGGGAGGAGCTGGTAAGGTGGATTTAGAGACAGGCCCAAGCAGAGGAGGCCAGAAGAACTTTTGGGGAGCAGTATGGCTTTTCATTATTCCCTACCCTATAGTATCATTTTAGAGATAGACGCTCATGTTCCTCATGAAAGGTGGCAGAATCTATTCCCTTCACTGCTGTACTGATTATAGAAAGATGGCCATCCTTACACCCGACATTCCACTAAACTGACGTTCCTTCCAGAACTGTCTGAAACTTGGAGCCCAATGAAGTTTGCCATCCACATCTATCTTTATGATTGTATGCCTTATCCTTTCCCATCATGTCTGGGAGTGGTTTTAGCAGTATTCTGACACTCTTCCAGTTTCTACCAATGAATACTCTTCTTGCCACTGTGTCAAATGGAAAACTAGGCAGCCTCCTACCCTCCATGGTTCCTCTGACTAGGTTGCTGATGACTACCATAAAACTTAAGCCAAACACCTCCTGAAGCCTTAAATTTAAAGGGGATCATACCATTGCACTAATATTGCAATTGGAATGTTCTGGAAATTTTTCTGAAAATAAAATTACCTACTCAGTTCTACTCTCTTGAACAAATCCCTCCAACCTCTTTCTCAATATTCATCTGATTTTATTAATTTCAAAGATGTCTTTAAGTTTCAAAATTTATTTTTGCATGACAATTTGGTAAGTCACATTTTAGGTCCTAGGCACAAAATCCTTCACCTTGCTTTCTGTTGCCCACACTGGCTACACTCCAATTATAGAAGCCTTTTTATTCTTCTTTGGATTCTTAATATTTATTATTTCTTATAATGTGGTAGCATTCCATTACTTTTCTATATCCCATTATTTTCAGTCATTTCCCAACCTTTATATGCATAAGGTACTTCTAGTTTTTGGTTTTTAAATTATGAATAATACTATTTTTCATATAGGTGTTTTCACTCTGCTCTCCATAACATCCTTATTATGTACTTTTTTTTTGGAGAGGGGAAGGCAAGGCAATTGGGGTTAAGTAACTTGCCCAAGCTCACACAACCAGTGGGTCAAGTGTCTGAGGACAGATTTGAACTCAGGTCTTCCTGACTCCAGGGCCAGTGCTCTACTCACTGCACCATCTAGCTGCCCCAATATTGTGTACTTTTAATAGTGCTGTTATTGTATCATTCATGCATGTTGTAAACTATTTTAAAATGTATTTTATTTGTTTTATTTTTAAGGTGTGGAATAAAACAAGCATTTCCATAATATAGTTATATTAATACATACACATGCACATATACATATATTTCATTTGCTTGACAGACATCTATGAAATTTCCAGTTCTTTACCACCACAAAGAGAGCTGCTGTAATACAGACCCAATTTGAGTTAACTCCACTTCCCCCACCCTCATTTTGTGTATTGTCCTGAAACCCAAACATGGTGTCATCAAGGCAAAGAGTACCTCACTTATTTGCTTGTAACTCTCAAACTTTTATGAACTTCCCTGTGGTATGATTGGAGAGGGAGGGGAGAGTAAGAAGAATGATTCAAGGGTGATGGTTACCAAGCATGCCCTCATAGGAAAAGATACATAAAGGAAATGCTTACTTGCAGGGATGCTTACTAAAGCAACTATTTACCTGAATCTGCCTCCAAATCATCACTTATACCAGATAAGGAAACCCTCTCTGGACAGATATGAACAGCTTTTTAGCTCTTATTGTATGATGCTATATCATATTGTAAAAACTTCAAATGAATTCATGAATAGATTGTTAGCTATTAACTGTATGAGTTCTGAGAGACCTCAATAGTACTCCCCATAATGTAAGTAGGAATATTTCATTCTCATATGTCCCCTCACATTTTCATTTGTTTACTCCTCTTTATCCATCCTCAAGTCTATTTTATTAAACAGTCCATCAAAATAACACCATTCTTTGTCCCAGTTTATTTTTCTTCTGGAATTTTTACCTCTCCTTTTCTTAATACCCAATGCTTTTCATTGTGCCACTTTCATAAACTTTTTTATTTGCTTATTTCCTTGAATAATTTAATTTTTTTCCTTTTGGTTATTTCTGGTTTGTTTTCCTTTTTTGCATTTCTATTATTCTGGAGAGTGAGACATGACTGAAAGACTGAACAATAACAACAGTATTTGTATTTGTAACCACCTATATATGTATGTGTAGCCCTCTCTCTCTCTCTCTCTCTCTCTCTCTCTCTCTCTCTTTCTCTCTCTCTTTCTCTCTATCTGTCCATCTATCTGTCCATCTGTCCATCCATCCATCCATTGATCCACCCATCCATCTATCTATCTATCTATCTATCTATCTATCTATCTATCTATCTATCTATCTATCTGTTTCTAGCCTCATTTCATGATACTCTCCTTCACAAATCCCACTTTCCATTTAAATATAGTATAATCTTTCTATCAAATTCATACTCCAGCTAAAATGCATATAATCCTATATACCAGACCCTGAGGAAAGAACTGGAGATATAAAGAGAAGACAAAATAATGTATCTGCTCTCTAAGAGCTCACCTTCCTATTTCAAAGATCTAAACAGAATAGATGAAACACAGACTTAGAGGAGAAGCTACTCACAGATGGGAACATAGGGAGGGCTGAAAGGCCTGCAGAAACTAAGAGGTCTTTGGGCTGTGCTGAGTGCTGAAGTATGCTATAGTGGAGGTAAGGAAGGAGAGCATTCTAGGAATGGAGGAATGGGTGTGGGTGGGTAGCTGGGACAGTCAGTGCAAATCTAGAAAGATGGCAAATGGATGTTCATTGTGAGAAACAGCAAGTTGACCAGTATAGTTAGTTTTTGGAGTATGAGAATGAGTAAATCTTCCATTGCTGTCCATTTGCATAAGCTGCTCCTTAGGATTGGTAGACACTCCCTCCTTCCTCATCTATGCCTATCAGAATCTTTGTTTTCACTCAAAGTTTATCTTGTGTGTCGCTTCATCCATGATGCCTTCCCTGATTGTTCCATAATTGTTGGGACTCTTTCTTCATTTGATTTCTTTAAAATATATTGACTGAATTCCATGCTGCATCTCCTCAATGGAATGTAAGCACTGATAAGGTAAGGAATATTTCACCTGTGCTTTGGTATCACCAGTACCAAGTAGAATCCCTTGCTCATAGTACTAGTAAAATCCAAACACCTCCTATGGACAAATGCTTCCTTTGTTTTGTAATCCAAGACTTTTACAAAATGGAGATCTTTTAATTTTATCATCAATGCACCTCCAATGAGGGTACCTAACAACTCTTTGAAAACAAGTATGTATCTGTATTAAGCATATAAAATCAAAATACATATTCCTGATTTTGGAGAATTTTTAGTAGATGAATATCATTGTTCATAAAAATAAGTTTTAGCTCAAAAACAAATTTTTCACTAATAGCCTAGTTTTAACAGTTTCTAGTGGTAAGTCATACACAAACCAAGGAGAAAAGATATTCAGAAAAGAGCTAAGGATCATTTATAGGACAAGCCCTGGATAGCTTAAATCATTGGATAGGGCGCTCTCAGATCATGAAACTCCTTCCAATATGAGTCAGCATCTTCTCTGCAATTCATCATCCTAGAGCATTGCCAGTGGGCCACCAAGGGGTGAAATGATTTCCCCAGGATCACAAAGACAGTATGTGTCAAAGGTAGGTCTCGAATCCTGATCTCCTTGCCTTTAATACCAATGTTAGATCTACTCTGTCAGGAAAGTGGAAAGGAAGAAGAAATATGCACAGAGACATAATGGGGACTATCATCTTGCAGGTTCCATTAGTCAGAAAAAAAAGAGTTTTGAACCCACAAAGCCCTCAAAAGTAGTAAGAGAGTTAATGACAAGTGTTTTTGAGCATGTGTGTGTGTGTGTGTGTGTGTGTGTGTGTGTGTGTGTGTGTGTGTTGTAGGAGGGTGGGGATATACTATGGTGATTGTCTTCTGAGTTCCTTTATAAACCAGAAAGAGAAAATCAACTAGACACATAAATGTATTCTTCTTCAAAAAAGTAGCATCACCAAGAAAGGAAAAAAAGAAGAAATAAGGAAAGAAAGAAGACTAAGATATAGATTACCTTTCTCAAAACAAGAAGTAGCCAGGAGGAAAAATAATAAAGCTCTCTCTCCCTCTCTCTCTCTCTCTCTCTCTCTCTCTCTCTCTCTTTCTCTTTCTCTCTCTCTCTCCCTCTTCCTCTCTGTGCCCCTGTCTCTCTTCTTCTCTCCCTCTCCCCCTTTTTACCTCTATCTGCCTCTGTCTTTTTGCCTTTTCTCTGTGTCTCTCTTTTTGTCTCTCTCCCTTTCCCCCCCCTCCATTTCTCTCTCCTCTGTCTTTTTTTTATCTCTCTGTGTCTCTTTCTTGCTCCATCTCTCTATCCTTCCCCCTCTCCCTGTGTCTCTCTCTGTGTCTCTGTCTCTCTCTATTTCTCCTTTTAAGATTCTGATTATACAGTATAGTGAACACTCTATTTATTCCATAACAAATCAAAGCAAAACATTTATGGTAAATCAAGGTACAGAATTCATAATATTACAACTTATCACAGAAAATCACAATATAGTATTCACAACAGCTTATCATTAAAATGGCCACATAGTTTCCACCATAGTGGCCACAAAGTTTTGAACAAAGAATAATCATCTGGTATCCCTAGGGAGGTTTGCCTCCTTACTCAGTCATTCAGTCATCTCAAAGTACAATAGTCAGTCTTCCACTCATGGGG
>CM053591.1:158194652-158219008 GCA_028646515.1 Pseudochirops corinnae | reverse complement strand
GCCTGGAACCAATGAAGGCATTGATTCTTTTTGAAGTTCAAGTTACCTGGGATTTCATAATGCCTTAGAAAAAAATGTTCCCTTTCCCAGAATTATGTTAATTAATTCAACTTTTGGTTTTGCCATTGGAATATTAGATGGCAAGAAATGTCCCTGTCCATTGCTTAAGTCAGATGCCCTATCCATTGCCTTCTCCAGATGGTCACCAAAATCACAACTGAAGCAAAACTCCTTTAGCACTAGGAGTCCTGATGATACTTATGATGGAGAATCAATAAGAGATAGTGTATGAAAAGCATTGAGCAGCAGAAAGAAAAGATGGCCATGGCCAAACATGAACTCTATATGCAAAGATCTGCTCCACAATTTCTCTGACTTCCATTACCTCTTTGCGTTGCTGCCTACTTTAGTTTGGGCCTTTATGATCTCTCTTCAGGAAAAAGTCTAACAGCCTCCTACTTGGCCTTTGTTCTCCCCAACCCATCCCAATCAATCAATCAATCAATCAATCAATTAGCATTTATTGAGCACCTACTATGTGCCAGACACAGTGCTAAGAGCTGGGGATAGAAAAACAAGCAAAAGACAGTCTCTGCCCTCAAAGGGCACCCATATAACTTCTCCCCTAAATTCCTCCTGATCATATTACACTGTTGTTGTTCATCATGTTGGTCATGTCCAAGTCATTGTGACCCCATTAGGGGTTTTCTTAGCAAAGAAACTGGAGTACTTTGATATTTCTTTCTCCAGCTCATTTTACAGATGAGGAACTGAGGCAAACCGGGTTAAGTGACTTATGTAGGGTCACAAAGCTAGTAAGTGTCTGAGACCAGATTTGAACCCAGGAAGATGAATGTTCCCAACTTCAGGCCCAGCACCCTATCCACTGTGCCACCTAGCAGTCTGATCATATCATAAACTGCTCCAAAAATATTTAATGGCTACAACTGTCTATAACACACACATACACAGACACACACACACACACTTTTTATTCTGACATTTAAGGCCTTCAACAATCAGTTTCTTACCTTTCTAGCCTCACTTCATAATATTACTCCCTTAATACAGTGGATTCTAGCCAAATGGGGCTATCAGATTTTCTCCTATCTTAATTTACTTCCATTCATGTATTCATATAAGTCACCCCTTCTTTATACCCATTTCCTAGAATGCTCAACTTTGCCGATTATACTCTAATAGATGAGATTTCATCTTGACAAGAACCAGGTCCTGCACTATTCTGCTTTCCAGGAAGCTTCAAATCATGCTACAGAGTCCCATCATGCAGAATCTCATCCCTCACACACTGCCCCCCATACATGTATATGTGTATGTGTGTGTCTTCCCCTATATAAAACTCTTTAATTGAGAGTAGAGTCTGTCTTAATTACTTATACTTGTGTCTCCAAAGTTTAGCAGTGTCTGGCACATAGAGATAGCTACAGGGCACCTATTCTACAACTTAGGGTCTTAGAGAGTTGCTTAAATACATAAGAGGTTGAGTAAATTGCCCGAGATTACACAGCCATTCTGGTATAGGCAAGCCTTAAGCAGTTATGAAATTAGTTCTCCATATAATATATAAATGTAAATATACATAAAATATAGATTTATCACATATTTGTGTGTATACATGTACATATGTATATATATATATATATATATATATACCTGATGACATTGAAAATATATGAGAGAGAAATACACTATTTGAATTTAATTTTTTTTAAATGCAAATATTGAAAACCATCACTTTTTACATAAGATCAAAGGATGGGCCCTTAGGAATTATAAAATATCTGATTCTTTAACCAGAGCCCAATACTGGCTTCTGGGGATCTGCAGATCTCAGGAAAACCTCCTAATCATCTTTAAAACGTATCAGTAATATGCTGAAGTTTTTTTAATGAGTTTGCCTAACCTAAGCAAAATTCTTGGATTTAAATGTGAGAACCCAAGAGATTACATATTCTTGGACCTGAGTAACATTAAATTAAAGTTCCATGAGATCTATCCTAGTCAAAACAAGTCAATCTCCAAGCCTTAGTTCTGCATATATAAAAGTCACAACATTCATAAATTAAATGCCTTGAGATTTTTGGCGTTCTATACCTTTAAATTAATATGATGAAGAATGGGACATTTTCTTTCTGCTCCTCCTGCCCTAGGTGCCTTGACCACCTAAAGATGATTCCATTCTGTGGCCTCCTTTGACTGATGGATCCCTGTCTGGCAATAACATCCTATCTTGAGAAGCCCCAGTCATGATGTTCATTTCACTTCCTGCTCATTCTTGGGTCTACTCTAGCTGCATAGCAGCTGACTTGGTGCAGACTCCCCCCTACCCTACTCCTCCCCCTTCCTCCCATAACATTGTCTTTGTCTTCCCCATCAGAATGTCAGTTCCTTGAAAGTAGGGACTGTCTTGTTTTCTTGGTTTTGTATCCCTAACACCTAACACAATACCTATCCCAGAATGACATGGAAGAAGAGGTATTAACATCTTTCTGCTTTGCTACTTAAGGACCATGAGAGTTTTTCATCTTGATTTGCAGCTGAAACTTTCCATATGTATTATCTCCCCCTTTAAAATATGAGCTCCTTGAGAGTAGGGACTCTCTTATTTTTCTATTTATACCTCCAATGTTTAACACAATCCTTTGAACATGCTTCATTCAGTCATTGAAGAGTGAGCATTTTCCTTTATTCCATTTCTTTCTGTAATAGAATGACTCAGCCTTTCTGAACGTGGCTATTAGAGGTTTTGCAAAAATTTAGAAAACACCATTTTTGACTGTGTTATCTATCAGAAATAAGTGAGTGAGGATCAAGGCACTTGATTCCTAATGGATACTGTGAATTTATCTAGAGGTTAATAGTCTATTTAGATGTTTTCCTTTAAAAAGCCTAACACCTAAGAAATGTGGCTATATTTCTCATATCAAATTCCAGTATTGGCTGAATTTTCCACTTGTGCTAGCCAGCAGCACTGTTGTTGTTGATTGAAGTCTCCCCAACAGCGCTCTCAATGTTGAAGTCTGCAGTCAAGGTTAAGTGGGCACTAGGGATGCTTGTCTGCTGGAAATGTCTACTTCTTGATTGCTATCCAAAGGAGGGCAATCAGTGCAGTGGGTGGATTTGTTGAAGCCTGGTTGAAAGAATTAGAGATGTTTGGCCTAGAGAAGAAAAGAGATACATAGAAGGGAGGATCTGATTCCTGCTTTCCACTATCTGAGAAGTTGTTGCATATTTTTACCCAGAGCTCCTTTAGCAGTCAAAGGGGTAAATGATATGGTAAAGATTTTATTGGCTCTTTCCAAATTCCAGCCATTTGTAATGGTGCTAGCAACTCTGTAACTTCATAGTATGGCCCATTGGGCCACTAGTTTCTCAAAAATAGTGAGAAAGAATGTTATTTTTCTATGACTTCTCTGCATTCAAGATAGAGGTAAAAATCTCAGAATACTTGTTTTGCTCAGCTCCTAAGAGAAAGACTTGGAGTAATAAAGTTATTTGGTGGAATATATACACACATGCATATCTATGTGTATATATGTATAAACATGTAGTCTTCACATATGTGTTTATATATGTGTGCATGCATCTATATTTATATCTGTATATCTACATAGGAAGAGAGAGAGATAATATATGGTGTATAAAATTCCCATAGTTGCCCAAAAGTGAATTGGATTGCCTTATTTAAAAGTTCTCTGGAACTGGAAATATTTAGATAGAGACTGAATGACCACTTGGGGATGATGTAAGTGCAACTGATGCCTCAAGTACATGGTGTATATGTACATATATATGTGTGTGTGTGTGTATATATATATATATATATATATATATATATATATATATATATATATATATAAATGTATATATATGTACATATGTATGTATGTGTGTATGTATACACACATATGTGTATGTGTATCTATAACCCCACTTGCTCCCCAAAAAACCAAAAAAAAACAAAAAGAAAATGGGAACACTACAAGCCTCCGTTTCTTCATCTGTAAAATAGGTGAAATGATAGTCACACTACCTATTTAATGGTACTAATGTGAACTTGAAAGACCATTTAAATGTGTGCTATTTATCTATACAATTGAGGTTAGGTGACTTGCCCAAGGTCACACAGCTAGTAAGTGTTAAGTGTCTGATACTGGATTTGAACTCAGCTCCTCCTGACTCCAGAGCCAGTGCTGTATTCACTGCACCACCTAGCCACCCCAAGTGTGTCCATTTTCCCATAGCTAGTAAGGCTGGAGTTTAAACCAGCCATAAATTCAATATTCTTCCAATTATATCATGTTGCCTGCCTGAACCAGATAAAATACTGTTAGTTAAAAATGTGGTAAATTCCATTATATAAAACACTTTGTTATCCCCAAGACTGAACCATACTCAGTATGATGTCATGGGCATTATAAAAATCATCAGGGCCTACTATATATAATGTTAGACATAGATTCAAATTCTGCTTCTGATCCTGACTGGCCAAGTGACACAGGTGCATCATTTAATTTCTCTAAGTGTTGTGTTCTTCTTCTATAAGATCAAAGTTATAGTATCTGCCTTATAGGTTTACTAAACTTTGCAAATTTTAAAAACATTCTATAAGTGTTCAAATCACTTATTATTGAATTGAATGTCTATAGTAATCAATGCTATATCTCTTGTGCAGAAAAATAGGAAGCTGAAAACAGCTGTTAGATATGTCCATGGCATAATAGCAAGGTTTCAGACTGATTTTTAAAAGAATGAAATGATGCCAATGATTATTAACAATCTATAAATGAAACAAGATTATAAGAAACACACAGTCAATAAACATTTATCATTCACCTCCCATGTGTCAGATCCTGTGCTAAGTTCTGGGAATACAAAAAGAAACAACAGTCAGTTCTTGCCCTCAAGGAGGTCACCATCTAATGGAAGAGATGAGTCAACAAATATGTACAAACAGGTTATATACAGGAAAAATAGAAATAATAATAACAGGAATAATAGGAAGGCACTAGGATTAAGAGGAGTTGGGAAAAGCTTCCTGTAAAAGATGGGATTTTAATTGGGACTTCGAGGAAGCCAGGAAATGAAGATGAGTAGGGAGGACAGCTTGAGAAAATGCTCGGAGCTGAGAGATGATGTGTCTTGTTCAAGATCAAAGTCACTAGATTGAAGAGTCCGTAGCAGCAAGTGAAGCATAGAAATAGAAAGGTGGAAGGGGACTAGCTTATGAATGGCTTTGAATGCCAAACAGCATTTTGTATTTGATCCTGGAAACCATAGGGAGGCATTGGAGTTTGTTGAATAAGCGAGTGACATGATTGGACCTGCACTTTGGGAAAATCACTTTAGTGGCTTAATGGAAGATGACGTGAAATGAGGAAAGAATTGAGGTAAGCCAACCTAGCAGCAGGCTGTTGCAATATTTCAGGTGGAAAGTGATGAGAGACTGCACCAGAGTGGTGGCAGTGTCAGAGGACAGAAAGAGGCATGTGTCAGAGAGGAAATCTACAGACCTTGGCAACATATTGGATTCAGAGGGTGAGAGAAAGTATGGAGTTGAGGATGATGCATAGGTTGCAAGCCTAAGGGACTGAAAGTACAGTGTTTTCCTTGCCAGTAAAAAGGAAGAGGGTTTAGGAAGAAAGATAAGTTCTGTTTTGGACATGTTGAGTTTAAGATATCTACTGGACATTGCTTTTGAGATATATAAAAGGGAATTGGAGATGAGGTCAGCAAAGAGGCTGGCACAGCATAAGTAGATTTGAAAATAGTCAACACAGTATATAGTAGGTTAATTATTATAATTATGAGGGCTAATAATTGATGTTTTAGAAAATTGGTAGACACTTAGAATAAAAGATGAAAGGAGCAGAAAAATGCCGAAAGAGATATAGGTCAAAAACCCAACATGTGCATAGGAGAACCTAGAAATGAATGAAATAATCAAGGTCCTTGATGATACCTAGGTCCCCAGTTCCAGTGGAAACATGGATAGATTTCAGTGCATCTGTGAATTTGAATAGGAAAAAATACATTTTTATTTTAATAAAACTCTAAAATTTAAAATTTCCTGTGAATACTTAAAAACATTAAGACAAGGAGCTCCTAAACTTCACAATTATCAAAGAGGTCTATAACACTAAAAAACAAAAAGTCAAGGTCCCCTGAAACAACAGAATGTAAATTATACCTTATCACAAATGTGAGAATATTTAAATGCAGTATATGTTGCTTTTAATTTACTACAACAGCATATGTTTCTTGGTATTTTCACCATTCTCTCTGCTGATCATTCATCTGTTTAACTCTGGCCTGACCAAAATATATAGAATCCTTCCTAAGTGTTGCCTTTAAACAACTTGCCTAGGTCAATGGATAGGCAGGAATTTTTGTAGAGTAAGCCAAGTTGTTAGGTCAAGAAGTTAGCACTTACCCATACCTGTAGCCAAGAACCACATGAAAGTTGGAGTCAGCCCAAGGCAAGGGGAAAATGACAAATACATTTAATGAGGAAAATAAAAAATCCAAGAGTGTTTTTGCTCAAACTGTTTGAATCGAGAGAAATAATTTGGAAGTTCCCAAAGGCTAAGTGTTCTTTAAGATGAATTTGTTTGATATCTGCTAGCTCCGTTCTATTTTGTAAAAATAGATCACGAAACATCTAACATGGTCTTCCTCAGTTTTATTGTGTTTTGTTTTAATGTTTAGTCCCTTGTTGTGTTTTTTTCACTGACAAATCTTCATGTACTGATGGCATTGAAAGTTGTCCCCAGAGCAATTACCTATGGAAACAATCTAAATACCTATTATTTTCAGTTATCCCTAGGAAGTCAGCGTTAGCTTTTCTTAGAATTGAGGTTCTATTTCTGCGCTAACTTAGGAAAGTAATTTCCATGATGGATTAAAGTGACAGATAAAACACCCTAGGCACAGTCATTTCACAAGAGGGCAACAGATTTCCAAAATAAAATGACTTTTATTTCAACATGGTATCCTCAGGAGGATCTGATAATGTTTCGTTATTAAGGCCTTCACACATCATTAATTCCAGAGAAATAAGGTGATAAATCTCATATATGACAAATAGAACAAAAAAGTTTTGTGCTGTTCATTGGATGGAACAGCCAAGCATGTCTATCCTGGTCATATACATATGTGTGTGTGTTTGTGTGTGTGTGTGTGTGTGTGTAGTAAATATATAGTAAATAGGCAGCATAGGTTTGTCCTACTCTACTTAAGTATTCCAAAAGAAACATCATTAAATATAATTACAAATTATCCATTAATACTTCTTTCATACTACATCACTGAATAGAAAACTGAAGAGGATCTGAAAATAGTCAAAATCCATTTATTTTCAATTATCTCCAAAGATTTTGGTGGGTTTGTCATATCTAGGAGTACTATAAGAAGAAATAAGATACATTATACGTGTTCTCCATTATATACCAATAAGACCTGCAGAACAGAGGTGGCTGCCATGGTTCCTGGCCCACTCAGATAACTCAGGATTGGGAATACGCCTGGTTCTTGAACTCATGTTGGAGAAAGGACTAAAGGACAAACATTCTAGAGACTAAGTCAAGCTGCCTTGGTACATAGACAATATGCTTGTTCCAAAACACCCCAAATTTACTTTTTATTTTGAAACCAGCTGAAGATATATGTGTTGACTGGCAAAATCAGGACAAAATCAATTAGGCTGACTTGTAATTTAGATAGGGCTTTATCCCAAAAGTCTATAAACTAAGGTAATTAATCTTTTTTACTGTCATTGTTCCCTTTGGAAATCTGGTGAAGTCTATAAACCTTTTCTCATGTTAAGGTTTTTAAGTTCATTAAGTTAAATACATGAGATTACAAAGGAAATCAATTATATTGAAATACAGTTACCAATTCTTTTAAGTTCACAGACCCCAGGTTAAGAATTCTCAATGTAGAGTTTTTATAGAAAATGTCCAAACTCCACCCATTAAAGTATGGACGCCTTAACTCTAAGAGAAACTCAGATATGTGTGGGACAAATTTCTAGAATTAACTATTTCATCTGTAAGATTTGAGAGGGACCCAGAGGAGACAGAATCAAGTGGAAACCTTGCTGCTGCTTAGGGTTACATAAGCTAATATAAGCTATATCATGTAAGCTAACCACGAGTATTCTTGATTTGTCAGACCATGGAAAACCTTTGAAACCAGTAGTTTGCATTTAAGAAACAATATGCTTATTCCAAAATGCCTAAAATTTATTTTTATTTGAAAACCAACTGAAAATATGTGTTGACAGATGAAATCATGACTATTAGTGTTATATGAGATCAAAATCTTACCTATAGTAATCTAACTACTATTTTTAGCCCAAAAGTCTTCCATGGAAGAACTGATTCTGGTCAATTCTACTTATGAGCTAAAGTCTTATCCCATGTAGAATGGTTCAAATTATCAAACTATGTTCAAACATGAATTCACTGGAAAGATGCCCATTTAACTACTTTTCTCTCTTCATATGAAATTAGAAAGGATCAGAAAGAATGAATTTATTATTAATGGATTACAACAGAGCTTCTACAAAATCTAAAACACTAATATTCATTAATTAGAATGTAAAATATTTAGCAAAATTATGCTCTCAAAACCTCCATGCAGACTACTTATCTTTCAGTGACTTTTTTATAAACCAAAGGATCAACCAAAAAGCCAAAAATGAAGACTCTTTAGGAAAAGCTGATGTGAAACTTGGCCCCATTTCACAGGTAGATGATTACTTCCCAAATACAAATTGTGATGTCAAAGGGGGAAAAAAATCCATTTCCTCCTAGTCAATTGCTGGATTGAGCTGATGGTTAAGGCTGTTCACTAAAATATAATTGAGGGGAAAAAACCAATTTTCTTGAAATAGCCTAATGAAGAAAATACAAGAGCAATAAATGCTTGTGCTGTGAAAACATCATAAGAGTAACACAAGTAATGTGAATTCGTAAAAAATATTATTTTTTTAGTTTGAAAACACACTTGGAAGTTTGGTATTTCCCAATTCATTTCTGCTAGTTATTCTGATGACTTGAGTAATAAACTAATCAAGGGCATCAAAACAATCATTGGTAACAATAAATAAGATGAAATACCTGATTAGAGGAAATTTGACCCAAATAGCTGAAGGAGACTATCATTAATTGCAAGTTAAATTGTAGCTGACATATAGTATTACATGATCTCATCAGCATAGCAAAATTAATGATTCATACTGATTCCTGAATTAATTAGTATTCTGTTACCCATCTATGTGCCTTTGCACAGACTGCCTTCAATACCTGTAATATGCTGCTCCTTCACCTCCATCTCCTAGCTTCCTTAAGATAAGGCTCAAGTACCATCTCCTACAGAAAGCCTAGGGTTTTTAGCTTCCTTTCCTCCTACATAAATAGGTAGTATTTCTATCATGCTTTATAGGGCATCTAGGCAGCTCAGTGGATAGAGTACCAGGACTGCAATCATGAAGACTCATCTTCCTGAGTTCAAATCTGGCCTTAGACACTTAGTAGGTGTGTGACCCTGGGCAAGTAACTTAACCTTGTTTGTCTCAGTTTCTTCATCTGTAAAATGAACTGGAGAAGGAAATGGAAACCCCTCCAGTATCTTTGCCAAGAAAATCCCAAATGGGGTCATGAAGAGTTGAACAAAAATGAGCAACAATATCATACTTTAAGATTTACAAAGTAATTTACAGGTATTTTCTCATTTTTAATCTTTACTATAACCTTAGCTGGTAATTGCTTTTGTTATATATATTTTAAAGATGATGAAGCAGGCAGACAGAGATGTCTGATACAAGATCACAAAGCTAGTAAGTACCTAAGGCAAGATTTGAACTCAGATCTCCCTTACTCTAGTTCCATTGCTTTATCCACTGGGCCACCTAGTTGCCTCCAAATGATCTTCTCTATGCTTATTACTTTACTTCTAAGTAAAATGCAAACCACTTGAGGCAGGAACTATTTTTGGTTTTGTCTTTTTCTCTCTGATTGATACCTTAGCATATAGTAGATACTTAATGAATGCTCAATGAATTAATGAATTAAGAAAGAGGGTGTTGAGACTCTCAGAAGATGAATTTAAAAGGAGGGCTTATTGTGTCTAGTTATTACTGTAAGCACAATACAGTAAACTTTCCCATGTATCCTATTAAGCTTAATGTAAGTATAATTGAGACTTGACATGAGTTTGGCTTAACAAGAATTTGGCTTAACATGAATATAATTTCAATATTCATGCCCATCTGTGATGTGTAAGAGAAAAGCATCCCTAATGATTTGGATCTTTGGTCCCTTAAAAATATGACTAATTGCTATGAAAATATTCTGTACTATATTTGTGGGCATGTAACTGAGGCTATGCACTCACCTTCAAACAAACAAAATCATTCTTCATAAAGAGTACCACACTAATGTTGGAGTTGCCACTACTCTCTTTTCAAAGAGGTTTTTTGAAGTTTATCCATGCCCTAAAAACACTAATTTCCCAATGATTCTGTGTTCACAACAGCAACTAATTTCAGGAATGGTAAATGTTAAAGTGGGTAACATGTGCATTTCAGTGAAATTTCTTCAAATGGTTCTTTTCTGTCTTTGTCCTTTTTAATATGTAGGAATCATTTTTACAAACCTATATCAACATAAAAGTTTTACCTACCAATGACCTTTTTGTAAAGAGCTATAAAAAATAACCAATATCACCTCGTTTTCTTTTAATAAGCTTCTCATATTGAAACAAATATTGAGGGGAGGATAATTGTGACAATGGAGGACTTGGCCCTAAGTCTTGAAGAATAATATGAAAATTTCAGAAATGTGACAGGGACACAGAAAAATAGTTGGTGATGAAATAGAAGATGGTAGACTCAAAGGAATCTCTAAGGTTCCTCCCAGTCTAAAGTTATAATTCTGTTATTTTTGGTGCAAACTGTTCAGAGCAGTACAGGATAGAAGAAATCAGATACCTAAGAGAAGGGTTTACTTTTCCTGCTTCTTCCCCACACCCCCACTGAACACTTTAGCTATTCCCTTCTTCCTAGCTTCCTATAAAACATAGATTTGATAAATACAACATCTATACCTCAATCCCAGGCACTGGGAAAAAAATATTGAAAAGAACAATGCCTAGGATGGAGTTCTCTAGCCACCAACTGGAGTTCTCATTTTAGGTCAGTGTTGATCCATTTATCACCAATCTTTGGGTCTAGTAATTCAGTCAGTTCTGATACCAACCTATTTATATGATCATGAGGCCTAAATATCCTTCCCTAACTTTCTCTACCAACAGACTAAACTCCTTGAGGGTAAGGATCGTTTTTTTCTTTTATCTAACAGTATATATATCATGGTATCTTACACAAAGTAGCAATGTAATTAATGTTTGTGGAATTGAATTAAACTGAGCTTCATTGAGTATTCAACTAGAACTAGTGACCTAGGTTTAAAACCTACAATTGCAACTTCCTAACTATGAAGACTTAAGTAAATCATTTACCCAGCTTCTCTGGGCTACAGTTTTATCCATTATAATAATGATACATTATTACATAAAGACATTAAAATGTATTTCTCCTCAACAATAATAATATATTAGAATTTTGTTTCAAAAGTGTTCGTATATGTAAAGGGGCTCACCTTGTGAGCATGCCCAGATTATTCAACACGGTAGCACTCTATCTTACCCCACTACTATGTGGCTGGGAGAAATTTCCTTTGATTGACTGCATAGCTAGAATAACCTGCATCTTTGAAAACTGACCACACAGAGATGGCACCGCCACCTCTCTCCCTCCCTCCTTTCTCATGATGTTTCCTACTGCATCAAGGTGAAGATTGTAATTCACCCACAGCATAGGTGCCATGAGCTGAACCAGGAGGTTGGACATCTCTCCCAACTTTTTACCCTATGAAAAATGGGCCTGAGGTCTCTGTTTTATGTGTGGAGAGGGGAAGGGGAAGTTTGCCCTCAATTCTGTCTATGTAAGTCAATAAAAGGAGGCTACTTCAAATCATGGAGAGGAAGAAAGTTTCCTCCTTGCTAGGTTCCCTGGGCATGCTTACAGAGCTAGCCCCTTTACATGTACATTATACAATGTTTGATGTTCACAACAAATCGATAGGAAGAAATTATATCCAAATAGAGATATGAAATTTGGATTTTCCCATTAAAATATATTGGTTCTACTGTCTAAATTATCTGAGCTAAATTAAGGAGTTGGATTTAATGAAGTTTAAGATTCCCTTAAGCTTTAAATTATTTGATTATGATTAAGATAGAACAAATAAATCTCATCAAAGTTCACCTATCAGTATAAACTCTCTGAAATATATGATAAAGGGAAAAACAGAAAACCTTGAATTCATGTCCTTATTCCCCAAACTTAAAACATTATTTCTTCATAGATTAGTTACTTGTATTCCTTACAAATGAATTTATTTTCTTTACATCTTGGATGTGACTAGTTAATCTGTAAAGAATATTTCTTATTCCTTATAAAATTCAGAAAAGATAATGTTCAAAGTCACCACCTGAGTAAAGATAACATTAAAAATTGTTGGAGTTTTTTATGATGCCATAAGGTCTAAGAGGACAAAGTACAACAGTGAACTCTTGAGTTCACATCAGTAGTAGACACGTTTGGGTATTCTAAATAAAATACAAGGAGCTTTTTGTCATTTCCACCATTTAGCATCAAATGCTCTCTTAATGAGGGACAATGGGGAAACATAAAGTAACCCATGTACAAAACATACCTATTTGAAGTCACATTTATTGGAATGAAATTTAAGGTCATCATCAGATAGATACTGACTTCTCAACAAGATGTAGAAACCTGGCAACTGATTTGGATCCTTGAAACTTTCATTTGGAGGTATGTCTGTTAGGATGGTAGTGTTTCTGCTTTGCAGACCTTTGCTGATCTTGTGAAGTTCAAATAATTAGGATTAACTTCTGTGAGGGTTAGGAAATATGTGTAGGCTGCAGGCAGTTGTGTTGAGACACAGGGAAGTGTCGAGGCCTTGGAACAAGCTGGGTCACATGGAGGTCAGAGCATTGCTCAAGGTTCTCCCACATGTAGGTTACCAGGTGTTCCAGATCAGTGTCTCCCTGGGGCCTTCACACCCTTGTGACTGCACCTCCCCTCTCACAATTTTGTTCAGATGGGCTCTGTCACATGGGATATGTGGATCTGGGATATATTTAAGCCTTGGGGGTAGTTTGAAGTCTGCCTTAAGATCTCACTGTAAGGCTTCCCCATGGAGAAGACTCAATAAACTTTCTCTGCTTGCACCTCCTAGCCATGACTCTCTGTTCTTGAAAATGTGCTAGCGCCTACTTGAGTGAGGTAAGTAACCGGCTGCCCCTGCAGGCAAGTTAGGGTACTCTGACAGAGAACCCTGACAAACTTCCATCAGTAAAGGAGCTCCAAATGATGTGGGTTTTAACCACACTTCATAGCTGCAAAGGAGTGCTATTTTCTCCGTGGTTTATAAGGCTTTTATCAGATTTATCCACTTCCTAGACTGTGCCACAAGGGACTCATGATGTCAGGAGTCAGATAAAAAAAATTTTAATTAGAATGGTCCTCAGGTAGGAAACTGACAAAATATTTTAAATGCATAAGAACCTAGGAAGGAAGAGGTGATTTTTTCAGATAGGCATTTTATGAGCTCATAGCTTTTGCCAATAATAAAGTAAGCAGGGACTGCATAAGCTGTAGAAATTTGAGATCAATGAATGAGAAAGTGTGAACAAGAAACTATTTTAAACAAAACAATATAAAGAAATACACAGGTTACATACATATATAGATATATCTTCCTATTCTAATACAAGAATTTCTCACTAACAGCATGAAAATAATAAAATGGATATGTATGGAAAGGTATATGAGAAATTCATAAGTACAATACTTAGGAAATCTACTTATCTGTTAATAACTTTTATTTAAAAACATCTCTATTTCATATGTCTCTGCTTATAGTATAAATTATTATTTTTTATTTATTTAAGACAAACCCAAAATGAGAAAAGGAAAAAAATTGCCATGTACACAGCAGAACATAAGAGAGGATTCAATATAAAACAATCGATTTCTGTTTCAGGAAAACCAATATAATAAATACTGCACATTGTTTTTAAAGCTGTCTAGTTTTTCATGGCTTCCTTGTAGGTTTTCTTTTGTTCTCTGCTGTGTACTTTTTACTTTATTTTTCTTCTCCTTCCCATCCCACCCTAAAGAAGGCTACAATTAAGTGTGTGTGTATGTGTGTGTGTATACACACACACATATACATAGATATCCACAAACATACACACCCATATGCACATATGTAAGACCATATTATGCTTTTTTCCTCCTATTATCTATTTCTCTGAAGGTGGAGAGCATCTTCCTTCATAAGACAAAGTCTTTTCATGTTTTTTCTAAATCAAGCAGCTCATCATTTCCTACACCATAGCAATATGCCAACCCAATTACATCCTATATAAGAGATTGTCTATGAAAAAAATTTTCCCAAATTTTCTGCGTTATTTCTGTCCTCACCTACATAGGTTTTATTTGTGCAAAAAAAATTTAATTTAAAATAATCAAAATTATACATTTTATACTTCAACAATGCTCTCACCTTATAATACAGTTTTGAGTCTAATGCTACTGAATCTGCTTCCTTTTCATCTCCCCCCCTCCGTGGTTTCTTTGAAGCTCCTGACCTTTTATTCTTCCAAATGAACTTTGTTATTATTTTTCCCCAACTCAGTAAGTTTTTTTTTTAGTAATTTAATTGGAATGGCATGACATAAATAGATTAGTTAGGTAAAATTGTTATTTTTAAGTATATTGGCTTTACCTACCCATGAACAATAAATATCACTTAAATTATTTAGATCTGATTTTATTTGTATAACTTTAAAAATGAAGCTTTCTGAAAAATTGCTCTTCTCCTGCATTGAATTTGGTTTATTTTAACAGAAAAAAAAACCCAAAGAGCTTTTATTAGCCACAAGAGTAGAAAGCTCTCTTGGGTGTATGGTTGAGAAATCAAAGAACAAACCACTGTATTAAACTCAATAATTACATTTTCCTATAATCTCCTATCCTCTCTGCATCATCAAATACCCCTCAATTACACTCCAATTACCCCAATTCAACAGAAATTCATTATGCTTCATTTGCGTTCAGGGCAATCTGCTAGGTACTTAGAAAATAACAATTTTTTAAAGCTAATTCCCTCAAAGACTTTACTTTTTACAGGGAGAAAGCAACATGTACTCAAACAAATGTAGTATAAGAAAAGTTGAGAAAGAAGGGAGTGCAGACAACTGCAGAGATTAAGTTGCACAGAATAAGTTGTACCTCAGCTGTTCCTTGAAAGGAAGGATTCAGAAAGAGAGAAATGAGAAGGGAGTGCTTTCCAGCCATGGGAAATAGCTTGGCATGAATACACAAAGGTGGGAGCTGGAGTATTCTGTTCAAGGAACATTTAGTAATCTAGTTTGGGTGGAACATAGACTTTCTGAAAGTTAGTCATGCATAATAAGGTTGGAAAGGCAGGTAGGAAGAAGTCAGAATGTGGTATTAAATACCAATATAAGGCATTTGTATTTTATCATGTAGGCAAATGGGAAACACTGTAGTTTTTGAACAAAAGAGTAGGGCAGTCTGCTCCTAACTTAGAAAGATATTTAGGCAGCTAGATGGATTAAAGAAGGAAGATTCTGGAAGGGAGTGCAGTTAGGAGACTAATATAGTCCTGGGGAGAGGGCACGAGGGTCTGAACTAGGGTGGTAAGTGGAGAGAAGAGGTTTTGGAAATGGAGAGATAAAATCTAAAAGACTTACTTAACAACTGTTGGTTGTGTGGGAAAAAGGATTCAAGGATGACCCCATAGTTGCTAATATGGGGGATTAGAAATAGGATGATGTTTTCAGAAGAAACATGGAAGAAATAATTGAAAAGAACAATGGAAGGGATAGAATCCTGTGGCACTCAGGTGGAAGAGTGGCAGGTTTATGGGAAAGAGATAATGAGTTTGAGTTTGGTGTGATTATACCACATTCTCCAGGTACTTAAGTTCAGGAAAGACGTTGATCTGGGTACATAGTTTTGGTAGAATTTTGTCTGAACGGAGAAGATATACCTGAACCTATAGACTCTTTTGAGATCTAAAAGAGAAAGTTTAAAGAGCAAAGCAAGAAGGGTCAAGGAAAAGTCCTGAGGGAGATGTATAATAAAGGAGAAGAAGATAAAAGATGATCCAGGTAGGAAAACAGAAAAAGAAACAAAACAAGAAGCATGAAAGAATAATGCTATGGAAATGAAGGGAAAAGAAAGTCTGGGAGGTGAAGATAGCAAGGAACTTCAAAAACAGCATAAAGATCTAGAAGGAGTAGGCTGAGAAAAGACCTCAGATTTAGCAGTTAATAGATTTTAATCTTGGAGGAAGTATTTTCAGTCAGGTAGAGCCAGGAGCCTCACTAGCAATGAACTGAGATGTAACTAGATGTAAGAAAGTAGAGACAATGATTGTGTATATGTGTGTGTGTATGTATATATGTGGATAGACAGATAAATATAGATATATATGTGTATATGTATATATACACACACATACATACATACATACATATATATATACATACATACATACATACATATATACTTATACATTGCTAGGAATTTGGAGAGATATAGGATGATAACTTGAGATAATGGGAGTAAAACAATATTTTTATAAGAACGTATCGGACTGAGTATGTCTTTATATAGTATGGAAGAATGGATAGAAATTGAAGGTGAAACAGAATAGAGCAAGATCAAAGAAGTTGAGGATACATGGTGTGAGTAAAAGAAGAGATACCTCTTCCTTAACAGTAGGAGAAAGTCATGAATGTAGAGGGCTTTTGAGTCATGGGGAAAGGAAGAAGAGGGAGATCATCCTGTATGACCCCTATTCTGAGTAAAGTGGATTATGATGATGTCTAATGAAGGAGGGAGGATGGGGTGAGATGAGGGAGGTATTGGGGGCTTAATGAAATGAATATTTAAAATAAGCATGGAGGGGAATGAGATTTAGAATCAATTAATGGAGAATAAAAGTTTTGAAATACAATAATTAGGATCCATTGGGGAGTAGATAACACAAATATTTTTGAGGAGTAATTGTCACTGGTGTGTGACATACTGCAGTGGTAAACATAGGTGCCCTCTGCCCTTCAACAGGCCCAGCCCATCATGTCCTACAGTCAAAAACAGAGAATCATAACAATCCCTCCAGAGGAGAAATTAAATGTTTGGAAAGCACTCTAGAGTTTTCATATTTTTAAAAGAATTATTATTATCTAGAAAAATAACAGTACTTTTTCTAAGATTTGTCATGAAATGATCAACATAAGAAATTGTTTTTCATTTTAAAATGAAGATAAAGAAAAACATTTTGCCTATTGTTATTCTCCTCTGTAATTTCCCTTCCAAAAGAAGAAACTTACTCGTATTGAACTGGTTCATCCATAGGGGTGGGGGTGGGGAGTAAATAGGAAGACAGATATTTTTTTTTTCATTTTGTTTAACTTTTTATTTTTACATAGGGAAAAATCAAATATACATTTAAGCCAATTTAGTTGCAACTTCCTTAGCTTTTGCCTTTTCCAGCTTGGCAATAGGAGCCACTGATTTTGGACCCAGACGGATCTTGTCGTATCTGTCGTTATAACTGGTTTTGATGGCTTCCACCAGCTTAGCCAGGCCTCCCTTATCTTCAGGTTTAATCTGTGTGAAGGCAATGCTTATGCAGGTCTTTCTGTGAACTAAGTGACCAAGTCTCATTTTACCTTTGATAATACAGTAGGGAACCCTCATTTTTCGGCACAAGGCAGGTAGGAGGACCACTAGCTCAGTGGGATCCTCGTCATGTGCAATCACTACCAACTATGCTTTCTTGTTTTCTTCCTGAGTAGTAACAGTGTTAACACCTGCTCTGAGGACAGGTGGTCTCTTAGTGGGGACATTTCCTTTGCCTGCAGCCTTTTGTTCAGCCCCAGCCAGCAGCCTTTGCTTCTTGTCTTGCTTTGTCTCCAGTCTATACTTGTGAGCCAGTTTAAGCAGTTGAGTAGCTGTGTGATGATCCAAAGCCTGGGTGAACTGGTTAATTGCTGGCGGAACCTTCAAACACTTATAAAGGATAGACATTTGACGCTGCAGTCTGATGTACTGAGGCCATTTGACAAATCAAGTAAGGGCCCTTTGTGGCTGGATGTTCTGACCAATGCCAAAGTTCTTGGGACGCTTCTCAAACAAAGGACTGACCACTTTCTTGACCTCCTGCTTCTTTACTCTGGAAGGGGCAGGAGCCACCTTCTTCCCCTTGGCCTTCTTCCCTTTTGGCATCTTGGCCAGCTGAACGAGAAAGCGAAGGCAGATTTAAAAAAAAAAAAAAAAAAAAAAAAAATATATATATATATATATATATATATATATATATATATATATATATATTTAAATAGCAACTCCAAAGGAAAAAAAAAGTTTTCTTGTGGGTGTAGTTGTGTTTGGGTGTGTGCATGTATTGACATTTTTTGTCTTATGAAGAAAGATAATAGTTTATAAATTGTCTTGTGATTTACCTACGTGGAGTTTCTTACCTACCGTATGTTTTTAAGAGATAAACATAGGAAGTCTGAAAGAAAGTAAACCCTTCTGGGAAAATTAGTTGGACCTTCATTTGAGTTTTAGAATAAGTAAAAATAAAGGTAGGCAGGTTCTTTCCCAGGAAGAAAAAATACCTCCCTTTTGTACACGGGAGACTAAGGATAAAATTTAGTTCCAAAAACCCCTACACCCTACAGCCAAAACAAAGCCTGTTTAAAAAAAAAATTCTTAATTTTTACTTTCTCAAAGTGAGACAGTACAGATTTCTTTCTTTTTTTCTTTTTTTTTTCTTTGACAGAATTTAATTGAACTGAGGAGCATTCAGAGGAAAGCTCCCTTTAAAGTCCCCACTCCATAATTTCTTATTTTTGAAAGCTGTCTGGGTCCTTGCAAGTAAAATGATTTGCCCAGGGACACACAACCAGTAAATGTCAGAGGGGTTCCATGAAACCAGGCCTTCCTGACTCAGGATCACTGCTCTGTCTCCTATATTAAGTTTCACATGTTATCCTCAGGCAAATATGAAAAGTCAAGTCTACTTTATTGTGAACTATAAAAGGAGAAAGTGTGATTAGGCAGAATGAACATTAGTCATCTTTATTCAAACTCTTGGAAGTGACATTGAGAATAGAACTCCACAGTCAGCCTGTCAACAGCTAGTCAACAAGAATTTATTGCCTTTTGTGTGCCAGGTATTCTATCTGGGTTAGGTAGAAAGGCAAAAATATAAAATAAAAATACAAAACCAAAAGAATCAGTCTCTGCTCTCAAGGAGCTTAAGTCTAATAGGGAAGACCATATACAAACAACTACGTACAAATAAGCTTTGAATTGGAAATACTCAACAGAAGGAAGGCACTAGTATTAAGTAGTTCAAGAAAAGGTTCTTATAGTAAGTGGGATTTTAGCTGGGACTTGAAGGAAGCCATCAAATCCAGGTGATAAAAATGAGGAGCTAAAGAATTCCAGGTACGGGGACATACAGTGAAAATGCCCAGAATCAGTAGATAAAGTTTCTTGTTTGAGGAACAGCAAGAAGGCCATTTATCACTAGATAAAAGAATGAATGAGGGAAGTAAGGTGTAAGAAGACTGAAAAGGTAGGAGGGTAGCCAGGTAATGAAGGATCACTGCGATTTATTGACTAGGAGGATGACATAGTAGAATCTGCACTTTAGGAAGACAAATTTGACAGCTGAATGGAAGATGAACTAGAGTGGTAAGGGAAAACCAACCAGAAATTCACTACAATAGCTCATGTGTGAAGAGGGAAGGGGCTAGATTAGGGTGGTGATAGTATTAAAGGAAAGAAGGGGAAGCATAAGAAGGATGTGGAGGTACAGTTGATAGGACTGTCTAGTACAAAATAGATATGGGAGGTGAGAGAGAGTGACCAGCACCTAGCTTATAAACCTGGGTAAGAGGGAGGAGGGTGGTGCACAACATAGCAGTAAAAAACTTAGCAAGAAGGCATGGTGTTGGGGGGGAGGGGGAGAAAGGTAATGAGTTCAGTTTGGGAAATTTTGGTTTATTATATTTATGGGACATACCATCCTAGTCATCCATTAGGCAGACAGGTGGTCCAATGATTCTTAACTGATCTCCTTTCCCTGTTTTTGTAGAACAGTTATGTTTGATATGAGATACCTTATATTATCTTATATTTTCCCAATCTTTGATATTTTAAGATTGTTATTGCATGGAATCATTAACTTATGTTTGGTCCATTTTAATTTCCAGGGATTCTGTTACATGGTAGCATTGGTAAAAGTCTGTACCTTTTGTAATAAGCTGTTAATTCTCTTTCTGGGTCTCTCCTCCAAAGCTCTCATTTCTTTTTTAATTCTTTCTTCTAGTTCTCATTTATCTATAATATTTTATCTCATTAAAAAACAAACTTTGTGTCATTTCTTTTAGGAATTCTAATTGATCATGTGCCCAAGCTATGTTTTTTTTCTTTAAGGCTTTGATTTAGGTATATGGAAGTTATTCTATCCTGGCCTTGTGTCTTAGCATCCCAAGCATCATAATAGTCATTTATCTTTTGTTGTTATTGTTGTTGTTCAGTCTTCCAATGATTTGCTCTAGAATTGGGTAAACAGTAGTTGCTTAGCTGGCAGTTATCTGGGACTTAGCTGGGAGCTCTAGACACAGAGTCCATGTTTTCACCCCTCTGGAGGATTCAGTGGTTGAGTCTGCAGTTAACTCTGGACTCTGAGTTCATGATTTTGGTCTACTCCTGTTCCACAGTTTCCGCCTTGATTACTTGCCTGTAAATCAAATTCCTGACCTTAGGCTAGAAAGATAATGCACTGTAGTTTCTCCTTCAATTTCCCAATCACTCCTTAGTCCAGCATTTGAAGAAGTTGTCATGGGTAATTAGCTGAGCTGTTTTCTCCTGTTCAACCATCTTGACTAGTCTCCTGAAATATGGGCACATATACAATAACCATTTATTAAGCTTCTACAATGTGTCAGGTATACAAATAGAAGCAAAAATGAAGACAGTCCCTGCCCTCAAGGATCTTACATTCTAATAGAAATATGAACATATATTTTATATATGTAGATACAAGAAACATATGTTTCTTATTATATCACTTTTCCACATTACCATATGACATAAAAATATTTATTAACTTATGAACAATCAAAAAGAAAATTAATAAGTACTCCCTGAGTATTTTCAAATTCCTAGGTTAGGGTTGGAAAAAGAGCTGAAAGAAATGGTTTTTCAGTTCCTTATACTCAAAATATGATTGTCCTTTAAGGTGACACTCTTGAAAATATTTATTTCTACCACAGAATTTTCTGTCATCCATTGGACAGGATAATAATTTAAAGTATCTTTATGGCCCATGAGCAGACTGGTACATATTTATTTTAATCTCAGTTTGAAAACAGTCCCATGTTTAAACAACAACAGAGGGCATGCTTGTTTTCCTCTCTCAGCCAGATGGCTTGTAATCTTGGGAAGTGGAGTAACCTGTCACATTGTGTAAGGGTGATCTTGGGTGGAAAAAAAAATCATACAAGTTTAGGACACTAAATGTGGAGACCACATGATTTTTCTAATTATTCAAAATGATCAAGGTTTATGTTATTTTTCCCCAGCAATGTATCATTGTGATAAAAATATTAAGAAGCCAACAATATAATATAATATATGTGTGTATAAACAGATATGCAAATGTGTATACATACATACATAAAAATTACTAAATCCATCTAATATATTTTCTTGAATCTAATCAATTATTGAAATTTTTAGACAGAATGTTATACTGCTAGGGACCAGGTAGAAGAGGGAGAAACCAATAACATATGAACTTCTCTGTTTTGTTGATGAATAAAAGCATGTGGCTTCCACAGTTTGTGTACCAACTTTGTGTAACATTTATTTTTCACCAAAGATCATACTTGTGCAAATAAATATGGAAGTATTACTGTTTTAAATTTTTCTAGTAATATAAATAAGTCTCAAATGATTACAGATATATGTATTAGTATAATGACATCACACACATATATACCCATATATGTATGTATATACAATATATGAGTGTATGTATATATGTATATGTGATATATACATAGAGATAAGTACATATATTGAGTCAGTATAAATCATATTATAATTTTAAGCCTTGAAAGTACCTCATATGTCATCTAGTCTAATACCATCACTTTACCAATGAGGAAACTAACATCCAGAAATGTTATATGATTTGCTCAAGGTCTCGGGGAGCAAATGGTAGTGGTAGGATTTAAACCAAGGTCCTCTGACTCTGACTCCAAAATTCTGTGGATCAAACAGAATATGATATACAGTATGCCAAGTTGTAAAAGGCACTTCAATTCATTAGTTAGCTAGGTTTTTGTGGTGAAGAATTGAACGTGAAATTGGAAAGACCTGAGTTCAAATGTGTCTTCAACTCCTTACTAGCTTGTGACAGTGGGCAAGTTATTTAATCTGTTTGTTTTAGTTTTCTCATCTGTAAAATGCAGTAATAATCTATCTCCCAGGGTTGTTATAAGAATGAAATCATTTGTAAAATGTTTTGCAAACCTTAATGTGATATATAAATTGTTATTATTTAAAGAAATCAAGTTTATCTCAGGCTAAAGAAAAGGATATTCAAGTAATCAATGGATCTGTGATCTCATCTATTTGGGGATTCTCTTCAACAACATAAAAGGGAACATGCAATGGTGTATAAATAGCTGACCTCAAAAGCAAAAGACTTGAATGAGCTCAAACCCTGTCTCCAACACATACTGACTATATAGTTCATATGAACAAATACTAATCATTTAACCTCTCTGTGCTCTAAGTAAATCTCAAATACTATAAACTGAAGAGAAGGTGCAGAGGGGCTGTTTCCTCTCCTGGGAATGCTCTAGACCAATGAAATTACAAGTCTTGTCTCTATCAATATTCCCATCTCAAATGATGCCCACTGACAATTGTCTAAGCCTGCCCATGCAGTGTACCTCCTGCCCAGACCCTTCCCTAGACTAACCACAAGGAATTAAATCAACTTTCCTTAATTTTTGCAGACATCAAGTGAGTTCCACTGGAGACCTTTGTCAATCTTACCTTTGTCATGTGACAAACCCATCTTCTCTTCTGATCATATAGCTTACCTCTCCATTGCCATCTCTGTGATATTCAGCTTTCATTCTTTGAAGACTATTGTATTCCATATCTTGTTGACACTTGAACTGGGAGAATTCTTGTTATTAAAAAATGGGATTTGGGGGCAGCTAGGTGGTACAGTCAATAGAGCACTGGCCCTGGAGTCAGGAGGACCTGATTTCAAATCTGGCTTCAGACACTTAACACTTACTAACCATGTGACCTTGGGCAAGTCATTTAATCCCAATTGCCTTGCCTTCCACCTCCATAAAAAAAGCAAAAAAAAATGATCCTCATTTTTTTAAAATGGGATTTTGTTTCCATGTGAAGCTTACAATCATGAGGAACAATTTGCATTTTCCTGAAAGCAATCCATTCCACATTCCTCCTTCATTTAACTCCATGCTATACTGTGTATACCTGTGTCTATATCTATCTATCTATGATCTATCTATCTATCTATACCTGTTTTTATCTATCTATCTATCTATCTATCTATCTATCTATGTATCTATCTATCTATCTATATATCTATCTATGAAACTTTGTCAGAAGAGAGCATTTAAAATACTTTGTTCTGCGAAATCAAACATTATTTGATAGTTGACAGATAATGGGCATAATAAGATTTCATATTATCAATGTATCCTAGTCAGTTGTGAAAGAGTAAAGATGTGGTCAATTCATGAATATCGTTTTTAAAAGCTTGATTGCCCCATATGATATA
Source organism: Pseudochirops corinnae (assembly GCA_028646515.1). Lineage (NCBI taxonomy): Eukaryota > Metazoa > Chordata > Mammalia > Diprotodontia > Pseudocheiridae > Pseudochirops > Pseudochirops corinnae. The sequence goes on along the minus strand of CM053591.1, from coordinate 158,194,943 downwards.
CCTTTGTTATGGGAATCTGAAGATCTTCTCTGCCCCTAGGCCCTTTGCTAAAGTGGCTATGTGACTCTGGGAACCTTCCCAGATTTGAAAGTATACTCTATGTCCTAATAGGCTGAATGTAGTCACGTGGAGCCTGTGGCGGGAGGCTTGTTTTTCAGGAATGCCTGTGCCTCCTAATTTTGTGATTGGGCAGTGGGTCAAGAAGGATGTGACATTCTCTGAGCCAGGAGAAGGCTATATATATATATATATACACCCTGAGGTTTTGCTTTGGGGCTCACTTTGAGAAGA
>CM053591.1:158166321-158194152 GCA_028646515.1 Pseudochirops corinnae | reverse complement strand
ACACTGTTCCAAGTTTCTTCTAGAGTGGTTGGGGTTGGGGGGCCACAGGGCTTTGCTGCTGGGCTATTCAGGAGGCTGAGGGTCCTTGCTGCTAGGCTGTACTGGGTGCTACAGGGTCTTATTGCTGACCTGTCTTGAGATTTGGGGGCTGAATGCTAGCTTGCCTGAATGCTACATGCAGTGAACTACACTGCCCTTTTACCCCAGTGAGATGGACCTTTCCTGTCAACTTTCTAAGTTATCTTTGTTTCACCTCATCCTTTTGTTGATTCTGCCACTCTAGAATTCATTTTGAGATTTTATTTTATATTTGTATGGAGGTGAATTTGGGAGAGTTCAGGAGAGTTCCTAACTCACTCTGCTACCTTCCACCTTTTTACTTTCACTAAGCATTACAGAGCCTTATGGTTAGGAGGAATCTTAGAAGTCACAGAGGCTAACCCTTTCTTTTAAGAGATGAAAAGCACTCAATATTGTACCTGGTACATAGAAAGCACTTAATAAATATTAACTGATTTCATTTGACTTTCTATAGGCCTTGTCACATGGAGCAGAAACCATAACCTTCAGATTTTAAGACTTTATCCACAAAAAGTCTGCCCTGGGGTCCCACTATTTGGACTGTTTAATGTCTCACCTAGTCCACTATTTCAATCAGGATCCAGGTATATTTCACTTTTTTCCCTACTCCCAAGAGATCTTGCTGCCAACTACCTTGTCGGTATGTGTGTACCTTTTACCTTATCCCCTAGAACCATAATCAAATCAATTCTGCTACTGCTTCTGGAAGAGATGCACATACCTACTTCCATTTTGTCCGACTCACCATCCTGGTAACTTCTAGACCAAATGCTCCTCCCTGGACATCATATACCAGTGTGATTTGTCTCCTATTAGAATATAAATTACTTTGGATTGGGGACTGTCTATTTTTGCATTTAATAGCAATCTGTATCCCAATGGCTTCTTAGCATAGTGCTTCACACATTGAAAGTCCTTAGAGAATGCTCCTGCCTCCATTCCCTTATGGCACAGAAGGGGTCTTGCTTTGGGTAAAGTTTGGACTAAACCCATAATGACTAGAGTGCTGGACTTCACAATAAAGATCCTTTTGTAGGATTAGTCTTATGGCATTTTAATATTGAACCAATCATTACAAGAGGTAGCATGGTATAACGGATAGACCTCTGGACTTGAAGTCAAGAAGAATTGGATTTGAATTCTGCCTCAGACGATTACTAGCTGTGTTACCTTCAAAATTCAATTCACTTGTGTCTGAACTTCTAGTTCCTAATTTGTAAAATGAAGGAGTTTTATTCCAGTCCTAATTTTCTCTAAATCTCTATTTAATGCCTTTGGGCAATCAACTCCCTTTCTTTCTGGGGAAATAGGTCTTTGCAAAACTTAAATTAATCTAAACACAGTCAATTTGATCATCGATCAATATAATCAACAAAATTAACTATATTATATATCCTAGATATATATCCTAGGTGTAAGACACTACACCAGAGCTAATGATCCAAAGAGAGAAACAAAGCAGTTCTAAAGGAACTTCTTTTCCACCAGAGCTTACGTGGTCCTTCAGATGCCCATTTCAACATTTATATTAATTTATGTTTACTGGACTATGGAATTTATTTTAACTGAAACATTCCAATTCATTTGTTTTCTAGAATTCTAGATGGATTATCATATTTCAATGTGTACTGGCAACGACAAAAATGGTGAAAAAGAAGATAAACTCACGAAAAGATCAGAAAATCTCCCAATTTTTTTTTATTATCTGGCAAATGTAAGAATTATGAAATGATAAGTTTTAACACTGTCTGTTTGGGATCCCCACAAAGCTGGCTTAGTTAATTATCTGGACATCACATAGAAAATATTATGCAGGTCTTCTTGAATCTTATTTTCAGGGGTTATGATAACAAGCCACCTTAAAAAATCAGTTTGCCAGAAACTATTCATTTGAGGGTTTGTTTGGGGGATTTGCTTTTTGTTTTCCAGTAGTTTCATTTGCTCTGCATTCATGCCTTTATTATATACCTAAAGGATCTTTGAATTTGAGATTAGATTTCTAATATTCAGCCTCCTTAGTGAGCCACCTAATATTGCTTGACTTTCCATGTAATCTGCTTTTGACCTCACATTCCTTTCCCATTCTACTATTCTCTTGGTCACTAGAGAATATAAACCTTTACACTTATATTCCCATCCCTGATCATATACTCTAGGGATCAAAATACATTGTAAAGACTAAGACATTTAATTGTTCATTGGAGGAGAAGGGGAGGAAGAAGGAGAAGAAGGAGAAGGAGAAGAAGAAGAAGAAGAAGAAGAAGAAGAAGAAGAAGAAGAAGAAGGAGAAGAAGAAGAAGAAGGAGGAGAAGATTGATGATGATGATGATGGTGATGATGATGATGATTAATATGGGGAGTTTTCTCACAATTATATATCTTAAGCACCCTATGTGTCTTATCTGAAAAGTGACCCTATAGTAGTTAAGCAATTATTTTTCCATATTCCTTTGATTGTTTATAGACACTTGAAGGAGTGGGACACCTCTTTTTCTGATTTTAAGGAATTGCACCCATTCACTCTCCCCCTCACAACTTGGAAAGTCTCTATTCTCCAATTAGAAATCAGATTACCTTATTTTGATTTTGCATCCTAGTTAATTGTTTTCTTTTGGTCAATTGGTCTTATTTGATTAATTGTTTTTAATGTGTAAAAGATCTGCCTCCCCCTTTATTTGGCACCCAGTGCTGAGGCTGAGGACACCTGGTTCTTAGCACCTTTGTTTCCTCAGTCATTTCATCTTTCATCTGCAACAAAAGTAATACCAACTAGGCTGCAGTGGATTGGTTTAGAACCCAAGGCTTTCCCTCCTAATGCAGTGATAATAAATAATTCAGGCCTGATTCTTATTTTTCTTTGGGTCTATTTTGACTTATTTTAATTCTTTGATATATTATTTCATACATCATATTATTTTTTCCTATTTTCAAGTTTCAGCGTGTGTTTATAGATATGTACGAATGTATATATGTGTTATCATTATCATTACCCACAAACATTACAGTCCCATTTGGTGTTAATTTTAGTATCATTTAATTAGACTAGTATTCTCTACTCTGATCTTTTTTAAAAAAGGTTAGTGATAAGCTTAGAGGAGAATTCAGCATGCAAATGCAAAGTATCAGTAACAAGAATCCTAACCTTGAAAGAAACAGACTACAAGGAAAATGAAAAAAACAAAAAACAAAAAAAAACAAACCTCAGTGAGTAAGAAGAGATCAACCATTAACAAGATTCCTGATGCACAAACAGGGTCAGGAGAACCTGAATGTGCCCCAGGGGAAATGAATCACCACTATGGAACACTAATTAGCAAGGATAGGGGGTATATTGGTATACATCAATATCTGCATAGGGACACGTTAATGACTAGACCATGATTCACTAACTATAGGAAACTCTAAGGTGAGAAGATTCCTCCTACCAATGTCAGTTTGCATCTTCTCTGCAACTTTCAAAGAGTTGAGTAAATCATTGAGTGTTTAAGTGACTTACCCAGGGTCTCACAGATGATGTGTTTCAGAGGAAAGATTTTACCCACATATTCCTGTCTTTCATGCTAGTCTTTTGTCCACACAATACCACACTTGTTCTTTTACAGTTATATAATAAGATAAATAATAAAAGAGATTAACTCTCTGGGACTGATGATTGAGTAACATTTACAAAGGAGCTTGTTGTCATTGTTGTTAGTCATTTTCAGTCATGTCTGACTCATAGTGACCTTTTTGAGTTTTCTTGGCAAACATACTAAATTAGCTGGCCATTTCCTTCTCCAGTTCATTTCACAGATAAGGAAACTGAGGTAAACAGGATTAGGTGATTTGCCCAGGGTCACATAGCCAGAGGGTGTCCAAAGCTGGATTCAAATTCAAGTCTTCTTGACAGCAGGTCAAGGACTCAAAGGAGCTATGTCTGTGTAAGTCAGAGAGAGAGAGATGTGACTTAATGGACTGTATACCCAGTAGGTGAGTTAGAATCAGTCTAATTCAACACTGAAATCTCATCCATGTAGTTATTTTTCAGTAGTCACAGGAAGTCAATAAAGACCTAAGAATGCTGTGTGTCTCTATAATTACTCTGTTAGTCTGGGTCTCCTTGCAGTACATAGTAAAGCAGAGATCATAATGGAAACAGGGATGCTTGAGAAAGTGGCATCATTTCAGTGTATTAAACACTTGTTTCAATATGTCAGTATTACTGAGCCTTACTTCACTTTTCTTATTATTTTCTGTCACTTGGTTCTTAGAATCCATTTAATTTTCAATTTCCTAAAAATGGTCCAATGGCCCATGTGCAAGAGGTGACTTAAAGCAAATCTTTTGGTGCTTGTATGAGCGAGAGCAGAGGTCATTTGGTCAGCGATAGAGCAAAGGATGACAGATATATTGGTAACCCCCCAAAAATATAAAAAAGACCTAGAACAGGGGTGCTTAAACTTTTCTGCATAATTGATCCCTTTGGAAGCTTAATGAAGCTTGTGGACCCCTTCTCAGAATATTGTCTTTATATGTATAAAAGAAGATGCATACACTTTCAAAGGAAACCAATTTTATTAAAATATAGTTGTGAAAAATAATTATTTTAAAAACAAAATTCATGGGTCTAGAGTTAAAAACTCCTAATGTAGAGGATGATCTACACACTCAACAAATCCTCCATGGAAGATTTTTTAGGGAAATTGGGCAAAAATTATGTAGTCTAAGAAGATTAGCTTATAACTTGAATCAACCTGAAGATGGTTTATACCATGAACTGATGGAGGAATCATCCACGTTGAACAGATTCTAGGCCAATCAAAGAATTAAAATAAGGAAAGGATAAATACACACTGGATTATGCCATACAGAGTCCCTCATGGTTAAAGGTAAATTAAATAAGAGGAGAGGTTTTGACATTTTAGCCCCAGTCTCCTGGTATTTGTTTAGCATAAGTTGTTCTGAAGAACGTTTCATCAAATCGCTGTGGAATGGCCAAAGCTGAGTTATGACCAGGTATGGCAGCAAGAGCCTCTATGAAACAATCCTTTTGAAAAGTGTTTTATTAATATTGTATTGTCTGATTTGTACTTATCTCAGGGCTTACTAAGTATCATACCTGTTTTATATAGACTACAATGAAGGGTTTCTAGAAAGGTAAGGAGAGAATTCGCAAAGATGCAAAACACTGGAATAAACAGATAGATCATTGACTGACTTGCATCTATTGATCTTCTTCAAGATACAGCACTATTAATATCCAAAAGAAAGAGAATAATAGCCCATCTGTAACATGAACTAACAGGTCATCCTGGATGAGAGGTAGTAATGGGATAGTGTAAACGGTACTGGACTAGAGTTTGAATCTCTGCTCTAACACTCTTAAAGCTGGGAGACCATTTAAACCCTCTGAGCCTCAGTTTTCTTATCCATAAAATGAGAACAATTATAACTCTAGCACCCTACATCATAAGACTGTTGTGATGTTCACATTAGATAAAGTATGTGAAATACAAGATAAATACAAAATTATCCCTGAGGAAAGGGACACTGTCTCCCACAAAAGGCTCTACCTCTGGACTCATGTCAACCATATTTATTCCTAGGAAAAAAAGCCTAACCCCAAAGACAGGGGATTAACCTTTTCCCCCAACCCTACTATCTGGAATATTATTTCAATCCTGAAATGCTGAAGAAAAATGTCTTTAACAAGCTTAGGCATAGCCCGTGTTTACAGTTTCCCATGTAAGGGATTAGCAGGATCCTTCATAGGAAGGCTGTTTAGCAAGCAAAGTAGATATCAGACAGAACAGCTATTATTTCTCTCCACAAAAGAAATGTTTAAAGCATAAAACACTCATGAACACACATTTAAAATATGAAACCATAACCTATCACTCCTATTATAGCCATGTAGGAGTAAAGACAGCTTTGTAGATGGATATTTTGGAATCACCTTACAAGTTCAAATCTTCCAGCCAGCCAAGCATAGCTCTTTAGACCTTTCAGAGAGATTCCCTACTTTCTATCCCTATCCCCATTTGGACATTCAAGTGAGAGTAGGCAATAGTTGTGTCCCAATCAATAGATCTCTTCCAAAAAGACCAGATGCTGTCTCTCCACCTTTATGGGGTACAGAATGAGCTACTCTTCTTAGAATAATTGCTAATCATCTTTGACACATCCCCAAATCCCATCACAGAGACCAAGGGACTGGCTCAAGGCCTAGATTTCGTATGTCTACCAAAAGTAGTTTGAACATATGCCTAGGTCTTTGGGAAGTTCCCCATTCTAAACCAATTGTTATTAATGGAATAATTCAAACATGTTTATTTGAATTATGTTATGTTCAACTTGTTTCCAACCATTTAATACGCAGCCTGACTAATGCCAGAGAGTTCCTTCTGTAACCATGAAGATAAATTTGTGATTGTTAAAATCAGACAAGTAATAAAACAGAGAGATGAGTGATTGCCAAAAGTGTTTGCCACTGTCTTGGAGGAGATATGTCATAAAGTCGAACTAAAAGAAAAATTCCCAATAGGTTGTAAAGTTTTCTCAATGCTCTTTTGTATAAATGACACTGTGCTGATTGCATCAAGCCTAAGAGACTTCTGGAGTTTGAAAAGTACTGATTGTTAAGACTGTGATGGGCACTTGGATGATCTGGAGAGCTTGAGAAAGAGTTAGGCCCAGAAATAAAAAGGAGGCAGTGAGATGACTGCATTGCATTTGAGAAATAGCAATGTTATTTTTAAAATATTCTTTTAATAATAATTTTCCTTGAAATAAAGACCCAAAGGGCAATGAAGAAGTTTATGAGGTTTATTCCCTACAAATAAGGAAATATAAATGAAAAGCAGAGCAAAGGATATCATCAAAGAAATGTAGAAGTAAATGGTAACTTATGGGAAGCCCAGATGTTTCCAAGGTAACCATATGATATGAAGAGAAAGTGAGGAAAGTTATTTTTAGTTTTTGTTTTTTGCTTTTTAGGAGGGGCAATTGGGGTTAAGTGACTTGCCCAAGGTCACACAGCTAGTAAGTGTTAAGTGTCTGAGGCTGGATTTGAACTCAGGTCCTCCTGACTCCAGGACCAGTGCTCTATTTATTGTACCACCTAGCCATCCCAAGTAAGTTAAACTCGTAGGAAAATATAGAAACAATCCCATGGAATGGTCTGGTATAAATGTGTGATGATGGGCATCATTAGTGAGAATAGGTACTTCATTAAAGTTATAGATCCATTTGACTATTGCTCATAGCCCCTAGATTTGGGGGGACAATACGTGCAAGCACCCTGCCCAGGGCCCTGGCACATTTCTGTGCTGCTGTAAAAGTGGTAAGCATTCATTAAGTGTTTGTTGAATATATGGTTAATTTTAAAAACTAAATTGGAGAGGCTAAACAAAATAACCACTGCAAATAACTTTATAGATGAAGTACAAGTGCAGAATTTGTGGTGACATCTGGTTTTTATTTTCATGTTTTTACTTTGCTGAGAGCCGAGCTGTTAACCTTTCCAAATTCTGAAGTATAACCCCAGGCAAATCCAACTGAACTCTTTCTCCAAGTCAATCATTGTCCAATTTCAAGGTGGTTTTGTTATAACCCTTTGGTTTAGAGGATTTTAACTTCTGCCAAAGGCATGTTACAAACCTACTGCTGTCTGTCTGCACTGTCTGCACCACATCCCAACATGGAGAAATATTTGATAAATCCACTCACAGAATAGCCAACTGTGGCACTGAGCAATGCTTGGAATGTTGATTTCTTAATAGGATTTCAAGGTAACCAGAGGTTTCCAAATAAAATGTTAATTACACAGAAAATATCTACCAATTGGGACCAAAGAAGGCATCTTCTTAATAATGGAACTTTCCACTATCCCTTGAATCAGCTCATTGTAAAAAATAATGAGGTCATTAGGATGTAGCTCATCAGATGAAAGAAATCCAGAGGAAGCTGAAGAGTAGAGCCAGTAGAGCAAGTTGGATATAAAAAGAAACAGGTGCCACAAGATATATGAAAATTCAGAGAATTCTTGCCAAGCTCAATCTCTTGTTGCTTAGCCCTAAACAGTAGGAAAACTCATTTTTACATTGTGCATGCTCATCTCTATCTTTGTGGTTTAATAAAGCCTTATTGAGAACAAAATTGGGAAATAGGTATTATAAGTAGGAGGATTGTTATTGTTATTATTATTATTATTAAAATCTTAAAGAGTGGTATTTCAGTTGAACCCTGAAGAAAGTAAAGAACTTGATGAGACAGCTGCAAAGAATGCCAGGGAAGATTTGATGGCAAGAAACAAAAATTCACAACTAGAGAGAAGTCATTTCAACTAGCTGGTTTGGAAAGCCAAAAACAGATTCTAGCACCCTGACTTCCTCACCGCCCAGGGACCTTTCCATTACTTTTTCATTACCTTGCCCTCCAAATCTCAGAAATATTGTCTTCTGGTTCTCTTTTCTCCCCATCTGTCACCCATTCTGTGGGGAGATATATCAAGTTGACAAATATTTATTAAGCAATCAACTATGCGCCATAAACTATGCTAAGCTCTGAAGATACAAAGAAAGACAAAAGACAGTTTCTGTTCTCAGAGAAAGAGAAAAAAAAAAACCAGAAGTTTTTATTTTTTTGATGGCTTAGGAAACCAGGTGGTCCCCATGTCATTAAAAGGTCAGCTAAAGTAGACATGGAATCAGGATAACACAAAATGAAGGTTAAAATACAAAAATAAGATGGAATTTTAGAAAAAGTAAAGGAACCCTCTGCAAATTCATGATTTTCTACTCTTATTGCAATGGGAATCATGATGTCAGGGTCTCTTTGGCAAAAGAAAAAGAAAAGACTACATCAACGCAGATATAAAGGACTATGAGAAGAATGGCAATCATGGTCCTTTCTCTGCTGTTCTTTGCCATAATTCTAGAAATGCCAGAAATATTGAAAATACAAGAGAAAGAAGCTAAAAATAACCAAAGAGTCAAAACTGTCTTTACTTACCAAGGACACCGTGACTTATTTTGAAAATCCTAAAGAATCAACAAAGAAACTACTTGAGACGACAGTTTCTATGTAATAACAAGATACTTCAAAAAACCTCATAATCATACCCACAAAAAGCATGATTCTTTCTTCATTATCAAGGGATACTGATTGCCCACTGTTTGATTAGGGAGGTTCAGGATTCACGTGAACGGAATACTTGGCACTCCGAAAAGACCCAATACAACTTCTTTAGAATATTTATTCAGAATATAGGCAAGTGAGAAAGAAACCAGAAAGAACAGAGTAACAGTCTTAGAAATAGCACAATAAGAGTGACTATGATTAATATATATGTATATTTACAATCATCACTGATGTCGGGAAACACCAACACCTGACCACACAAGCTGGGGAATCCTGGGTACAGTCGTCAGGGTCCCGCTGAGGAGGGTCCCAGGCAGGGCGTCTCCTCCATGGGTGAGATTCCAATTTGGGGTCTGAATCTTACAGTTTAAGTAGTGCTGAGAACAAAGAAGGCAGACTTCCAGGTGTTTTTTTCAGTAAGCATTGTATCTTGTGTGAGGCCAGGGAGGGAGAACAATCCCTCCAAGCCCCACCAAGAACAATGTTTCCTTGGAATGGCTAGTTCCAGGAGTGGGGCAGTTAACCATATCTGTTCTCAAGGTCCTGGCCAGGGTCCCAGGAGAAGAGCAGCCCTCACTTTCTCAGGATTCTCTGTTCCAAAACAACTCAGGGTAATAGAAAGGTCATATTGAGATGGGGCCTTGGTTTGTATAATCTTATTCCTTACAGAGGGGCTTACCTTGCCCCTTCACCCACTGAGCCAAAGAAGGCTTCCTTGAAAAGCTAGGGCTTTTAGTAATTTGTCTTAATTCTTATCTGTTTATGCAAGTGGTTATTTCCATGGATATTATTTTAGTCTTCAGGTATATTGTTCTCCTGGCCCTATTTAATACAGTTTTTATCTGTTTAAATGGCTCCATGATGGTTCATTGATGTAAGAGTTGTGTGTCTGACTCCCTTGTGTGTTTGTCAGTGAGTTACTACTATGGCTTGATAAGGCTTTGTCCCAGATTCCCCAATATCACCAGTGGGGCAGAGAATACATTTCATGTCTGAGTCAGGCTTACCCAACCCAGACATCTTCCTCTGAGTTCTCTAACTGGGCCATCTTCTTTTCCAAGTCTACCCTACCCCAAGGATTAAAGAAGAGGTCAACATAAGCTGTCCTTGCCTAGAAAAAGCCTGAACTGTCTGAGGGATGTCCTATCACATTTTGTTTTTGACTATACCCAGGGTAAGCTGTTCTCTGCATCATTTTCTAGATTAATTTATGCTGGGAATAAGATTTCTAGTTAATGGTTCTAAATCTAGGGCAGTATCCTACTCTACAGAACAGGCCCTAATCAATATGTGTCCTTTGGGTGACTTTGTACATATTTAACAAGGCTGAAAATTATTTTATAAAAAGCACCAACATTGATCTTTATTCTCTACTACAACTCCCAGAGTACCTATTAAAAAGTCATTCAGTCTATGAATATACCAAAAACAAAACTGCACTTTGTATTAAGTTTTTCTTTCAATGTTTTTATTATGATCTAGTTATTCTTGTTTATCCTGCTCTCAGGGCATGTGATTTGATCTCAGTATTTTCAGTTAAATGGAATTTTGTGATAAATCACCAAAACTGGGAATGCATGGTGCTTTACCTACTAATAAGAATATTTCATCTAGCCATAGAGCTACAGAAACAAAGGACTGCCAAAGTCATATAATCTAGCATCCTCATCTTATAGCCAATGAAACAAAGACCCAGAGAGGTTGTGTACCTGCAGTCAGACAGGTAGTAAGTGATGAAGGCAGAATTTAAATGTAGTTCCTCTGACTCTGGAACCAGTGTTCCTTATATAGTATAGTAGAAATACTACTGAAATAAAAGTATGAAGACTTGGGTTCTAATCTTTCCTTTGTCAATAACTAGTGACTTAAATCATTTAACTTGTCTTTTTTTTTTCTTTTTAATTTTCCCATCTCTAAAATGAGTAGATTTAAGGTGATTTTTCAGTTCCCTTTTGGTCTTAGTGCCCTATGATGCTAACTTTTCTAAAACTAGCTCCCAAATTTAGAGAGGTTTTCAAAAATCCCAATACTGCATCATAAGGAAAGGATGCTTCCTCAAAAGTAAGTTTTAAAAGTCATGGAAACTCTCTTCTTTAAAGGAACAAACCTTTATTTTAAGATTTTAAATCATTTGAATGGTAGTTTTGTAATATGCATTAAAATTGTATTCCTGTTTTCTTAAATAGAGTATCTGGAACATCAGTTGATATTTTCTTGATATTCAAGTTATTCATTGAACACTGAATTACGTTTTATCAATTTCATGTTTAAGTATAGACATTTTCATCTCTTTATTCACAGTATTACAGACTACTTTCCAAGAATTGAATAACCCACAGTCCCACCAATAGTGCTTTAGTATACTTATCTTTCCCTAATCTCTCCAACTGTTCACATCTTTTGTCCTTTCTGAAAATTTCCTGGCATTAAGGTGAAACCCAAATTTCTATTTCCCTTATCATTAGTTGCATCTATTTTTTTTATCAGCATTGAAAGATCACTAATAACATTACTCTACTCTCTTTGTATATTACATCATAGGGAAATAAGATGTTAGATTAAAGTAAACAATCGTGATATAGAAAACTCTTATGGGTGAAAATACCTGCCACTGATGAAGGCCGGTAATTTGCCTGTAATTTATCATCTTTGACAGTTGCCTGTGGTTCCAAGATGCCATATGACTTATACATGGTCAAACAGTTCCTGAATCAGAGGCAAAACCTGAGCCCAGGTCTTCCTGACTCTAAAGCTGACCTTTGTCCACTATACCAAACTGCCTTCCAAAGTGAACATTAACAATGATCAAACACATAAAATTTTCATAACTGTATTTTGTTTCTCACAAGATATAGCATCAAAAAATGAATCAGACATAATTTTACTTCTCACTAGACTGGAAGTCAGGAGACATGATTTCTGTTCTCAGTTCCCTCATTAAATTATTTTAATTTGGGCAACTTTTAGTGTCCTCTTAGTGGCCTTATTTCTTGTAAAACTAAAACGGGATCTTCAAATTTCCTTCCATTCAGTTCAATCTAATTCAAAATGGATTTATCAAGTATGTACTATATGTCCACCATTGTCCTAGGTCCTAAGGCTGCAAAGACAAAATAAAGCAATTACTGCCTTCAAAAAGTTTACATTCTATCAAGCTGGAAAATGGGCAGAGAAAATTAAATTTGAAATACGTACAAAGTGACTTCTGATGGGAGAGAACTTACTACATTTTCTGATCCTGCATATTATCATATATTCTCTTTCTTGTCAAAAGGTATTCTTGAGGCTATTAATTCATTTCTCATTTCTACTTTTCACTAGAGGAATTTTCATGAGTAATTTTGACTGAAATTTAAATGAAATCTCCCTAGGCACTTAGAGGCTTTTTCATTATTAAGGAAAATATGGTTAAGGAAGATTGATCTGCATTAAATTTTTACTGATGTGACTGGCTAATTTTTCATTGATGGGTGTGCTGTATTACAATGAATTTAGATAGAAAACAGGAGACACAATAATCTCGAATGAAGTAAATCCTACTAACAACCTACTGTGTTTCAGGCTAGGTGCTAAGAGCAATGAAGTTATCATTGCTTACTATTTGAAAAAAAAGCGTGGCCTTCTATAGTGATCTTTTTTAATCAAAATATATCATTATGTTTCAGAGGGAAACAACCAGGCCTCTACTGTTCTTGTATTTTTGAGTAAAAAAGCATAAACCATTTAATTGAAGCAATTATACATCAGCACCTTGCTAAATGTGTGAACTGTCTCTCTATGTCCAAATAGATCATTCCCCAGCTAAATAAAACATTTTAACAAGAGATTTGAGTCATTGCACAATCACTTTGACAAAGTGACATTCAAAGAAATATGCAATGAAAGCATTTTACTAAAGCACTAGAAGTATTCTAGGTCCTGGAGATATAAAGAAAAAAAAATCAAATCATCCTTACCTTCAAGAAGCCTACATTTTACTTGGCCAGAGGCAGGAGAGAGGGGTGGGGTAGGAGGAGAGAGAAGTAGCCCACATGTACATAGTTAAATATTTACCAAGTGAAAGGGAAGACAAAGCAATTTGGGGAGAAACTAGTAGCAAGAGGGTAGGAATAAGAAATGGTTTATGTAGGTGGAACCTCCTCCAAACCTTGAAGGGAACCAGAGACAGAAGTGAGAAGGAAGAGTGCTCCAGGCAGGTGGAATATTCTAGGTAAGTGCATGTAGGTGGGAAATGGAATATATCTCTACTTGTCCATGAATTTATCATTGCTTTTCCATTTTGAAAGACACAAAAGTTGTCAAATCTGGTAGCCTATCAGGAGCATGGCTGATGCTAACACAGTCACTTTCATCAAACCATCAAACCTCATTATGAGAATGACTAAGGAACTTCATACTTTGCTGTCGGGTTGTTGAGAACATCTTCAATTTAGTCACAGACTGATCCTTTATATTGTGTGTGTGTGTGTGTGTGCGCACGCGTGTGCAGGATAAAGCTATAGAATGCTAAGTTAGAAGTCACAAGCTGTGGGTTCAAATCCTAACTTTGTCACTCACTACCTGAACAACTTTGGGCATGTAACTTAACCTTTCTGTCCCTCAGTTTCCTCATCTGTAAAGTGATAGCGTTGGACTAAATGACCTCTGAGGTCCCTTCTAACTCTAAATCTATTAAAAATATATATGTGTGTATGTATATATTATATACATGTATGTATATGTGTGAAAGAGTGCAATACATAGGTGTATATATGTATATATTTGTATATGCATATATGTCTACATATACATACACATGCATATACATACGCACATATATACCTGTACATGCACATAATAGAATGTAAGTGTTAAAAGAAATAGCCATAAAAAGTATTCTAAGAACATTTTGATCAGGTAGAGAATACTTTTAAATCACACCCCCCGCTTCTGTCCTGTGCAAGTTGTCAGTCTTCATGATGGTCCTCTAGTTTTTCAGGATTTTCCCCTAGACCCCTGTCTCATCATCCAGAGCAGCTAGTGAACTGTGTGACTGCATGCTTCAGAACTGGGAGAAGTGTGGCAGTTGAGATGTTCAGGACAGAGTTGTCCTCTCACCTACTGGTTGCCTCCCTGGCTTTCCCAGGAGAGCAACCATAAGTCCCCTAGATGTCCCTTCTCTGCATTCTGTTGTCCACCCCAACTCCAATGGTCTACCACTGGTCTAAGAAGAACCCTGTGTGATAAGGGAAGTTTAGGCTGCAAAAGGGAACATGAGAGGGATCCTGGGGAGATTAGACTTTCTTCTACTCATTACTTTCCCATACATAATATCTGTATTTATTATAAAGTTAAGGTTGACACTGAACTCCCAGAAAGTACTTGGGCTGTTAGGCTGTAGGAATTTATGAGTACAAATTTTCCATGCTGCCAAAGGGAAATGAAGCAAGAATGGCACTTTGGTACTTGAGAGAAGATTTTTATTTTACATGAGGAACATGCAGTGCCTTGGGCTTGGTTAATAGCCCAGTGATCTATGGCAGGCTGCATGTATAATACAACAATAATGTACCCTAGAATTCACTGCTCCTCCTGCAGGTAAATTACCAAGTATAGATAGCTATTTCAATGTGAGAGGTTCCAGAAGACCCCTCTAGTGACTGTGAGATTCATGAAGTGCTAGTGGAAATCTCTTTCTATAATGAAAAGGAAACAAGGGCAGAGATTTAGGAACTGGGGATGTGTGTTGGAAAGATTAATTATAGGCATTCCAGCATTTCTCTTGCTTCTCTCTCCCCATCTCACTCCTCTCCTTTCCCATGTTATTTCCTAGTTCTGCTGCTGGGTCATCTGCCCTTTGTAGGATTCTAGCAGGACCTCACAGTTGTATTGGGTGGGATAATTACCCAAGTCCAGCTTTTCACCAACTCTTATGGATACAGTGGAAAGTTTGCAGGATTTGGAGTCAAGATGTAGGTTTGAAGCCCAACTTTGCCACTTACTACCTGTGTGACTGAGAATTTCTTAATCTCTGGACCTTGATTTCCTCATCTATAAAATGGTGGGAGTGGGGGTATCATATTGCCTATGCATTCCCTTCAAGCTCTTAATCTGGGATCCTATGACCAATATGCTTCCTATAGACTACTCTTATTCATATGTATAGCCTGGACAGTAGGTTTGAGATATTTTTACAATATCTGAGAGAATCAGATTATGCTATTAAATTTCATTAACAGAAAGGGGAGAGTACTTAGTGGGTTAGGATGAATAAAAAGAAGAATGAGTATTTTCAGGGTTTCCTATATAAGAGACTTTCAAGCAATCCTTTGGCTTTCAAGAGGGATATTGCATAGTTAGAATTGACAGGAAAACATCCTGTCACTTCATTTTTGGAAAAGTCAGCAAAACCATCATAACCACTCAGGCTCTTGGAAACAAATGGATGTTTTGTCTTCCTCTGTCTTAACCTATTATGGTAATACCTTAAGATTGGGTGCATTTAAGCATCTATCCAGTGAATCCCAGATGAATTTACCAATGAATGTATCAAAGACATCTTAACCTATTTTGTTGCATACTATTCATAGTCATAACTCTAATGGCTAGTGACATTGTGAAGAATGAATGGGGGACAGTCAATTACCATCAAGGTGTTCATGGCCAATCAACAGCATTTTCCAGGGCCCACTGTGTTTAATACATTAGGGACAATTATTATTGTTAATGTTGTTGTTAAACTATATTAGTAATGAATAAAAATAACATGGCCATTTATTCAGCAGATAATGCTTATCCAGTGCCCCTGAAGTCTTTTAATAATTAAAAAAACATGCTAAGATTTTGGGGACTCTGCGTATAACATTTCAGGGTTAACAAAGAGTTTTATGTCTATTATCTCAGTTGATCCCCAAAAAAATTTCTCTAAGCTAAGTAGGGTAGTATGGTACATAGAGAGCAGGCCTCAGAGCCAAGAAGACTTGAATTTAAATCCCACCTCTGACATATATTTGTTATATGACCCTGGGTAAGTCACTTAAAAGTTATAAAGAAGGTACTGACTTGCACATGTCAAGAAAATTTCTTCAACAGGGAAATCCCTATACCAGTGAAACTATATGTCCAGTCTCAATCTTTATTCTATACTGCTCAAAAGGTAACTGTAAGTCTAAATGATAATAAGTACCAACATAATAGTACTTTAAGGTTCAAAACTTTATTAGGTTGTTATTTATGGATAAGGAAACTGTGGCCCAGAGATGCAATGATTTGTACATAGTCAAGTAGCTAATAAGTATGAGAATAGGGAGTTATAGGCAGATCTTCTAATTCCAGGACAGCATTTTTTCCCCACCAACCCATTATGGCCCTTAGGTTAAACCTGATTTTTTCATAAAATAGTGGGATAGTTACATTTCTGATGCTAAAATTTTAAAATATAATTATATAAAAGGTAGACAAATTGGATTGCATTTGGATTTTACTGATGATTTTTCTGGTATATGGAACTCCTAATGACTTTCACATAATTTTCATGTGTCACAAAATATTATGCCTCTTTTGATTTTTCAATCATTAAATGATTTAAAAACATTCTTAGCTCATGACCCATATAAAAACAAGCAACAAGTTATAGTTAACCAACCCTTGCTATAAGACCATATGTGGTACAGCAGGTAACAATTTCATTGGTGAGGGAAGTTTCCTCATTGGGAGTTCCCCACATCAATAAAATCACAGGTCTGGTCCAATGGGCAAAATTTGAACCCAGATCTTCCTGATTTCACGTGCAGAACTCGATTTGCTCTATTCTGCCTCTACTGACAATTATTAGTACATGCAAAACTGTATTCACACATTAGTTATTAGTCTCCTATGTGTTCTGTTAAGCAAGATGCTCATGCCTTTTTAGGTATTAGTAACATAATAGTAATTTTTTATCTCTAGATTCTTTCATTGATCAAAGGTTTCCTGATTTGATCAGCTTCCTAGTAGGTGAAAGTAAATATATAGACCTTTGGACCATTAGAAAAGACATTGTGATGGTGCTGGTGATAAACACACCAACTTCTATAAAGAAGTTTCCATCTTCCAGCTGATGGAAACAGGGAGGTCAATATACCTATTTCCTCTTTGAATAAATTAAAGGTAAGCATTGCTATTTTCTCAAAAGATTAGATTTCACTTACATTTTGCTGAAAGACTAGTTCTTTCCATAAAACTATTCCTTACTGAAGTCTTACAAATCTTAATACAAGCAGGGGGTTGTCTGCTTTTATCAAAACTTCCCCAATAAAGACCTAAACACACACACACACACACACACACACACACACACATAATGTGCTGTATTTAGCACTGAACAGCCTTTCCCTCTGAATCATTACTGAGTTTTTAATTCCATCTTTGTATAATTTCATGTGTCATATTCCCATAAAGTGTCAAGAGATTGAAATAATGCCCATAAATAAATTTAATTCCATTCCCTAGGATCATGTTATAATTTAAGATAAAAGGCACTTTGTGTTTTTTTTAAAAATGGTATATTACTTTACAGAAATTAATTTATATCTATTTCATCCAACACTGCAGATCAATGGTCTAGGAGAATTTTGTCTTGAGTTAAATGGTGTAGAATTTAAAATATAAAGCAGTCTGGTTGAAATGTGGTTTTTGATGTAGATCAAGATTCTACATGCTTCTTAAACAATTCTGGGCAAATGAAGAATTTTGATTTATAAAGAGGGAGGACTAATTTATGGACATGAGTTTCTCATAACACCTGCACCAACAACTTCAGAAAGAATCACACCTGAATATTACCAATATGCCTTCTCTCAAGAAGCTTATACAGATGGCAAAATAGAGAAATCCATCTCTTGCTTCCTGTTTGGCAGAAATTGCTATTCCCTCTGAGTATTAGGTAAAGTACAGACAGATGACAAATTTGGCTAAGGCATCACACCCCCGGCCCATCTGCCCCAATCACTCCATATTCTTGGGCCTGCCCACCTATCCAAGTACATCAGGGCACTGCCACAAGTGCTCTCCACATTTGCCATCCCTCCCTTCTAGTACCCAGAGGGAGCATCTGTCCTCAACTGCTGCTTTTGAGAGTCTCATTCACATCATGAGCTCATGTCTTATTTTATGTGCGTACTAGATACAAGTTCAGCAAGCCATGGGTTAAAGTTGTTTTCTTTTCTTTTTCCCCCTGATTTGGGATTTGTGTTGCCTCCTACCATTCATTGCTCTCTGCTTTGCTTCACTGAGAGGCTCACATTTTCAATGAACCAGCTTGTCTGTTCTTCAACATTTTTTTTATTTGGGTCAGTCTTTGCGCTAGCCAGTCTTAGAGATTTCAGGTAATATAGACAAAGCCTCACAATCAGTTTGAAAAAACTATAGATCTTACTATTGGTGTATAAAGCATTTCAGTGGACAAAATCCTTCAAGGGCATGATATGTTTAATTTCTATGACACATCCAGCCCCAGGTCCTACTTTGGCTAAGTTTAAAGAAATGAAGTCACTCAAGTGGATGGCTAAACTCCAATCCAGACTCAAAACCATGGTTTAGCTGCTGCCTCATCCTGGGTCTTCCCTTAGTATCTAGGTCCTCCTTACCTTGGAACATCCCCCCTCTATTTGGCTTTTTTACTCTCTGCTAGGTCAGCCCTCTTCTCCCACTTCTGAGTTCTTCATAGAACCTCCATTAGTTTTTTTCCCCCTGGAACCTCTATTTTATGGAGTGGCCCAGCCCAGGAAATCTTTGCTTTCCTCCCAACTCTGTTCTTGAATTTCTAGACTCCAAAACCATGCCCCATTCCTTCGTTACCGACCATATTTTTCATCTCCCGGTCATGTGTTGTCTTCTCCAATAGAATGCAAGCTCCTTGAGAGGAGGCATTGTCTTTCTTTTTTACTTCTATTTGTATCTCCCTGCTTAGCACAATGCTTGGCATGTAGTAATCACTTAATAATTATTTGTTTCCTTCCTTCCTTCCAATCTAGGACAAGCAAACTCCAACAGTCTTCAAATATTCCAATCAAAAGCAGGTCAAATAAAGTTAAACTTGGGTGGGGAACTTTCAGAGGTTAGTACAGGGATTGCATTTGCTGATATTCCCAGCACCTAACACAGTGCTTGCCCCAGAATAAGTCCTTTAAACATGCATTTTCACTCATTCATTTAGTCAGTCTGTCTGGGGGGGGGGGGGGGTCTATGCCTATATATATCCCTCTTCTATAATGACCCAATGCAACAATCCTGCAGCATTATGTAGCAATACATATAAATATCTTTGAAGAATGAAAACTGTGTGGCAAAGGAACAGGTTGATTTCAACTGAATAGAAATGGTGACTCTTGCTAAATCTCTCATCTGATGATAAGTAGAAGCAATTTTCCTCCGTGTAAAAACAAATCCAAATGAGTTTCAGTAACAAACAAATTTAAACCATAGTTTCATCTAATGTCATATACTTTACTCATCCAAGAGCTCTTGTGTGCAGTTTAGTTTTCAAGCTACCACATTTTATCATCATTTCTTAATTGGTGACTAAGCCTAGTAAAAACATATCAGCTGCTAAGGAAGGTAAAAGCAGGAAGTGACAGGATTATGATAGATTTAAAACTAAAAGGGATATTAAAGACTATCTAGTCTGATCCCTTCCTCCTTTTTTTTTTTTTTGTAGTTCAGGAAAGGCTCCCAAAGTGAAATGACTTACCCAAGTTCACATAAGTATTAAGTGAGATTCAGGATTGGAACCCAGGTCCTCTGACTCCAAGATCCAATGCTCTTTCCATATGGAAGTTTTTACATTCAGGCTGGCACCCTTGGCATAACAAATTCATGGGCATTGACTCTGAGTAAATACCCCTGATGGCTGACCAACCAGTCAATCTATGTCCCTAGTAATGTGTTCATATATCTCTACTACTCCCCCACACTACCCTACCTTGATTTGTCCCTCAGTGTACCACCCCTCAAAATTTCCAAATTCATTTCAAGAGGAACAGGAACCCAAAGGACTTTCCTTGATGGTTCTTGACCCAGACAAGGACAGAAATGTCATGCTAACCCAAATGAACTAGCATTGTGCTTTCTTGATTCTAAAGGAAACCTGGCAGGTCACAACAGGCAACATGCATTTATTAAGTCCTTAGCACTGTGCTAAATGCTGGCACTGAGAACACAAAATCATCAAGTTGCTTCAGATTGTGAGTAGCTGCTAAGCTGCTTGAGGGGCCAAGGAGAGACTCAGTGAGATAAGAATCATTAATGCATTTCATCAGATGGATGAGAAAGTGTTGATTTAGAGTGTATTGTCATTGTTGTGGTTTACTAAATGATTTTAATGAAAATAATAATTTTCATTTATGGACCCCTTTGTTTTGCCCATAAACTACTTTTTAATTCTCAGGAATCAGTTCTTCAGTCTGCCTTTCTGGGCATTTTTCAATCTGGAGTTCTGGGTTTCTCCAATGTGACAGAATCCTACATTCTGCTGAAGAGCTTCTGTTAGGAAGGATCATCAAATTGTAGACTTAGAGGCCATCTCATTCAACCTATCATTTGAAAAATAAGTGATCTGGTAAAGTGATTTGACCAATGTCGTACAATAAATGGCAGGAAAAGGATTTGAACTCAAAACCTTTGACTCCAAGTGCAATATTCCCTCCATTGTACCATTCTCTCTCTCTCAGTGATCTAGGCTGGTAATATGTGACATTTTGCTTTTTAGTTAGGTTAGATATAAATTTGAAAGGGAACATATAGGTCCACTGGCCCCACAACCTTCTAGGTAAAGAAACAGGTTCAGATAGATGGTGAATTACCCAAATAACAGATAATAAATGCCAGTTCTAGGACTCAAATTGGATTTTCTTGACTCAGAAGGATAACCAACAAAAAGTCCATGCTTCACTAGCATTTATACAATAAAATAAGGCATAGAGAAAAAGATGTAAAAGATGTTAGCTAGAACTATAGTTCTTCAAGGAGAAATGCCACAGGAACAAGTGAAACAGAACCATGGACAGAGCCAGAAAGAGGGCTATACAGTTATCCCTTCCACATCATTACTTTCTCCATCATGGTTTTGACATATCACAGATCAGCACAAGAAATTAAATGGTAATTTGGGGGCAGTTTTTCAGAACCTGCACATGACATGAAAAAGCCAGCAGACAACATAGAAAAAGGTCAGAAACTCAGAAATGTGATAAAAATATATGTATGGTATTGTATAATACCAACCCAAAATTTATAATAAGGTACTGTAAACTCCATAAAGAAAAAATAAAAAAAATCAGCCTTCTTCTTTGGCATGAAGGGAGGTCAAAAAATAATTGACATGGATTTCTCAGACCACAGGGGCACCATGCCTCTGACTCCTCCAGTATGAGAGGGATAACTGCAGAGGGATACAGACTACACAGAGAGAGAATCACTAGAGACAAACCCTCCTTCCTTCTCGGAACCTTGTTCAAGTAACAGTGGGAAAAAGAATAGGAAGTAGTGGGTTGGAGGAAGGAAGGAAGGAAGAGTAATAGTAACAGTTGCAGCAACTCAAGGTCACAAGAGACTGAGAAAGTGGTTTCCTTCCATAAAGACTATCTCTGATGGGCTTCAGATCCTAGGGAGTCTCACTTCTGTAAAAGGGATAATGCCACATTTGGTTATGCCATCTTACACCATTTTACACCTGCAATACCCCATACTCATATGACAATTGTCTTGTTTCTAAGATCTTTGCTGTTGTTGATGGTATTATTGAATTATTTATAGGGTTTTATGCATATTTGTACTGTTATTTTCATTATTTTTTCATTCAATATTACTTCAAATATCTTCACCTTTTTAGTAATAACTGTTTTGCATAGAGAAAAGCTCATATTCTTGCAAAAATGGAAAATTAATGCTAGTTGGAAAGATTTCAATACTCTTCTATCAGAATAAGGTAAATGAAATTTTAAAATAAGTTGCAAACAAGTTAAAAATACAAAGAAACTAGATTTGATAACTATGTGGAGATATTACTGGAAAAACTAAAAAAAATTTCTCCAAACACATCTGAAATGTTCAATATATATATATTGGTCACACAGAATTTAGAGAAGAGCATATTGTACGTACTATATTTGTAAACCATAATAGCAAAAAAAAAAAGACAATCAATTCATGCTGAAAAGATACAAACCTCCACGGAAATTTAAGAATAGTTTGTTTAGCTAAAATTAATTTATTTGAAATGAGATTACATAAAAAATAATTGTGACAGAAATGCCATACATAAAAATTTATGGGATGCATTCAAAGAAATATTTAGGAGAGGTAAATTTTGACACTGAATTGACAAGACATCAGTGAAATAAAAATTAATTGTTCTTCATTTAAAGAAAACAGAAAGTTAACTAAAAATGAACTGGAATATTCAATGAAAACAAAGGGAGGAGTTTACCCATATGATAGCATACTTAAATAAAAATGGAATAAAAATCTAGAATGAATAAAGAATAGATTTAAATTTATAATAATATACATTGCTTCATCAAAAATACTCAATATTGAAATGGATCTGTGGTCTCATTGATTCAGGAGTTCCTGTCAAAAGTGAAAACTGTATTCCATCCAGTCTACCCAATTCCATGGGACTTCTGTGGGTCTCATTTTCCTTATCTATGCAAGAAAAAGTTCCATTAGATGAGCTCTCAGGTCATTTTGAACTCTAAGACTATGATCCTGTGATTCATTGAAAATTGAAATGGGGTGCCAGTTAGTCCGGGGGAGGCTAGGTGGCACAGTGAATAGAGCATGGCCCTGGACTCAGGAGGACTGAGTTCAAATCTGACTTCAGACGCTTAACACTTACTAGCCGTGTGACCTTGGGCAAGTCACTTAACCCCAATTACCCTGCCCTCTTCCCTTCAAAAAAAGCAAAAGGAAAAGAAAGAAAGAAAGAAAGAAACAAACAAACAAACAAACAAAAGAAAATTGAAGTGATGGGAACAGAAGAGATTTACAAGGGATAGAGTGTTGCTACAGAAAAAGGTTCACAATGGAGCTTTGAGAAGTAGCCATATTTAAAAGGAAAGAAGAGAATGAACCACTAAATGAGACCATGAATGAATGATCTTAAGAGAAAAAAAAAAAACAATAGTGAGGAGTACCACAGAAATCAAAAGATTGGTCAAGGGCACTATATGTTGGGTAAAAGTCCAGGTTTCACCGTTTACAAAGTGCTTTACAGATTTTATCTCATAATGACTTCTCCACAACCCTTAAGGCAGATAGTTTCATTATTATTAACCTACCCCACAATAATGTTCATCATTATCAACAAGTGGCCATTAAATGACCATTTCTTTGCTATTGATATAGGGCAGAACTGTACTTTTAAAACAGTGTATATTAATTCAACTCCTCATGTATCCCAATTATTATTTGAGTATACTTTGCTCTTTCTCACTCAAGTAATTTAATAAGCTGAAGTCAAACAAATGTCTCATTCTTGCTGTCTCATCAAAATGGCAGCATTAAGATAATGAATGATGTATTTTTCCAGGCTAAAGATGATGTGCTGTTGGCCTTTGTAGATATCTAAGTTTCCTTTCTTTTCCTGCTGTGACCAGACAATCAGAATAAATAATTTTCAATCATGTGAATTTGTAGAGCATATTGACCTGATGGAGTAAATCTTATTATTTAGTATACAGCAAAAATAGGATTCCAAAATACCTCAGTGAGCTGAAAAGAGAGGCCAAAACCAAAGTGACATCTACATAGACAAATACAGCCCTGCCCTTCGACTCAAAGAATTAATTGCATAAAAAGTCTACAAAGATCTGGCTTGACTGAAATAAGTTTCTGTTGGCTCTAAGCACAATGTAATCCAACTATGTGATGAGGATGCTAAAATTTTTTTTTTTAAATAAGTACAATATTCCCCTAAGTCAATAGATTTCCTGTACAAGGAAATTATCAATACCCACTGTATTCTACGCTAGTATTTGCAGAATTGTCTTCAGCTCTGGGAACAACTTTGAAGAACATGGACAAACTAGATAATATCCATCCTTTCATTGAAAGTATGAGAGTTCCTCAAGAGCAGATTCAATGATTTTCCTTCCTTTGGTACAGTGGCTAATATATAGTAAGTATTTATTAAATGCTGGCCAATTGACTGACTGAACAGAATACTCAGAATGGTGGTGGGTCTAGCAACCCTTTATATAATATATGCATGAGGCAGATGGAGATGTTTAACATAGAAAAGAAGAAATGTAGGAGGCTATGTACATTATTTCTATCATAAAATATTTGAAAGGTTCTTACGTAAAGGTGTGATTAGAGAATGATTATATCATCAGGGAGCAAAACTCAACCTAGGTGGTAGAAGTAATAGGTAAGTGCATTTCAGGTAAACATAAGGAAAAAAATCTCCGATGACTAGGGGAAGGACAACGGAGTGGGCTGCCTTTTGCATTAGTGTCATACTGTCCCTGGTGTTTCATCAGAAATTGAATGGTATTTATTAAGGACATTGTAAAGGCTACTCCTAGTTCAGATTGGTATTTTACTGTACAATCTCTATGGCTCTTTTTTTTAACAAACTCTATAATTTTATTCATTTTAAAAATAGTTTTATGGGGTTTTTTTTCAGTGTAGAGAGCTACTGGGGATAGACTTCTTCTACAAATCCAGATTAGCACCCTCTTTGCACTAGATAGTCTAGGGCAGTGGTTCTCAACCTTCCTAATGCCACGACCCTTTAATACTCATGTGTGGGCATATCTGCATGTGGGTGTACCTGCCTGGAGATGGATAGAGAAGTGGTGTCTCAGTTCCCAAGACCATCGGAAATATGTGTTTTCCGATGATCTTAGGCGACCCCTGTGAAAGGGTCATTCGACCCTCAAAGGGGTTGCGACCCACAGGTTGAGAAATGCTGGTCTAGGGAGTTTCCTATGGCATCAGGAGAGTAACAATTGTGCACAGACTCACTTGACCAATATGGGTCAGAAACAAACTTAGATCTAGAACTCCATGAATCTGAAGCAAATTCACAATTCACTATGTCACACTCTTTTTCATGAACAGAAATTGTCAAAGTTCAGTTTATGTTTTTAGTTCTTTATCTTACATCAAAAATTTAGGCTTATTCCTGCCATCAAAGATGTTTCATTTGTAGCTCATAGATTGAGCTGGTTGGTCCCCATATAGCATCTTCTGACTTCACAAGATCATTTAGCATAGGTTTACAAGAGTTCATTTTTAATACATGTGTAAATCAGGAGACCATTCAACCTGAGGTTTCTACTCCAGCAAGGCCCAACAACTTTTTCTTCAATTTGTCCCTATACAAAATTAGATGGGGCTTAGTAATAATGTAAATATCCCCTTTCTGTGAACTACTTTCATTGAGAAGAACAGAGCTACAAATTCTATATATGAGCAACTCAGAATTATAGGATTTTGATGCAATATCAAATGGATAGTTACTGAGTGTCTACAAAAGGACTTTGTGATTGTAAAGATATGGCAATGCTTGATCAAGAAAGTCATATCAGACTAACCTTATTTCCATTTTATAGGGTTACTGTGGAAGTGCTGGGACTTGGTGAAGAGAGAATTGGCCTTAGATGTAGGAAGACTTGACTGAATTTATGTCCTTCTGACACATACTGGCTTGTACAAATTAGGGTAAATTACCAGAACTTTCAGTGCTCTAAGTAACTCTGTAGTACTATAAATTGCTGAGGAGCAGCCAACTTACATTGACAGGAGAAATTTCCATCTCTGGTTGTTCCAAATACCATTGTGTTATTCATCCTTAATTTTTGAAGAGGACCAATAAAATCACAGCATGATATCTTGACTTATGTGTGAATTTGACTTATGTAAGGCAAAGTTGAGTCATTTCTCAATCTCTCTCTCTCTCTCTCTCTCTCTCTCTCTCTCTCTCTCTCTCTCTCTTTTTTCTTCCAGAGTCATTGAAAACAAGTGGCAAGACAAAAGTGAGGATGACTGGCAGTGGTCTGGGGTACAGTGGATGACTTTATCATCTTCAGTGTCTGACCAAACCCTACACACTCCACACAACCTGCTTTAGTTGTCTTTATGACTACTAGAACAAATTGTTCTCATTGGTTCCCTATTCTAGTGTAGTCACAGATCTGTTCCCTATCCCCCACTGGTCATGGAAAATGCTGCAGATAGAATTACCTTGAGTTTAACCAAGTAGTTAGTAAAATCATCCATTCCATTCTTATGAAAATGGGAGAAAGCTATAAACTGGCAAAATGATTGTACAATTAGCTAGATTTGGAGCTAGATGAAGAGACAGAACCAAAGAGTAGGTCTGATGTCTGCTTGGAATGGTATCTGTAAGTGGAATGGCCTAAGCATCTTTTTTTCTACACAGTGATATCAAGTATTTTATTACCAATTACTTTACTGAAGGAATATATGACATTCTTATATTTTTGCAGGTGGTACAAATCTGGGAAAGATACCAGTGTACTCGATTGTACAATCAGGATCCTACAGGATCTTAACATCCTAAAATTTTGGGTCAAATCTATTATGTTGAAATTTAATAAGTATAAATAAAGTCTTGGACTTAAGGGTTTTTTTTTTGTTAAGTCAGCTTCATAAGATAAAATAGGCATGGCTAGATGGTACTTCATCAGAAAAAAAAATCTTGGGGTCTTAGAGGGCTAAGACCTCAATTTGGAGTTAACCATCAGCTATGGCAACTAAATAAGCTAATTAGGCCATGCTCCACTTCCTTGACTTTGTGCCTTTTCATTGGCTATCTCTCATGGCTTGAATAGTCTCCCTTCTCATCTCTGCCTTATGATGAATTTCCTAGCATCCTTCAAGACAGCTCAAATTCTACCTTCTGCAGAGAGTCTTTTCTGGTTCCCCACCATCACCACTGCTACCAATCACTAGCATCCTCCCTCTGAAATTGCTTTCCATATACTTTGTATATAATTTATATGTACATTTTTTGCATGTTGCCCCCTATATTAGAGCTTGAGCTTCTTGAGGGCAGGAACTATAAGTTTTGTCTTTTTTAATTCAGTGCCTATAACATAGTAAACTTAATAAAAGCTTGTTGATGAACCAAATGATGTTAAGAAAGGCATATCAGAAAAGAACAATAAGGCTACAATCCCTCTGTGTTTTACCTTGTTGAGACCATATCCAGAGTATTGTGCTCAAATCTGGGCACAAAATTTCAGGGAAGCATCTAGAAAAAGGCAATCAGGATATCCTAGAGCTCTTGCCCAGTGAAGCTCTATTGAAAGAATGGGAGAGGGGGCGGAGCCAAGATGGCGGCATAGAAGCAGGAACATTTCACAGCTCCCACATAATCACCTCAAATACCCATAAAATATGACTCTAAACAGATTTTAGGGCTCCAGAACTCACAAAATTACAGAAAAACACATGTCCCACTGAAGGTAGCTCAGCAGGAGGGACAGGAAGGGCTCATTGTAGCACGCTGGGAGCTAAAACCAGCCTGACCTGAAACCATGGCTTGGCCCCAAGGCCAAGAGGGATGATGGAGGGGAAGGTAGTGGGGGGTAGGGTTACTGGAAGCACACACTCCTGTAAAGGTACAGGGACAGAGTATAG
>CM053591.1:158146765-158160477 GCA_028646515.1 Pseudochirops corinnae | reverse complement strand
AGTAAATGGTTTCAGAGGAAATATCTCTAGGCTGGGGGCAGGGAAGGGACAGAGTTAATGCTTTACAGCTGGGGGGAGGGAAAGAACAGAGTTAATGCTTTGTGGCTTTTACAATAGGCCAATGTTACAAACTGATGTTACATACATAGGTACTCGAACACAAATGAGATTTTTACAGATTGAAGTTAACAAAATCACCCCAAAATATTCCAGAGGCACCTCATCATTAGTCTGAATGCAGATTGAAGCATAATTTTAAACTTTATTTTTCTTGCTTTTTGTGACACAACTGATATAGAAGTATATTTTACATGATTTCACATATATACTGTATATCACATTTCTTGACTTCACAGTGGTTGGGGGAAAGTGCTAGGGAGGGAGAGAAATGGCAGGTCAAAAATTTTTAGATGTTAAAAATAAATAAATAATATTTTTTAAAAAAAAATCTTTTTGACTGATTTATTGACCAAGGAAAAAAGAGATTGTAGGCAAACAGAAGAAAATGCTCAATTTCAGAAAGGAAGCAGATGCACAAGTGAGGGAAGAGAAATAGCATCATTTTGAAAGCACTGGAGATGAAACCCATATTGCTGTGTTGATTTCTTTACCTTATAAGACAAAGAGATATCGTAGCTGTAGCCTGTCAATCGGAAGCCAGCTGAAAACAAAAGGAGGTTCAGGATTTCTTCACTTCTAGAAGATATAGATAGATAGATAGATAAATAGATAGATAGATAGATAGATAGATAGACAGATAGATGGATGAATGGATGGATGGATGGATGGATGGATGGATTGATGGATGGATAGATAATGTACAACATAAGAAGGGAAAGAAGACACAATGATATAAAAATCCCAGCAGAGCAATACATTTCAGATAGAAAATACTATTAATTAATATAGGTTCCTTTTCTCACAATACGCTAATAGCATTTATAGGATATTACAATTATTACAATGGAAGATTTTTTTCCTTTTCTCAACTTTATGTATCTTACATAGGAAATTGTCAGAGTAGGAGTATGGTACATGGGAAAAGATCACTGGTCCTGTAGTCAGAGGACGTGGATTCAAATCCTGCCTCTGAAAATTTTTATTTTGGACAATTCACTTATCCTCCCCTGTGCTTCAATTTCCTCACCTATAGAAGGAGGCAGTGATGCCAGAAGACTCCTCCATCTTTAGATTTATCTATCATTCTAATGTCAGAATTCAAGGGTTAGAAGAAACTTTGGAGGCCATCTAATCTAATCTATACATTAAAGGAATCCCAAGTGACCCAAGCTTTGCTAGAAGACTTCCAAAGAGGGGAAATTCTCCATTACTCCAGGTAACCCACTTCATTTTTGGACAGCCCTTCTTATTAGGAAGTTTTTCCTGAGTCAGGCCTAAGTTGGTCTCTTTGCCATACCCATCCCCTTTTTTACCTCTAGGCCTACGCTCTGGACCAAACAAAAGAAGACTATGTTCTATTCCACATGACAGGTGTTCAAATACTTGAATATGGTATTGTGTCAAAATATATTGTTTTAAACTCTCAGACCCAAAGTTTAAGATGCCTGGTATGAAGAAAATAGAGAAGACATATGAACTGGAAAAAAATCTAGTTTACAAGGAATCATCAGACAGGTTAGAATTAAAACTAAGAAGGTGCACAAGTTTTTGTGACACTCAAAAAAACAGAGAGATCAGAGTATCCAGGAGAAAAGGTTGATGGACAGGGTCAAAAGCCATGAAAAATCCAAAGAAGATAAGGATAGAAGAACACTGGTGACTTTGGAGAGAGCAGTTTCAGTTGAATGATGAAGTTAAAAGGCAGACTTCTATAACTAAAAGCAAGTGGGAGGATTGTAAAAGACCTTAGCTAAGAAGGGGTATAGAGATAAAGAATATTAGTCAAGCAAGGATTGTTGGACCAAGTAATGGTTTTTACGATGGGGGAGACAAGGGCACGTTTGCATATGATTTAATACATAAGTACTAGGGAGTCCTGAGGATCATAGAGGTTAAATGACTTGCAAATGGTCTCAAAGCTAGTGATGCATCTAATAATACATACTACACTATACCACTTCTATGCCTTGTACATAGCAAAAATCTGGTATATATTTATTGAATAAATGAATATGTTGTAAAGAAAATAAGTGGTGTTCTGAGCTTAGAAATCTCAGAGAATAGTGAAAAGTATTAAAAACATACAGTAGCAAAAGCTGGGGCTTTTTTTTAAATCTCATTTCCACCAGCCTAGTTTGATGTTACAAAATGTCATGTAACTGACTCTTGAAGGCTCTGTCAGCAAAACATGAACTTGAACAGCTTCTATCATCCTGCAAAGGCTTTGAATATAGCACTAAATGCTTTCAAAGAACAAATGTAGCTAAATAGTGAGAGAGTAATTAATGCCTTTAGACTAGTCACTGAATTATGAACTATGACCAGGACAACTGACAAAACAATGAAAAATACATGATCCCTTCCAGTTTTTTTCTGAATTACTTTTGCTTCTGCAGTTATAGTGGCAGAATAGTAGGAAAAAGGCATTTGATGCTCAGACGTTTTTTAGATTGTCTACAAATACTAATTTAATTGTTGTTATTCTAAATAAGAGAGCCTTGTCCAAGGACTAATACAAGAATATAATGTGGGAGAGGATGTAATAAGTTGGAAATTCTAACTACAAATGAAATCATAAGAAAAAAAGGAAGGCAAAACTAAAGGGAAATATGTCTCACAGATACTACTTAGAGGAACAAATAAAAGAGTTGGCACAGTTGGCTTTATCCTGCAAAGAATCAACAAGAAACGTGAGTTTGTGTTATCTCATATTGCAGTGCTCAAGATAAGTATTTTCAAAAGTATCACTGTAAAAATAATTTCAATTTCTGCAGCAATATCTGTTTCCAATAAATAAGGGGTAAGTAAATTTCCTGAAGAATATGATAAAAAAATGTCAAGTAAATCAATACATGATTTTATACTTAGTAACTTCAGTACAGGGAAAGGTCAGGAAAAAATAGACTGGAAAATATGGTTCAGGAGGGAAAAAACTTAGAGGAGTCAGAAGATTGTAAATTCAATAGAAGCCTTACATTTATATATTGTGATTAATTACTTTGAGTAATTGTAAGTGCTAGATAGAGTAAAGGCCAAATAATATCCCCCCCAAAATTGATATTTAATGAGTGACTTAGCAATGTGGAAGTGATTCCCAAATCAAAAATCTGTGTATCATCAGACCTATAACTTGTTAGAGAAAAGTTGAAAATTAATGTAAAATATATAAATGTTAGCTATTATTATCATTAGAAGAATAAAAATGAGACAATACATGATGTACCAGTATAACAATTATGACCACACTTATTTAAAATGTTGGTTGATGTCAAAAATTGGGACATAAATAGAGAAAAACAAACACTAACAAAAGCTATAACAATCTCCTATGTAAAACAATAGCCATGATGAGAAGACTAAATGAGTCTAAAAACTACATTGGTAATCCAACACCTGATCATCTCTCTAAGTTTAGAGACAATGAATCCAAAAGCAACCCAGTTTAGAAATAAACTTGTTCATAAAATCTTATGGAGGGGGATATTAGAAGATCACGATTGGTTTTTCCTCATAAAATAGTGAGTAGTGGTAGAAAAAGGAGTTAGGGAAAATATGGCAAAAGATCCCATTAAACAGTCATCCTAAGAACATTTAATAGTGAAACTATGCAAAAGACAACAAAAATGGAAATCTAAAAAGCTTTTTATAACAAACACTTGTCAACATCAACGACAGTAGGATTTATATCTATATATACATATATATACATATATATACACACACACACACATATATACACACACACATACATATATCTGCATGTATGAGTATATGTATGTGTGTATGTGTGTAAACTCTAACATCACATTCCCAGATGTATTGCATGATGAAATAAATAACAACAACAGTAATAGCATTTATCCTACAAATATCTCATTTGATCCTCATGGCAACACTTGGAGGTAGATGCCCAAAAGGGATTCCTCTTTTATTTGGAAAGTACTTTGCAATCTAAAAGCACTATAAATACTAGTTGAGTCAAGACTAAAACCTAGGTTTTATGGTTCCCTTTCCAGTGTTGCTAATACATTTTTTTTCTTAGATTAGATGATTTGATGTTGGGGTTATCTTGCAAGAGATTTTGGAGAAGAAAATAAAGGAAGGAGGGCTGGGACATAATTTGAGCCTTTTAAGTTAACAGTGGTTTGTATGATCTTAAATACAGTATGCATCTGAATTTAATTAGTGAATCAAAATTGAGGTTTGTAATGGTAATGTAATTTGAATTTGAAGATCCTTTTGTATTAGCAAAGGTAACAGGTACTTAGCACTTAGTAATTAATCAAGCCTCTGTTAAAGAAACAGAAGGTATGAACCCCTGTTGCTGATGTAACAGGAAGGGGTTGAAACAGGAAATGGCTGAAACAGGAAGGAGCTAATGTGTATGTATATAAGGAGAAGCCCCTGCTAGGTTAGAGAGATCTTCTTGGACCCAAGTTCTGGAGGCTAAGGAAGAGAGGCCCAGGTTAGAGAGAATGATTTTTATTTTGGGAACCTGGATGAAGTGATTTTGAT
Organism: Pseudochirops corinnae; assembly: GCA_028646515.1. NCBI lineage: Eukaryota > Metazoa > Chordata > Mammalia > Diprotodontia > Pseudocheiridae > Pseudochirops > Pseudochirops corinnae. The sequence continues at coordinate 158,155,842 of CM053591.1, read as the reverse complement.
TCTGGGAACCAGTTTTTAAACTTCTGTTGAGTCCAAGGGCGAGCCGAGCGGCTGAGGATTTCTGAGGACCAGCCAGAGCTGCAGAAGACTGAGGAAGCATGACTGTGGTGCTGGTATTTTGTCTGTGGCTTTGTTAAGCCTTGACTTCCCAGGAACAGAGACTGTGAAGGATTTAAGGTGGACTGGATGCTGTGAGCTTCAGCATGGAACAGGAACTGCACAGAGAGCTGGACAAGGAACTGGGAGCTGTCTACCTTTGAACCCAATTGATAGTTTGGTGAATCCAGGTAGAATAATAGAACCGTAGAAGGGAATCCAGGGAATCTGAGAGGCTACCACAGGTCAAGAGGAAGAAATCTTCCCGTGGATACTGAGTAGTGACTGATTAAAGTTGCAACTTACTTATGACCTTGAAATTGTAACTTATCTGTGACTGAGGGGTGGATGGCCTGTGCATTTTACACTACCCCTTAAGAGAGTGCTGAGTAGTGACTGATATTGTAACTTAGTGTGCCCCATGAGTGGAGAACTTTGACTTTTGTATTTTGTGACCCTTAAGGAGGCCTCCTTAAGGATGATTAAATGATTGAGTTGATTGAATGATTGAGTTACTAAGTGATTGATTGACTAAATGATTATACTTTGTTCAAAACTATGTGACCACTGTGGTAAAAACTATGTGGCCATTTTAGTGATATGTTGTTGTCAATGCTGTATTTTGATTTCTGTGAATGTTTTGCTCTGATTTGTTATTGAATAAATAGTGTTCACTATACTGTATAATCAGAACCTTGAAAGCTGTTCAAAGCAGCATTCTTTGGGAAAGCTGCTTGTGCTTGGCTTTACAAAGTTATATATTAGAAATGATTCCTTAGAATATTGAGGGTAATACATTATTCCATCAGGGTCAGTACTCTCTACCATGACATAGATTTAGATCTCTCCTTGACCATCATTCTGTTGGATTTCTGGTCCTCTTCTTCCACATATCCTCTAGAGAAGATATTCTTAAGATGCTGAAGACCCTTTTTCCAGGTTCTTAGGGTATCTTGCAGACACAAGTCTTCCACTCAGGTCACCCAAATATGAATGCTAACAAAAAGACTAATTATTCTAGAAATCTCAGTTGTGTGAGACTACTGGGGCCTTATGGTAGAGAGGAAGACCAGGGGGTCCCTACCAAAAGAGCAATTTGTTATAAAGGGATCACAAGTGTTTGTCACAATATAGAGCCAAGGCAAAGCATGAATTATTTTGAGATAGTAAAATAATATCTGAAACACAGATGGGTCTTTTGGCTCTTCATCTGCACTAACATGTGATGTGTTTTTTTTAATATTTCCTTACAGCACTCAAAAGAAATGTTCTAGTTTATATAGAACTTATTTTTAGGCACTGGTTCTTTCTTAATCTTGTGGCACTGGATCTCCCCACACACAATCTATTTGTGAGATACATTTAATACTTTATCTCTTTAAAAGTATGTTTGTTTATTCACACCTAGAGTCAAAGTAGTAGGTGTGTGTAATAGGTTCAATTGGCAATATTTTCTTTATATCCCACAGTTCTTGTCCTGCATTTCTATAGAAAAAAAATAAAAGATTTGTTAAAAACCTACCAGATGGTGTGTCAAAATAGGAGGTGTCATGAGGAAATAGGAGATGATGTCCGGAAGGAGTGCCGAACTTAGCATGAGGAGAGACCTTGGTTCAAATCCTCTGATGCTTTGAAGGGGTATTTCCCTAGGAAAGTAAAAAATATTAGAAAGAGAGATAGATAGATAGATAGATAGATAGATAGATAGATAGATAGATAGATAGATAGTGTGTGTCTGTTTGTATGTGTAGGTATATATATGTGTGTGTTTATGTATATATATGTATATATAATTATATCTATAATACATATACATATAGATATATGTATCTATATATGTACACACACACCTTACTATCATTGATGGTGACAAGTGTTTGTTATAAAGAGTTTTATAGACTCCCATTTTTGTTGTCTTTCACATAGGCTCACCATTAAATACTCTTAAGATGACTGTTTACCAGGGTATTTTGACATATTTTCCCTGATTTTTTCCCACTACTACTCAATATTTTGAGGTAACACCAATTATGATCTAATGTTCACCTCCATAAAATTTTATGAACAAGTTTATTTCTATATAGATATCTACGTAGATGTCTATATGTAGATATATACAGATACATATCAATGTATTCATATATGGGCATGGAGGGAATTGGTTTTGCTTGATTATGCATATCTGTTGGAAGAAATGTGTTTTTCTTTTCTTTTCCCTCCATGGGGTGGTTGGTGAGAAGAAAAGAAAAATAGATTTCTGGTTTAGGTTTTTTTCTTTTTTTTTTTTTAATAGAGAGATGAGAAGGTGCTAGAGATGTGAAATGTTATGAGCACTTTCAGATGAAGTCACTGTTTTATTAGTTTTACTTAACTATTTTACTTTGTTACAAGAGACATTTCACAAGTAGGAGTAATTTATAAATGTTTAGAACATATACACGCACACACACACACAGAGAATGGGAGAGAGAAATAATGAGGAAAAAAATGAGAGAGAGAGAGAGAGAATTCTATTACTACTGTGAAACCCTTGGCAAGTGATTTCATTTCTCTGAGCCACACAGGAACTTCTGCCAATAAGTTGAAACTAGATTAATAACCAATTCCTCCCCATAATCACCAGTGATAAGAGGTCTCTCAGAATAGCAAAAGAAAGGCTGTAAAGATGTATAATGGAAGAGCATCAGTCCTGAAATTTTATGAAACACAAGAATGAAATTCCACCTGCCTTCTCACTATAGGAGGACCCCAAGAAACAACAGGGATCACTGTAATTTTCCAACTAGATAACAAGAAGATACTCTTGGCAGATGGCAGCCCAGGCATAAAATGGATTCTTCCTGTTGACAGCTTGGAATGGTAGCAAAAGCTTGGGCAACCAAAAAAATCATCTCATACCTCAGGAGAAAAATTGAAAATCAACAGTTCCACAGCTACTGGAACCTGGACTCTGAGTGGTAACCTATATATTCACCATGACTATCAAAGGAACCTGTAGAACCAGAGCTCTATCAATATTATTATTAATGTTCAAATCTCAGATCTGCCACTTTCTCCTAGGGTAATCTTGGACAAGTCATTCAACTTGACAAGAGATCTCAATTTCCTCATCTGTAAAATTAGGAGATGGGATAAAGTTAGTTCTATAGTCACTTCCTGTTCTAAAGTAGCAGTAGATATACTGTTAAAGTTTGAGTCAGGAATATCTGAGTTCAAATCCAGTCTCACACTTATTAGTTCTATAATCCTGGAGAAATAATTTGACCTCTTCTTCCTCAGCTTCTTCATCTGTAATGTGGAGATAGTAATAACACCTACCTCCCCAAGATATTGTGAGGATAAAATGAGGTCATATTTGTAAAATGTTTTGCAAACTTTAAAATTCTAGCTAAAAGCTAGATATTCTGGTTCTCATAGGAAGATTTATACTCTTTACCCCATATGGTTCTTAATAGGAAATTGCTTTGAAAGCAGAGTGCTACAAAATTTAACTTAATATAATTAATAATTATTATTATTTGAATTAAATCATCTTTATTTTTGAAGGTCTCAACTTGGAAGGCAATTGTCTTTTAAAGGTACCCCGTAATCTCATAACAAATTTGGCCTTGGGAAGCGAAAATAGGTCTCAGATTTTTACTAAATATTCATGAGTTTGAAGAGATGAGCTAGTCCAAACCTAGAAGAAATTCAATTGAAATGGCCCTCCCAATTATGGTGGAAAGAACTGTCAATATAATGAAAATAAATAACCATCCTCTTCCCATTTCATATAGTTGAATTGAATGAATTACTCTATGGGCTGACTGCTGAGACCTATGCTGGGACACAAAATGTCATTTTTCAATGTTGTATTTGTGTCTGTTTTGTTTTGAATTATGCATTTAATATAAATAATGGCATTTTAGGAATTGCTCTCAGGAAATTTATCTTTTACTATAATTCTTATTACAATATAAATAATGATCAGGTCTTATAAACCTATTGAAATAATTTAACCATGACTGGGTACAAATTCTCTTCTCACCAAATTATTGAATTTTGCTTTAAAATTGCTCTATCTTTTCAAGAGTGGTTTGGTTTTTTTTTTTAGTCCTCTGGAATGTTTTTATATCAATGATGTATGGTTTCAATGGGACTTGAAGTCTTGGAAACACAAAAATGTGAGTTTGAGACACATGAAATATGAAAAATCTATTCAACCACAAATCTCTTCCCAGTATATGTTTCAGGAGAGACAGAAAGTTCAAGACTCCATTGCCACTCCAGATAATATTAGATGCTAAATTATACTACAAAATCTCAAGTGAATGGAGGTGGACTGTTTCCTCCAATGTTTTGGGAAACAAGGCTTCTTAAATATCACCCTCAGGTTTTAATTACTTCCACTTGACAATGAAAAGCAACTTTTTTTCTCTGCCATGTTTCAGAAAGCAGCTTTGGTCATTTCAGCTATGGGACAGTATCAGTGAGTTGTTATACCATTGAGCCATCTGTCTCTGAAGAAGTTCATTTTATCTAGGATTTAGGAAATGGAATAATTATTGATATAGCACCTACTATGTGCCAGGTAGCATACTAAAGACTTTACAACTATCATCTCATATGATCCTCACAATAACCTTGGGGGATAAGTTCTATCATAACCCCCATATTACAGTTGAGGAAACTAAGGTAGAGATGAAGTGACTTGACCAGGGTCACACAATTAATAGCTGAGGCAGCATTTCTAGATGTGCAAAGAATAAGACATGACCTAAAGTAGGGTTAGGGTTAGAGACCTAGAGAACTCAGGGTTTTCCTACTCTAAATCAAGTGTCTTATCCTCTTCCCATCTAGAAAACAGAAGCACTACGTTTTGTCTAAATTTGAATTCAGATATTAGAACTTTGTCCAGGAATTCTGTCTTACTCTAATTCAATGATCACTCCAACCAATTCCACAGACATTTGTGAACCAAATAAATTTAATAGACATGATGTTAGTTCCTAATGTTACAAAAACAAAACATCTCCTTCCTTAGGAGAGAGCAGAATTGATCAACATTTGGTTATGATTTTTTTTCCATGAGAGCCATAAGAATACAAAAATAAAAAGTAAAAGAGAAAAATCCATCAAAGCAGAAAGACTGGTTACTCTAAACCTGATATGGGTAGCTGAATTTTTTAAAATTAATAACCTGATTTAAAACACTCATCTATCCAGCTATAAATAAAAGAAAATTCACTTCATTTTAATGAATGATCTGCCTTACAGGATTGCTAAGAGGAAAGTGTTTTCCAAATCATAAAGCAAAATATACCGAGAGGTACTTACATATACCATTCTCATTCTCATCCAGTGTAAGCTCTTTGAGGGCAAGGGCTCTCTCATTTTTATAGTCACCTCCCTAGTGTCTAGCACAGTGTTTGGCATGTAATAGGCACCTAATAAATGCTCGTTGATTGATTATAACCTAATATCTTCATCATCATCACCACTATTAACAATAGCAAATATTTATTATGTGTAAATACTTTCATGTACAAAACATTATATGTAGCAAAGATGGAGTTACAAAACCTTAATAAAACTCAAATCCTTCTCTTACAGAATGTTGAAACTAGTTGACAAATGTGATAAAGCATTTAAAATGCAATGACAAAGTGTGATAAGTAATAAAACAGTGTGATAAAGAAGAGGAATGTCTCCAGTGGAATGTCCCAGAGATCTGGATTTAGCCCTCAGATTTCCAACATTCTAATCAATGACTTGGATAAAGAAATAGCTATATGTATTGGTAATGGAATTTGGAGATACCCCTGTATTGGCTTGGCTTTTGGGTTGAGTGTTAAAACCCAGAGCTTGTGAATCCCACTTGTGGGATGGACTTGTTGACGTGAAGAGAGAGGGCTGAACTGGGAGGAGTGGTGAATTGGGAGAGAGGCCCAAGCCTAGAGAAGGCCAGAAGGACTTTGGGAGAGCAGTGTCCAGTATCATGGAGCCTGAGTTGCTGAGAGAAAGACTGCTAAGAGCCCGTTGGAACTTCCACCTGGAACTGCCACCGGGAACTGCCAAGAACTGAGGAGGCGTGGTTGTGATGCCAGTATTTTGTCTGTCTGTTTTGATGTTGTTTTGCCAGATTCACCAGATGGTGAAGGACAGTGCTGCTATTGTAGAGGTCCTGGAACCTGGCTGTTGCTTCAGAAGCCCTGAAGGAGGATTTTCTTGTGGTATGTTTATAGAAATCCTGGAAGAGGGCCTTGCTGGTGTTTTCAGGAGTTCTGGGACTGTTCTACAGGCAGAGAATGACTTGATGAGGACACTGGCTATGGCTTTGTTGAGCCTCGTGTCCCTAGGAATTGAGATTGCTGAGTGCTTGCCTCGAGTGAAGATGAAAGAAGGCCCTTTCCCTGGGTATTCAATGCTTGTAACTTAAGGGTGGATGGCCCTTTGTGCTTTCCTTCCCCTTTTGAGATTCAGGGATGAGAAGCCTTTGAGTGATTGACCAAATGAATGTACTTTGTTTATGGATGGAGACTAATTTCCATTTGAGAAGAGACTTTTGACTGACTAAATGAATGTACTGTCTAGGGGTGGAGTAGTACCTGGATTGAATTGAGAACTTGCAAAAGGAACAAGTTACACTGTATTTTAACTTTTTTTTCTGTTCTGTGAATGTTTGCTGAATAAATGGGGTTTACTATGCTGGTAATCCAAACCTTGGAAGTTGCCTTTGCTTGGCATTACACTATAGCATGATCATCAGATCTGCTTGTGGCACCAGTCTGGAAAGAATAGTTATTGCAATAGATGAGTAAAAGGCAACGACAAGCAAGAACAATGGGTTGGATCTAATAAGACACCATTCAACAAGGATAAATGCAATGCTTACACTTCAAACCTTACAAACATAATCAATTTTATATGTTGACATCCAATGGCTGTACAAAGTGATTGCTTTGTATATAGGACATGACAATTGTTTCTACAGGTGCTGTAGTCCCTACTCCTTTGCAGTAACAAAAATTACTGATGACTTACAAAGTTTTTCCATACAAGGTCCTTTACGCTGTCAAATGTTTCAACCTTAGAAATAGATATGGATTTACTAATGGAAACCTCATTAAAGAAGATATAGTATGAGCTGCTCTAAGGGGACCAAAGGACTCTTTTATCCTATGAGCAACTGAAACCTCCTATGAGGAATCTCTGCCATTGTTTATAAGGTTACCAGGAATAAGTAAATTTCTCAACAGAAATCTTACCAATACTCAAGTAATGAGTGAGATGTGAGAAAAAGAAATGTCATGCTGGTTAATGGTTTAAGGAGCCTGTTGCAGAATGACAAATGCTCAGGCAAAAATCATAACCTAGTACTGCACAAAAGAGTTTGAATTAATTCACAGGCAGGCAACTCTGGATTGCTTGTGGGAATGGACAACAGAGAGAACACAAAAACATGAAATCCAAAGAAATTTCCTAGAATACTCTAGAGAGGACTCTTCATGGTTGATCAGTAAGTTTATCAAACTGATAAGTAAGACAATCAGCTGCTCTCAAGGAGCTCATGGAACTTTGCACATAATTATCACTTAATAAATGGCTTTTTTTATTCACATATTCATTCATGTACTCACTCATTCATGCATGCACTATTGCATCCATTCCAGATCCTCCACAACCCTTTTGTTAGCAGAACTTTAGCAGATGGAGGAATATTCCAGTCTTATGATTCTCCTACCCCTCAAGCTATCATAACACTCAAAGATAAAAAGCTAGACCTGGAAGTAAACGTAACAGTTAACACTTTGTTATCAAACAATAATCATCTTGGATTGGAAACCCACCCTTCCAAAATAAATCAGTATAAGGTAGGAGAATAACGAACACAGGGGCCACTTAAAGGAGGATCCCAGGACAGTCATCACTTCATTTCTCACCAGGCTGCACTCTAGACTTCTCCATCACCCACAGAAACCTCTTCATCATGGAGGATCATTTCAGCCCTAGCCTCAGAAGTATCTTTCACCCCATAGCCCATTCATCTAACTAAATCACTCCTTCTATTTAAGGAGGGGGTTCTGAGCAGCCTAGAATCTGGACTTCTCCATCATGCCTCCACAATGGGTATTTTCTTCCTCCACTACACCCAAATGCTTAAACTTCCTTTTAAGGTTTGTTTTTCTCTATTAAAATGTAAGAGCCTTGAGGACTGAGGATGCATTTCTTTTTGTTTGCATTTATGTCCGCAACACTTAACACGGTGCCTGTCACATAGTAAATGCCTAAGAAATGCTTGGGTTTTTTAACATCATAATGACAACATCCAAGAGGTAGAAATAGAAAGAGAAGCCCCATTCCAAAATAATTACAGAATGCACAAAATATCTGAGGATCAATCTACCAAAGCATACAAAATATTTATATAGATGAAATCACAATTTTCTCCTTAAAAAAGAACAACTTAGATAGCTGGAGGAATATGCAATATTTGTGGCTGTGAAAAGCTTTTAAAAAGAACATATTTTATGTCATATAATTGATTATACTAGCAATTTAACACACATTTAATGCTATGCCAATTACATTATCAAAGGAATACTTTATGGATCTCAATAAAATAATAACAAAATACAATTAGAAAAATAAATGATCCAATATATTAAGAGAAATGCTGAAAAGAAGGAGAGATAAATAAGGAATAGCACTTCCAGACTTCAAACTATATTATAGCAGCAGTCATCGAAACAATTTGTTGTTAGTTAAAAAACAGAAGTTAATCAATGGAACAGAACTGACAAAAGAGATTTAGAAATAATGGAACTCAATGATGTAATGCTATGCACCAGCAGATTCCCAAAAGGAATGCTACTGTGAACAGCCTTTAGAGTTCAGATTACAAAATATAGTGAACACTGTTTATTCTATTACAAATCAAGACAAACATTCAAAACATTATAATATTCACAACATTACATCTTATCACAGAAAATGGCCAC
>CM053591.1:158130714-158146265 GCA_028646515.1 Pseudochirops corinnae | reverse complement strand
CACATTTCCCATCTCTGTGCCTTTATACTGGGTATTCTCCATGCCAGGAATGTACTAACTTCTCACTTTTCTCACTTAGGATCATTAGTTTACTTCAAAGCTCAGGTCAAGCAACACCTACCCAAGACTTTTTCTTATATCCCCAGCTACTAATTTCCACAGCTTTTAAATTTACCTTGCATTTATTCTGTATATATTTTAGACCTACATCTACACACATACACATATATGTATACATGCACGTGTATGTATACACATATATGTAAAAGTACATGTGCATGCACACGATGCATTTTATGCATGCTTATACATGCATGTATGCATGTGCATACACATTTTCATATATACACATGTACGTATACATATATGTGTATAGTGCTTCCCCCAATAGAATGTAAGGTCCTTGAAGGTAGGGACTGTTTTATTTTGTTTTTCTAACCCTTGCACATAGCACAGTTCCAGACACATAGTATATATTTAATAAATACTTGCTGAATTGATTTCATGCATATGAATATGTCATATGGTGAGAAGATAAAAGAGGTATTAAGAAATCTGAGAAAGAGCTTTTTTTTGTGAAAGTAGGATTTGAGAAAGGTTTATTCTAGCCCCTAGAATAGCCCCTAGAATCTTTGAAGAGAACCATTGTTCCCTAAATAAATTCTCTCTAGTAGAAATATCTGTGAATATGTCAGATATTCCTAAAATGGGATACTGTCTAGCTCCTTTAAATTCCTAGGCAACGTACTTTATACTCTGGTTTGTTTAAAGCACTCTGAACTGAACACAATAATGCAAATGAAGTGTGACTAGTGCAGAGTATAGCTGGACAATTGTCTACCTTGATCTGAATGTTAATTCATGAAGGGCAATTTGCATAGGCTTTAAATAAAATCCAAATTACAACGATAGATCCTGTCAGGAGGCAGGAGGCAACATGTAGTGGGCAAGTTAAACCATTGCTAGCTTGACTGTCATCTCTCCTTAGATCCTGGTGGAAACAGCCCAGGACCCTGCACTCCATATCCTTGAGAATGATGATGCTTCCAGTCTAGTGGTGTCAGACATCATCCTGAGAAGTGACCCCCTTGGGGATGCAGGTTGATAACTGTTCCTGCAGGTACTACAGACACTGTTGCTGAAGACCCAGCAAAGTTCCTCCAACTCTGAGATTCTCCTATCAACTATGAGAGTAACTGCATATTTTTAAGAAATGAAATATATGAAATTTTCAACAACATTTTATTTAATTAGCATAAATCGAATTTCATAGGAAGACTTAGGAGACACATAGGAGATCTCATTAATTAATTAAATTAAGTTAATATCATTAATATGGAAAATAGTCCCAAATAGCTAATGAAAGGTTTTATTCCATATGAAATTGTCACGAGTAAAATTTATGCTAATTAAATAAAATGTGATTGAAAATTTCATTCATTTCATTTCTTAAAAATTTGCATAGTTAAGGAGATTTCCTGTGTTGGGATTTTAGGGATGGCCTGTATAATTTTGTGATAAATGTGCCTTACAAATCTTTTTTTTTTTTTTTTTGGAGGGGGGAAGGCAAGGCAATTGAAGTTAAGTGATTTGCCCAAGGTCACACAGCTAGTAAGTGTGTCAAGTGTCTGAGACTGAATGTGAACTCACGTCCTCCTGATTCCAGGGCGGGTTCTTTATTCACTGAACCACCTTGCTGCCCCTTGCCTTACAAATCTTCATCTAAGTCACTAATTTTAAAAATGGTATAAGGCTGAGTTGTGGGCAGGGCCTGCTGGTGCAAAATGTGAGACCTTCCTCTAGGATAACATTGATTCCTTTAATGGCCATTCTTTGAATATCATTATTCACCTACTAATAATTCCACCTGTCCACAGTTGTACTTTCATACAACTAGGTGGTATAGTGGGTTGATTGTTAGACCAAAAGCCAAGAAGACTTGAGTTCAAATTCAGTCTCAGATACTAATTAGCTGTATGATCCTAAACAAACCACTTAAGTCACTGCCTCCTTGGTTTTTTCATCTGAAAAGTGGGTTAATAATAACACTTATCGCCAAGGGTTGGTGTCAGAATAGAATGAAATGATAAACGTAAAGCACTATGTAAATTCTAGCCATTATCACATAGCTCCCATATCCCTCTCTTTTCTATAAGGATGTCATGAAAGACTTTGTGAAATTCCATGCTGGAATCAAAAGCCACTGTGTCGACAGCCTATTGCAGTGATCTAGCAGCCTAGCAAGCCAACCATAGAAGGTAACTTTAGAGGATGGAATTCATTAAGTTCAGCCTATCTTTTTCTTAATGAACCTATATTGACTTGTAGTATTTGCTGTCTCTTTTAAGGCAGGGGATGGTATGGTTCTTGACCTGAGAACTGTGAACTTCAAAAAGATTTTACTAACTGTCCTTCAACTGAATTCGTTTTCTTTGTGATCCTATTTTATGCATTCAGTAGCATTATTCTGAGAAGCAGTCTCTAGGCTTTACTGGGCTGTTAAGGGATACAGGACACAAAATAGGTTAAGAAACCCTGTTCTAAGACTCACAAACATAATCAATTAATTAACACAAAAAAAATAAACAATTTATTCTTTATTTCCCCCTCCCTCCCCCAGGAGAAATGTTACATTTCTGTATCTCTAGTTTTCAGGTTTTTCTTTTCTCCTGTTTTGTAAATTAAGACATTTGCAAGTCTCTAGTTTATTTGAAACCTCTCATTAATTGAAGAAACCTAGATGACATATAGATGCCCATTGACATAGTTCACAAGATTTTGGTTTTAGAAGAAGGGATCTTCTTATCTAACTCCCTCATTTAATAGATGAGGAAACTAAGATCCACAGAGTCCATGTAAGTTGCCTAGACTCAGGATTTGAACCCAGGTTCTCTGACTCCAAATCTAACATTCTTTTCATTAAACCCCACTCCTCCCCTCCATTGTCTGGTAAGAAATACAATGTCAGTTTTGTTGTTTGTCTTTTTTTCTCCTGGGGACTGTAACATCAAGAAGATGATCCCATGACTTGCAAGTGAATTGGATTTAAGTGAGGAAGGGGCATGAAAGTCATTAATCTCACTCTCTCCTCTGGAGTTATCTAGATCCAGTGGAGATGTACAGATCAGGACAACTAGAGATGGCCTCAGATGCAATGGGAGACCTTGACCTTTTTAAGTTGAGGTCTTTCCCAGGTCTCAGTTTGGTTGAAGTAAAGCCTATTCAGTGATTAGTAGGTAAGAAATGAGGCAAAGAACAGCCTCTCTTACATAGTAAGTGAAGAAAAACCAGTCTGGGAGGGAAAGATATTAATATGTGAACTGACTTAAGGATAGGATCATAGGACCACAGATTTAGCAGCAGAAGGGAACATTGGGGTCATTTTATACAACCCTCACACTGGACAGATGAAGAACAAGGGTTAACTGTTAGAAACACAAAACGAGTCCAGGTCTGACTGACTCCAAATCTAGCTCTCTACCCACCATAGTCCACTTCTTCCACATCCAGATGTTTGCTAAATCCTATAAATCTTCTCTCTCTTAAAGATTTCTGACTCTTTTCCTCCACCCCCATTTGAGGAAAGTTTGAGAGATTTCCCCTTTGACTAAATGGCTTCCTGGTTGAAATCCTACCCATTTTCCAAAGTTCAACTGTTACCATCTTCCCTAATTCATTAGCAAGGAGTGAGCTTTCCATCCTTTTCCATCCTTCAATCCCCCAGTATCAGTACTGTTCACCTTCTGCCTTCCTGCTTAGGTGTCCAGAGAGTGTGGTAAGACTCAAGTGAAAAAACTGATGTAAAGCACTTTGCCATAAAGCACAATAGAAATGACAGTTATTTTGCTGTTGTTTTTGCTTATTTTTATCATTATTATAAGCCTACATTCACTAGGCTTCCAGGCTGGGGATGACTTCATTCCCTGAGCCTTCTATTGTGATCTTGCTGACTTCAAATAAGGTTTATGAAGTATGACAGGGGTGTGGTGGTAGATGTTTAATGCTCAGGCTCTCTGGAAAAATTAGTAAAGTTAATTCATACACACTTATTTGTTTAATTTGCAGTTTTAATTCCTTATTAAATTGAGACAATCAACTGCCAAAAGTCATAATTTGTAATGATTATACTGAAAACTTAACAATGGGCCCCCACAAGCAAGTGGGTTAGAGCTGGCTCCAGCACACCCTTGAATGTGTCCATATCTTATCCCACTACTAGAATAGGAAATCCCTATGACTGGAAAAGTCAGGGCTCAAATCATGATCCATGAAATCTTGATGACCTTTTGAGCTTGAAAAGTCCTTTATCAAAATGAACTTGGAATTATTAAAATTATCATCAACTTACAATTAAGGAAAAATGACCATAGTTAGCTGAGTAAAGTCCTGTGTGATTGGAACATGCAATAAAGGGATATAAATGGATAAAGTGGTCTAAAAGGAAAGATAGCAAGGGTAATAAAAACAAGTTTTCCTCTTTCACAGTTTTGCCTGAGGCCAGCTCTGAGAGAGGCTAATGATGTGATTTATGCTATGTAGCTTCATGAAATAGTCAAACCCATCAACTCAAAGGCCTTAACCTGAGAAGAGAAGAGCTATGGGTGTCCATGGATAAAATTCAGTTCTAATCTCATCCACTTTGACTGTCAAAAACTGATTTGTGTTTGAATAAACCTGGATTGCTCCCAGTTGCTGCAACAGCTTCTGTGTGACCAGGAACCCAGAAACCAAAAACATGGTGAAAAGACAGGAGGAAGTGAGAGATTTAGATATTTGTGGCTCCAGAACTTTGGTGTTTTTGTAGTTTATGACACAGACAGGCAACACTTTGGGACCCTGAAAAAAAAAATCTTTGGTTGGAATGCTAGAATGACAGCTGGTAACTTAGGGAGTCATGAAAAATGAGAAGTTTCAAAAAAAAAAACTAGACACTTGCAAATGTCCTAATTGATAAAACAGGGGAAGAGCAAAACCTGAAAACCAGAGATGCATAAGTATAACATTTCTCCTGGGGGGAGAGGGGGAGGGAGAAATAAAGAAATAAAGGTGGGATTATTAATTTTTGTTAATTAATTGATTATATTTGTGAGTCCTAGAACAGGGGTTCCTCAAGCTATTTTGCACCATGCATCCCTTAGACAGCCTGGTGAAGCCTAGGGACCCCTTCTCAGAATAGTGCTGCTGAATGCATAAAAAAGGATCACACAGGATTACAAAGAAAACCAATTCAATTGAAGGACAGTTAGCAAAATCTTTTTGAAGTTCACAGACCTCAAGTCAAGAACCATACCATCTGCTGCCTTAAAAGAGATCGTAAACACTACAACTCAATATAGATTCATTAAGAAAAAGATAGGCCACACTGAATGAATTCCATCCTCTAAACCTTCCATGGTTGGCTTGCTAGCCTGCTAGATCACTGCAATAGGCTGTGGACATCATGGCTTTTCATTTCAGCATGGAATTTCACAAAGTTTTTCATGTCCATATAGAAAAGAAAAGGATATAGGAGCTATGTGATAATGGCTAGAATTTACATAGTGCTTTAAGTTTATTATTTCTTTCTATCCTCACACCAGCCCTTGGAGATAAGCATTATTATTAACCCACTTTTCAGATGAGAAAATTGAGGAGGCAGAGATTAAGGGACTTGTTCACAATCACACAGTTAAGTACTATCTGAGACTGAATTTGAACTCAAGTCTTCTTGGCTCTTGGTCTAGCAATCAATCCAATGTACCACCTAGTTGTATGATAGTACAACTGCAGGTAGGTGGAATTATTAGTAGGGGAATAACGATATTCAAAGAATGGCCATTAAAGGAATCAATGTTATCCTAGAGGAAGGTCTCACATTTTGCACCAAGAGGCCCTGCCCACAGCTCAGCCTTATATCATTTTTAAAATTAGTGACTTAGATGAAGATTTGTAAGGCACATTTACCTCAAAATTATGGAGTTTCAGACTTGGAGGAACTTTGCTGGGCCTTCAGTAACTGTGACTGTAGCACCTGCAGGAACAGTTACCAGGCTGCATCCCCACAGGGGTCACTTCTCAGGATGATGTCTGACACCACTGGACTGGAAGCATCATCATTCTCAAGGAATAGAGTGCAGGATCCTGTGCTGTTTCCACCAGGATCTAAGGGGAGATGACAGTCAAGCTAGCAATGGTTTAACTTGCCCACTACATGTTGCCTCCTGCCTCCTGACAGGATCTAACTTTGTAATTTGGATTTTTTTAAAAACCCATGCAAATTTCCCTTCATGAATTAACGTTCAGATCAAGGTAGACAGTGGTCCAGCTATACTCTGCACTAGTCACACTGCATTTGCATTATTGTGTTCAGTTCAGAATGCTTTAAACAAACCGGAGTATAGAGTATGGTGCCTAGGAATTTAAAGGAGCTAGACAGTAGCCTGTTTGAGGAATATCTGACATATTTGCAGATGTTTCCACTAGAGAGAATTTATTTAAGGAACAATGATTCTCTTTAAAGATTGTTAGGGCTATCACGTAGAAGAGTTAACCTTTCCCAATTCCTCCTTTCACGGAAAAGTTCTTTCTCAAATTTCTTAATACTTCTTTTATCTTCTCACCATATGATATTCTGCATGAAATCAATTCAGCAAGTGTTTATTAAATACCAACTATGTGTCTGGAACTGTGCTATGCTCCAGAGCTATAAAAACAAAATGAAACAGTACCTACATTCAAGGACTTTGATTCTATTGAGGGAATCAGTGCACACACATGTGTCTTGTATGTGTGCATATGTTCATACACACATGTGCATATGTATACATGTATGCATAAACACATATAAACCATATGCGTATGTGTGCACACACATATACACACTTTGCATGTAAATGTACCTATATAAAATACATACTTATACACACATACACATGTATGTATGTATGTAGATGTAGGTCTAAAATATATATAGAATAAATGCAAGGTAAATGGACAAGCTGGGGAAATTAATAGCTGGGGGGGATATAAAAACAGTCTTGGGTAGGTGTTGCTTGAGCTGAGTTTTGAAATAACCTAGAGATCCCAAGGGAAAAAGGTGAGAAGGTAGTACATTCCTGGTGTGGAGAATACCCAGTATAAAAACACAGAGATGGGAAATGTGCTTGAGGAACAATAAGAAGGCCACTGGCTGAACTAAAGAGTGCAGGAAAAAAATAATTTTTAATAAGGTTTGAACAGTAGCTTGAGTCAGCTTGTGACAGTCCTAAATGGACAATAGAGGAGTTTGTATTTGATCTGATAAGTACTAAGGAGGAAGTCACTGGAGTTTATTGAGTAAGGGAATCACACATTTGTTTGGCAGCTCTGTTGACAGATTAAAGAAAGGAGAAACTGAAAACAAGGAGAACAATTTGGAGGCTGTTGCAATGGTCAAGTCAAGAAGTAATAAAAAGCTAGACCAAGGTGGCAGTTGGATGAGTAGAGGGAAGGGGATGGATGCAAGGGATGATGTAGAGAAACAAGAAGCCTTAGGAACTGATGCTATATGTTGAGGATGCAGGAGAGAGGGGTCAAAGTTGTGACCCTGTGGCTTGAATGATAGTTGCGCTCTGAATAGAAATAGAGAAGTCTGGAAGACAAATGAGTTTTGTCTTATGTTTTGTTTTGTCTTCTAGGGCAGGGGGTGAGTAATGAGTGCTGTTTTGTATAGGCTGAGTTTTGGTGTCTATGGAACATTCATTTTAAACTGTCTAATAGACAAGAGCAGGAGTCAGGAAGACAAGATCAAATCCAACCTCAGATAACTTAGGACCCTGGGCAAGTCACTCAACCCTGTTTGCCACAATGTCCTCATCTATAAAATGAGCTGAAGAAGGAAATGGCAAATAACTTCTGTATCTTTTCCAAAAAAAAACCCAAATTGGGTCATGAAGAGTCCAACAGGACTGAAATGAACAACAGTAACAATAGACATTTGGTAATGTGAAACTGGAGCTCAATGTAGAGACTAGGACTATATATTAGATCCAGGGTCATCAACATAGAAGTCATAATTAAATCCTTGTGAACTGATGAGGAGAGAGAGACAGAGACAGAGAGTGTGAGAGAGAGACAGAGAGAGGGAGAGAGAAAGAGACAGAGAGAAAGACAGAGAGAGAGAAGAAAGATGAGGGTAGAGGCTTGCATACAGCCACAGTTAGTGGACACAATATGGAGCATACATTCAGGAAAGGTGATTGTAAAGGTGAGATCAGTAGCAAGAGAAATAAGAATGAACCATATCCTGAAAACTCAGTGGAGAGTATTTAGAAGCCAAGGGTGTTCAACAGCATTAGGTGCAGCTTTTGGGTACAGAAGGTTGAGAATTGAGAAGTGACCAAAGGATTTCATAATTAAGATATCATTGATGTCTTTGAAGAGATCAAATTTAGTTTAATGTTAAATTAGAGGAATAATTATAAAGAATTTAAAAGCAAATTGAGAGAAAGTGAAGGAAAGTCTTCCCCCCTCCCCCCGGGCACTTGGCAATGTGAAGGGCAGAGATATGGAATGATAGCAAGGAGATGGTACAATCCAGTGAAGATGTTTTTGTTTCTTGGTTTCTTTGTTTTAAGACTGAGGGAGATCTGGATATGTTTATAGGAAGCAGGAGAAGTCTTGTAGACAGAGATGGAAAATTATAAAGAGGAGATGATGGAGGAATTAATCTACCATATTAGATAAAAGAGAATGGGATGTTTGGGGTGATATTAAGGGGGTGATCTTGGTAAGAAGAATCACCCTTCAGTGGAGACTGAAGTAAAAGGGGAGAAAAGACAATCTAATGTCCAAGGGTTTTGAGATGAGTCCATGGGAAAAAGAGGGAGTCCATAATGAATTGCCTCTATTTTCTCTGTAAAAGGAAGAGATAAGGTCCTCAACAGTGAGAGTGGAGGGGGTTGGGGGGGACAGGATGCTGCATGAAAGAGGAAATAATTTAGCTTGTTATTTATCATATAATTCTGTAATTATTCACAGTTATATGTCATATTTCTCTCAAGTGCTACATTATAAGTTCAATGGGAATAAGGATCATCTTAACTTAACATCTCTCCTAGTGCCTGCTTCCTAGCATGGTGCTCTGCCCATTTGAATGAAGGAATGTGAATCATTGGATGTGCATCAGGAATTAATGAATGAGAGAATGAATAAAGGTGTTAATAATGATATGACAGGGAAGGCGACACTTAATTTTGAGTTGAAGATCTGGGTTCAAATCTGGCCTCTGTCTTTTATTTAAACATGTAGCTTTGGGCTTCACATCTTTGGGTTTCCAGTTCCTCATTAGTAAAATGAGGGACTGAGATTGAAAATCTAAGATATTGTTCATTTCACATTATCAGGAAATGACTTTTTTAAATGTTCAGAAATTTTAATGGATATTTCAGATTCCCATCCACCTCAAGGTTAGGTGTTTTATTACAATCAATTTTAGGTAGCCTCCTGACAAGTTTTTATTTTCTATATTTGCCAATTGGTGATTAGAAAATAGAATTCTTAAATTTCATTTAAAACTGAAGAACTTCCTTCCAAGACAGTCTTGGAAAATGAATGAATGCATCAGTGGTCAGTCTAGACCAAATCCATTACTGTTAATAGTCAATGTCTCTTGGGCCATAGCAATAAATTCTTATACTCGAATTACAAGTAATCATCCATAAAATTGATGAAGCCTCCCATGTTGAAATCATTATAAGGTTGTCATTTCATTTTAAAAAATGGTATCTCTTTTTTCAGTCTTTATAAAAGTTTAAAAAATACTGAGCAGAGAAATTTCAGAAATGCATTTTGAAAGAAGACTAAAAGGAAAGAAAATAGATTGCTTTTTTAAAAAATATTCCAGAAGAAATATGGAAGATATTAAGTAGCTCTTGAAGGGGTTGTCATATCCCTGAAGTTCCCTTTGTTGAAAATAAGATTAAAAAAAACCTTAATCCTCCAAATACTCTACGATATTGGTCGATACGAATTCCCTCCTTCATTTCTTTTGATTCATCAGAGCCTCCTTTTTTATCTCCATCTTTGCCAAAAAGAATATAGTTAAAGAATGCAGACAAATTTATAATCTGACATCAGCAAGATTCAGTAGCAACATAAAAAAATTTCAAATAAATTGAATGGTCTTCTTCAATCATTTCCTTTGACCCTCCTAAGAATGAGTGTAAAGTCAAGCCAAAAACTGTGGAAAATAATTTTAATGAGAACATAAGTGCTATTTGCATGCATAAACATACATGTTTATGTATGATTATTGAAGTCTGGTGAGGTCATACATACATATGCATATACGTACATGTATATGTACACACAGTTTTTTCCTACCCAGAAGGCGTATTTGGCTATTTCTCTCTCCACTGATAAATCAGTTTTACTCTAATACAATTGAGATTTTGACCAATCTTTGTTCCATCAACAGTTTCCACTTTACTTAAACACCCCAGTTAAGCAACACTTCTTCACATATAAATTACTTTCTGGCCATATCTTCCTTTTGCTGAACTCATACAGATGGTTTTATTTTTGCAAATAAATGAAGGATATTTTATTTATTCATATGTAACTTCTTCTCACTAGCCACAACTAATTCTGGGATATTGTGGATCTCAGTTTTGTCATCTAGTGAATCAGTTACCCATTCCAACTTAATTTCTTCAATAAGTTTGTTAATTGTGTTATCTATGTTTTCATTCAAATCATTGATAAAAACATTGAAAAGAAGCAAGTCAAAGACAGAGATCTTGACATTGCATTAGAGAACTCCCTCCAAGGTAACATTGATCTGTTAATCAATAGTCTGAGTCCAGTTGATGAATCCAATCTGAATCCACAGTTAACCAGTAGACATTTTTCTCCATCATCTACTAGGATGTCATAAAAGGCTTTGGAAGAAGCTTTGCTATATTCCAAAGACAGGATAACTATGACCTTTCCCTAATCTAGTAGCAAAGTGCTACTGTCAGAAAAAGAAATAAATTTAGTTGTGTATCACTTGTTCTTAACAGAAAAGGCAACAATAGCACCAGAGCGCTGCAATTACTTTCTCAAGGTCACACAAGTTGTAAGAAGAGTCAAAATTCAATCAGGTCCTCTCACTTAAAATCATCTCCTTGAATTTTTCCTCAGAAATGTTGATATAGCAGTGAGCTGGGGTTTTATTTAGTGGGGACACCCCCCAACCAATGTAGATTACATCTTTATTAGGAGACAGTTTTAATTAACTGAGATTCAGAGAGTTAGCTGCTGAATATATATTTCAGGATTGATTCTTTAAAAGTTAATTCTAGAATTTCATGCACAATAAAAATTGAGCTTATTCATCTTTCATTTGGAATGTCTACTTTCTTCCCATTTCTATTTTTGTGAAACTGAAAATTGATAATCACTTTATTTTATATCACTTACTAATTATTGATTGAGAATTGGATATAATTGGATATAATCAGTAGAATCAATGCTTAAGGAGAAAAATAAATGTTTGATAATTGAAAAATAATCATAATTCACTTTAAAATTGGGATGATGTTGGATTATTGCAGTCCTTTGGCACCCACCTTACCCTTTAGTCATGACTGGAATATTGCTCAGCAATCACAATGGCTTATTCTTTTAGGACCCTAGTATTAATTCATATATGCCTGGTGACTTTAACTCATCAAGAGTCCAGTGATTGTTCAGCTTGGATTAGGAAAAAGAAGTAAAGTAAAGAGCTGGTTAACTCTCCCATCTCTTGGCCATCTATGCTCTTCAATCCATCTCTCCTGAACAGTGGTCATATCTAGCAAAGAGCACTAGAGTGGTACATGGTGAGCATGAACAGGGGGAAGAATATTACCAGTGATCACTAGTCTGAAAGAAATGGCCTCAATATATCATCAGGGAAATGAAAAAAGATGAGGCAATCATGTACAACACAAAGAGTGAAGAATGACTGATGGACTGTTCAAGGGCTACTTTGTTATAAGAAATGTTATGGGATTTTGAAACAAACAAACAAAAATGGAACTTGAGGAAAGAAAAAACATGAAGGTCATGATTAACTAAAACCAATAATCTCCATAGTCATACAAAAGTGAATCAGAAAAATAGGCTACATCAAGAAAGTTATTTAAAACAATATATGCTTTGAGACAGTGCTGTTGGTCTCAAATAGAAAGGGAACCCTGTGGCCTGCATATTGACTTAGAAACCATAAATTAACCTTATCTATATTGCATTGTATTTTTACTTAGCTTGTTAAACATTTCCTAATTATATTGTGATCTGGTTCAAGCTGCATTTGGGATTTTTGCTGGTCTATGTTAAAGTATGTCATTGATGCCTCTTCTTTTAGAGGATCAAAGTTATACAGACAACAAATTTCTTCTTCTAGTCCCTCAGGAGGCTGCTTGCTAGGAGACTAGCATTTTTAAAATAAAGACAATTTTGCACAGTATCTTTTGTTGGAAAATTTTCACATTCATTTCTTTTGCAACTGTCCCTTTTGTTCAAAGCACAATATAGGACTTAAGTATAGATATATCACTCCATATATTTAGAGCTATGCCTAATGAATGTTCAGCCTCTAGACCTATATTTTTACAGATTTTTATACAGATTAAGTCAAGCTTTAAATCAAGTTTAAAATGTGCATTATACATACACACATGAATAGATGACTTAATGGAATTACAAGTTTGCAGATTTAGAGTTGAAAGGGACCTAAGCTCTAGTAATTAGGAGAAAATAGGGTAATTAAGTTATTTCCCCTAGGTGACATCTATGTATGCATTTGGTAGATAGACAATTGATAGAACAAGCCTTTATTAAGTGTTTATTAGGCAGTTGGGTGATATATGGATAAAGTGCTAGGCCTGAAGTTAGGAAAAGCCTGAGTTCAAATTCGGCGTCAGACATAATATGTATACATACATACATACACACACATACATATATAGATAAAATATATGTGCATGTATGTAAATACAAGGGGCAGTTAGGTGGTACAGTGGATAGAGTCCTGTACCTTGTAATGGTAATAGAATTTGAAGATCCCTTTGTACTGGTAAGCTAACAGGTACTTAGCACTTGGTTTCAGATTAAATGTTAAGACCCAGAGCTTGTGAATCCCAGTGGGACAGACTTCTTGATGTGATGAGAGGGGGCTGAACAGGGAGGAGCTAGTGTTGTATATAGGGAAAAGCCCAAGCTGAGAGAGGCCAGAAGATCTTCTGGGAGCAGCATCATGGAGGCAGAGAGAGAGAGAGACAGACAGACAGACAACTGCCAGGAATGAGAATGCTGAGAGTGAGAGAGAACTTCTAGGAGCTAGAGTGGCTGAGAGACAGAGAGAGAACTGCCAGCCAGAGCTGCCCAGGACTTCTGAGGGCCAGCTGAAGCTTCCCAGGGCTTTTTGGGGCCATCTGGAGATGCTGAGAACTGAGGAGGTATGACTATGGTGCCGGTATTTTGTCTGTCTGTTTTGATGTTAATTTGTCAGATTCATTTGTTGATAGAGGCCTCCAACCTTGTTGTTGGGTCTAGGTTGATTTCACAGGCAGAAAGTGAATTGATGAGGATGCCAGCCACAATGTTACTGTGGCTTGTTAAGCTTTGTCTTTCCAGGAACCAAAATTATGGAAAGGGCAACCATGGAAGCTTCCTTGGCTCCCAATTCTCACAAAGTCCTGTGATTTTAGCCCATTCTCTCACGAGGGAGGAATAATGTAAATCTTCCTATCCTGGAATATACCGTTCCTTCCCTAGAGCCTTCCTATTTCCAGGTAGAGGTTTTATATTTTGTGATCCTACTTGTGACACCAAATATTTCACCAATGCAATATCCATAGCAGCTGACATGAATATATAGGCATATTCCCAGTTTTGAATTGCAAGATATACCTAAAGTGAGGATAACTAATTTCTGTGAGTTCAAATCTGGCCCAACACATTTACTAGCTTTGTCACCCTGGGCAAGTCACTGTTTGCCTCAGTTTCCTGATCTGTAAAATTAGCTGGATAAGGAAATGGCAAGCTATTCAAAAAGAGTCATGAAGAGTTGGGCCCTACTGAAAGGACTGTATGGCAACAACAACAAAGTGTGTATCATGTAATAAACACTATGCTATGCCCTTGTGATATAAATGCCTTGAAGGACTTTCTGTTCTAATGTAGGCACATAAAGAAGTACAGAAGGGTGTGGAGTCAAGATGGCAGTGTAGAAACAGGAAAACTCTGTGGGCTCCCCCCATAACCACCTCAAATACCTAAAAAATATGACTCTAAACAAATTTTAGAACTACAGAACCCACAAAGCGACAGAGAGAAACAAATCTCACGCTGAAGGCAGCCCAGCAGGCCAGCAGGAAGGGTCCATTGCAGCAAGTTGGAAGCCAAGCCTAGCTTCACATGAGCCCACAGTTTTAGGCCCAGGGTGGCCCCAACAAGCAGTGGCTAGAGCATTTGGGAGAGTGGATCACCAGCAGCTGTGGTGGTTTCCAGAATTATCGAACATAGATGCCAAAGACAAAGTAAAAGGTCAGTGGAACTCTGCTGGATCTGGGAGGCACAGAGTGTGGTCCAGCCTCTGTTCCTGTAGTGAAAAGCAGCAGAAGTGGGGGCCCTGCAGCTGCCTCCACGTGGCTGCTTCAGAGCTCCTGGCCTGTAGATTGCAGTGGGGGGCGGGGAGCAAGCAGCCATTCAGAGGCTAAGCACTCTTGCCTTAACTTGCCAGGATCTCTCTTACCTTAACCTGCCTGGACTGGTGATCACAGACTTGGGTGTTGGTCCTAAGGTGTGTGACCAGTGAGCCAAAGCTGGTGGGGATTGTAGAGACAGTGCTCTCCTAATAGCTCTGGCAGCTGCAAAAACCCCAGCAATCTGGGGCAAAGCTCTCCCCTCTTGAAGCAGAGTTCCACTGTGGCAAAGAGCTCAAAAGTCAAGTAATTGAGTGGCAACATGAGCAGGCAAAGGAAGCAAAGCAAGCACAGCAATCCAAATTTAGATTCCTTTTTTGGGGACAAAAAGGATCCAAGCATGGCACAGGAGGAACACCAACACAGTCAAAACTTCTGCACCAAAAGCTTCCAAGAAAAATATGAATTAGTTACAGGCAATGGAGGAGCTCAAGGATTTTGAAAATCAAGCAAGAGAAGTTGAGGAAAAATTGGGAAGAGAAATGAGAATGATGCAAGAAAATCATGAAAAGAGAGTCAATAACCTGACTGAAGAACATAGACTAACTTAAAAAATAGACTAACTCAAAGGACAAAAGAGGCCCAAAAAGCCAATGAGGAGAAGAATACCTTAAAAAGCCAAATTTGTCAGATGGAAAAAGAATTTCAAAAGCTCACTGAAGAGAGTAATTTCTTCAGAATTAGATTGGAGCAAATGGAAGCTAATGACTTCATGAGAAATCAAGATACTATTAAACAGATGCAAACAAATGAAAAAATAGAAGGCAATATGAAAGATCTCATTGGAAAAACTACTGACCTGGAAAATAGATCCAGGAGAGACAATTTTAAAAATATTGTGGCACACATGTTGTGTTGGTG
>CM053591.1:158109274-158130214 GCA_028646515.1 Pseudochirops corinnae | reverse complement strand
ATTTTCTGTGATAAGATGTATTGTTGTGAATATTATATTGTGATATATTGTGAATGTTTATCTTGATTTGTAATGGAATAAACAGAGTGTTCACTATATTTTGTAATCCGAACTCTAAAAGCTGTTCACAGTAGCATTCTTTTGGGAATCTGCTGGTGCATAGCATTACACCACTCCAGCCAGACTGGCCTACTTTCTATTTTATGAGCATTTCCTAAATTCATGCTTTTCCCTGTTCTAAGAGAATGTCTTGCCTTCCCCTTATCACCTGTTGAAATCCTTCGCATCTTAAAATCACAAATTAAAATTCCACCTCCTCCATGAAGTCTTCTCTGAATCCCCTTCCATCCTTCTAGGCACACATGTTACCTCTTCCTACACTTTTTGTCTAGCCAAACCACTCTCCTTTCTGTTCCTTATACATCTCATTTCCCCTCCCATCTCTGCTCTGCCACAACCCATTCCTACTTTGTATTCCCTTTTAAAATAATACCTTGCTTCCTACAAGACATAGTTCCAAAGATTGCCTTCTACACAATATGTTTTCTATTACTACTTCCAATGCTCATGCCCTCTATCATTAAGTTCTTCACATTTGATTTTCTTATTTTAGCTTATATTTATACTATATATACTTATTCTATTATGTACTTATATGTGTTTATGTATGTATAAGCATGTATACACTTATATGTATATGTTGTCTTCCCTGCTTATTTCTAAGCACCCTGAAAGCCTGTATCATTTCTCTTTCTGTCTTCAAATCCCCAGCACCTAGCCTAATACTTAAAATAAAGCAGTTTCTAATAAATACTTGTTGGTTAGTTGATAATACTATTCCTTGGACATGACATCTGGCATTTCACAAAGCTTTGATGCATTTGTATGTAATGTTGTTCACTGTAGTTAATTGTGTTGGTGTAATACGTCTATTAAACTGTAAGTCTCATGAAGGTAGGGACTATGTCTCGTCCAAAATTTCTATCTCCTCTAGTACCTAGCTCCACATTTGGCCCACGTTAAGAACTTACTGTGTGTTGAATAAATTCTTAAAAGATTTGAGGCTATTATTGATTTCAGATCCTGAATTTTTAGAGATTAGAAGGAAGAGAAAACAAGATGGTGGAATAAGCAGAAAGGTTCTTATATTTCATGGTCATCATATAGGATCCTACCTTTGATCTGCTTGTGATAGTGTGAATGTTAGCAATACCATTACACATTTCATCTTTTGAGACTGAGCACATAAAAGGAAAGGACACCCTTCAAGTTGTCTCATATTCTCAGCACGTTTGTTCACCAGTGACCTGGGGAAACTTGGTTCCTGTCTCTTCTCCTAAAAATACCAAATTAGATCTAAAATTAATTATCATTTATTTTAAGGCACAGATGCACAAGACAGATTCGTTTCTATCAATTACATCTAGAATAACTTCAGGATTGGATTTTGGAACTTAGGCCCTCTTGGAATTCCCTAAGATGAATTCAAGACTTCATTAAGATTTGAAAAATGCTGCTAAGTACATGCTTTAATGACTCCTGTTGGTATCAGGAGGTACATTATAGGCTGTTTTATCCAGAAGGCTTTAATTTCTGGATTATTGGAAAAATGTGTTCTAATGGTTTGATTGAGTCATTCTATCTCTGCACCTGTAAACAAAACATTAAGTCTTATTATTTTTCCTTTTTTTCCTTCTCCCTTATCCCCAGTCACAGTTTGGGTCAATCTGGGCTTCATTAAGTAGACTGTCTAGAGTATTATCCTTGTGATTTCAATTTTTTAAAAAAATAATTAGTTTAGACATATGCAACATGCCATTTTAAATGGAAAATTATTATTCAGTGATAAGAATAAAAACAATATCTCACAATTAGAAACAAATATGAACTAGCAGCTTATTTTTGTCTGCCATTGATTGCAAATTGATTTTCAGTCAGCCAGTTGGTTTAAAAAAAACAAAACACAAACAATTCTTCATGAGGTTCATTTGCTTTCAGTTTGAGTATTTAGAGATGACTGAAAATGAACTGGCAGATTCCACACCTCACTGAAACTAAAATATAATTCCCTCTTGAAAATTAAATTGTACCCTATATTTAATATAAAAGGATAGAATATTTTTATAGTATCAATCCTGACATAAAAGTATCATATATACTTCTTTTTACAGGTATCCAATATATCCCATATTTAAGAAAATAATTTATATTTTTCTGAATAAAAGCGTAAATAAACCCAAGGGATGCATACCACAAGTAAGATGGAGGATAGGAGAAAGTGTAGGGCTGTAACTAGTGGGGGCTTAATGATTTTTTAAAAAAGATTTCATTCTTCTTTTCAGACTCACCAGCCTATGTTGACATGTGCCAGATCTGTAAGCTACATGCAGTTAATGGAGATTTCCTCCAGGGTGTTGACATGGAGGGATGCTTCTTCCCTGTGGCAAACATTCTTTAAACATTGGGGTCCCCAGAGTGTACTGGGGGCACTGGACTATCCCTTGGATTGCTCTGTCCATGAAGCCCCAGACCTCAATTATTTTTGCCACGTATGAAAACATTCTTATGTAAGGCTTTTTTCCCCCACACACTTATACACATCCATGCACACAAACAACCATCTACTTTCTGGTCCATGAAGTCAATTCTCAACATTTTACACTGAACCCAGGATATAAGAAGTGTTCTCAGGTATTGGAAGAACCAAGTTCTATTAAAGAACAAATCAAATAGAACTCTGATATTCTAGATAAAAAAAAGTCTTTAATGACCTAAGCTATATGTAATACATCAGCAAATCATATGTGGTACATGGTGCTACACACAAGGGATCTTACCTTTGGGTTGGTTCCAGCTCTTGGGAACCTATGAGATTTGGCTTATTATTTCTATTTCCTTGAGTTGAATCTTGATTCAACCTGATTCTTCTGATTATCACTGCAATGGAAGAAACACCATTGACTAACAATTATAAATTATATGAGGTTATAAATTATTTACCTATCTCTTATATCTGATCCTCTGCTAAACCTAGTGCTGTTGTTTATGATGGATATCTTCCAGATTCCTCTAATCAGATGGCCAACTTCAACTACTGGGATTTAAATAGCTAAGCAACTAACAGAGTTTAGTTAGCTGGAGTGCTATAAGATAGATCTGTCAAACATGCACTGAAGGTTCATATAGCCCCAAATACTCCTGAGTGCAACAAGAACCAGATTAAAATGTAATTAGGAAATGTTTAGCAAAACAGATAAATATTCAATAGAACATAAATAATGTTAATACGTGGTTTTTGAAGTCAGTATGGCAGCAGCGATCTCTGTGTATAGTTCAGTGGTCCCTCTTCCACTTCAGTGGCTCCCTATTGCTTCTAGCACCAAATGCTAAATGCTCTGTTTGGCATTCAAAGCTCTTCAAAACCTCACCCCTCTCCTGTCTTTCCATTCTTCTTACACCTTATTCTTCTCCATATACTCTTTGATCTAGTGACAGTGGCTTCCTTGGATATTTCATGAACAAGACACTCCATTTCTCCTCTCAGGGCATTTTCCTCAACCTATTCTTTGATCCCCTTTGGTCCAGTTTGACTACGGTCTTCCCTGTCTTCCTTTGAATCCTAGCTAAGATCCCGTTTCCTACAGAAAGCCTTTCCAAACCCTCTTCATTCTAGTACCTTCCCTCTGTTAATTATTTCCTATTTATCCTATGTATATCTCACTTTGTATATATTTGTTTGCATTTTATCTCTCTCATTAGATTGTAAGCTCCTTGAGGGCAGGGACTAGCTTGTTTCTTTTTTGTATCCCCAGTGCTTACTACAGTGCCTAGCATATAGCAGGTACTTTAATACATATTCAGCTCAGAGGAGAGGTGAGGACACAGTGTGATCCAGAAAAGAAGTAATTGGTAGGGGGAAGGTGCATAATAACTATCTTAAGTTCTTGAAGGTTTGTCATCAGAAAGAAGGCTTAGTCTTGTTTTGTTTGTATTAGGGGACAGAGTTAAAGACAGCTGGTAGAAGTTGGAAAGAACCAGAATTCAGTTTGATATAATTTAAAAGAAAAACAATTCTAGATAGTTAAAGCTATCAGAAAGAAAATAGCATGGGTCCTAGGAAGATCAAATGGATGTCCCAGGGCCACAGAGGCAGCTAGTGTCAAAGATTGTTTTTGATCTCAAGGTCTCTCCTTCCAGAAAAAGCAGCAACTTCTATAGTACCACTGGATGGAACACCTGATGGGGATGGAGTAGATGGAGTAGATGCCAGTTTGGCTACATAGATTCTGAAAGTATATAAGGAGACTTCAAAAACTGGTTGTACTCAAATGAATTTTGACCCAGATACACAAACATGATGTCACCGGCTTGCTTCCTAGGTTTCTGGCCAGGACAGACCACCCACCATCTCCAGCCTAAGTTTCTAGACAGAATGCACTGTCTCCTAGAAACTTGTTAGGTTTTTTACTTCTAAGGGCCACAACACTCCCAAGAAAATTCCTCTATATCAATCTTTGCAAGCACTCCCTCCTGGCTTCTCCAGTGTATCACCCCCAAGATTGGCCCTCACGCAATCTCTTGCTACAATATTCCATCTCTTCTACCTCCTTGTTCCTTTCTTGTTGTCTGTAAGCACACCCAAGTCTCATGTATCCTTATAAAACCTCTTATTAGATTCTGCCAAGACTTACAGCTATTGTCCTATATTTCTCCTCTTCTCTGAGCTAAAGTCTGAAAAAGATATCTATAATCAGTGCTCCCACTTCCTCTCCTCTCACTTTCTTCTGAACCCCTTTCAATCTTGCTTCCAACTACATAATTCAACCAAAAGAGGTTACTCCAAAGTCATGAATGATCTCTTCATTGACAAATGTAATGGTCTCTTTTCTATCTTCATCCTTTTTGACATCTCTGCCCTTTCTGTCATTGTTGACTACTCATCCCTCCTGAATTCCCTTTCCTCTCTGAGTTTTAGTGACTTCAGTCTTTAGATTCTCTCCCTTCCTGTTTGACCTTCCTTTCATAGTCTCTTTTGCTGAATTTTCATTCACGTCACACCCACTAATTCTATGTGATCCCTGATGGTCTGTCTTCTCTTTCTTATCTATACTCTCTCACTTTGTGACCTCAGCTTCCATGGGTTCAATTATCATTTCTATGCTTATGATTCCCAGATCTATTTTTATAGCCCTAAGCTCTTTGCTGAGCTCCAATCTTGCATCTTCAACTGCCTATTAGACATGCCAAACTGAATGACCCACAGGCATCTCAAACTCAACATATCCCAAACAGAATTCAATATCTTTCCCTCACCCCCCCTTCCCCCCCCCCGCCAAATCCTTCCCTCTTTCCCAACTTTTCTCACTGCTAAGGATGAAACCATACTTTCAATTACTCAGGTTGATGACCTCAATTTCATCTTTGATTCCTCTCTCTTTGCCAAGTCTTGCAATTTCTTTCCTTATAAGATCTCTTGTACATAGTGTCTTCTTTCTATTTGCATAGGTATCACCTTTTTATAGGCCCTCATCACAGCTTGTCTAGATAATTGTAATAGCTAATTGATAATTGTTATATTATTGTAATAATGGGCTCTCTGTCTCATTTCTCCCACTCCAACCAGATCCTCTGCAGAAGTGGTAAAGTGATTTTCCTAAAGCCCAGGTCTGACTACATTACCCTCTTGCTAAATAAACTCTGCTGATTCTCTATCATCTTTAGAATCAAATGTAAATTCCCACATTTTGCATTTAAACTTCTTCACAACTTCCCTTCTTATCTTTCTATTCTGGGAATACTCCCATTCATGAACTATATATAGCCCAGCCACACTGGCCTACTTTGTGCTCCTTTCATATGATGCTCCATCATCCATCTTCATGCTTTTGCATTGGTGGTCCCCCAATCCTTGAAGAAAGGTCTTTCTTGAGTGTAACTGTTAAAATCTCTGCTTCTGTATTTGACTTGCATATAATAATCTCTCTCTGTCTCTCTCCATTTCTCTCTATGTCTCTCTGTCTCTATCTCTCTGTCTTTGTCTCTCTGTTTCTCTCTGCTGTCTCTGTCTCATCTCTCTGTCTCTGTCTGTTTCTGTCTGTCTGTTTCTCTTTCTCTTTCTCTCTCCCCCATTTCCCTCAAGACAATGTATGCCCCTTGACTATGGGCACTGTTTTTGCTTTTTTGTTGTATCCCCAGAACCAGGTACAGTCTCTGTCACATTGCAACCACTTAATAAATCTTCCCTTCATTGAGAGATTCTTTTGTGAAAGCAAAGTAGGTCATCAATCCTTACCCAGCCTATAACTACTGAATGGGTGTTGCCTCAGACAAACTTTGATATGGGAAAGATTTTAGCTTAAAAAGGCTAAGGTCTCCCACTGCATCCTGTACTATCACCAGTTG
The DNA here is from genome assembly GCA_028646515.1 of Pseudochirops corinnae. Taxonomy (NCBI): domain Eukaryota; kingdom Metazoa; phylum Chordata; class Mammalia; order Diprotodontia; family Pseudocheiridae; genus Pseudochirops; species Pseudochirops corinnae. The sequence goes on along the minus strand of CM053591.1, from coordinate 158,123,812 downwards.
TCCTGAGCTTTGTCTTGCCACTGGACTCTGATGACTCTGGAGGAGAGAATGAGACTGATGACTTTGCACAGCTCTGCCTCACTTAAATCCAATTCACTTGCAAGTCAAGATCTCACCCTCCTGATGTCATTGGCCTTTTGAAAATGGAGAAACAACAACACTACACTTTGAATTAGTGTCAGTTTGGTGGTACAGTGGATAGGGTGAACTTGGATCAGGAAGACTTGAATTTGCATCCAGCCTCAGACACTTACTAGCTGTATTACCCTGGGAAAGTCACTTAACCTTTTTTACCCAGTTTTCTCTTCTTTAAGATGGACATACTAATAGCACCTACTTCACAGGTTATTGTGAGGCTCAAATGAGATAACACATGAAAAGAAATTGTAAGTCTTAATTTACTACATGAACAAAAGCTATTATTATTATAATCATCAATAAACTATATCAGTCATTTACACATTAGTAAAACTATATTTTTATTCCTTTCTTGATAGCAGAGCTTTACTGAGAGTGCAAAAGAAGTAGGACATGAGGGTACAGGTGCCATCTGATGACTAGTATCACAAAGTCAGTTCACATATGCAAAATATGCAAAACATCTTTAAGGTATGTTGCTATGGTAAGCCTCCTCAGAGTTCTAAGAGAGCGGCAGTTGCTCAAGCAGTTGGTCTCTGACTCAGATTTTTAAAACACTTGTCACTGAGTTTTGAAGGTGATAAGCTGATGACTACTGGAGTAAATGGAAAACACAAGACGCTTCAGTAATTTAGAAGACCTTTAGGTTAATAACCAGGATATTATGGAAACCAAACCTATTGCATGGTTATGGGACAAATATAGTCTATCTGGCTATAATATAAAATTAGAAAGATATGAGAAGAAAATTAAAGTTGTCATTGTTCCTAGTCAAGTGTTTAGCACAGCTTGGATCAACTCAATTTAGCAATGGAAACATTACAGAAGTTACATTCACCAAGGATATTTTTATGGACAGTTCTTGAAACAGAAAAAGGACAGTGAACTTTCTATTTCCAGAGCTTGAGTTACACTGAGCATATGGGTTTTTCGAAAGATACCTGGGAACCTACCCAGAATCAAAGAATGCTTAGAAGAGATCTAAGTTCAAATACTACCTCTGAAACTTAGAATCAAAACTCTGTAACCATGGGCAAATCATCTGACTTCTTCATTATCAGGTTCCTGTTTTTGTCTACTCTTCCTAACTAAGCATTAGCAGAAGAATGTAGCCTTAGTTTATGTATAGATTGTAATGTACTTACCAGTTATGCATTGCTTTACTGTATGAGTACTTCTGATGTTATTGTTTATTTTACCTTATTATTAAGTAAACAGTTATGTTTAAGATCCCAAAGTAGAATTATTGTTAAGTGATTGAAACTGAAACACATTGGTAGGGGCTCAAAAGCTAGAATGGTGAATTACCTCAAGAATGTAACCATGTGGTAGTGGTCTGTCTTTAGAAATTTAGACTTAACAACGTGAGAGCAGGTTGTAATGAAGAAGCCAGCCCAGACAATAAGTATCCACATACCCAGGTAAGATATGTGAAGCATTACAATATGGGTGACCACTCTATACATACATACATGTATATATATATATATATATATATATATATACACATATATATACATACACACATACATAGACATAGACATAGACAAATGTGTGTGTATAACAGACATATAATTTGTCATCTAACCTTATGTTATGAAGTCCTACAATTAGGAAGAATAACTTAATAGAAATTTTTCTTTATGTTTAAAGTCCAAGTTAGCCTTTTTTTAAATACCGCTTCTATCCACTACTCCTACTTCTTCCTTCTGGAGCAAAACAGAACAAATTGAATCTATCCTCTCTGAATTTAGAGGATTGGACAAGATAACCTCTAAAGGTCACCATTGACTCAAACTCTGTGATCCTAATTCCATTAAGTGCAATAAACATTTTTTAAGCACCTACCATCTTCAGAGTACTATGAAAGTTCCAGGGAAGCTACAGAGTTTATTTAACACACAATTAATGCCTGCAGAAAACCAAATTCTAAGAATGTGTAAAATTGAGAGGGAAGTTTGGATTATTTCTGCAGTTCGGAACAGAGAGATGCTTTGAGGGGTTAACTGCTAGCAGCATGTTACAAATGATGTGCTTGAGACAAAAACCTTTTTAAAGAGACATCGACCTTTATAAAAATTATGTTAACAATGAAATAAAAAATAATTTTAAAAAAGTAACTTCAAGAGTTGAATAGCATTTTTTAGACCAGAATCTGTGAGATGCAGTGAAAAAGCAGAAGCCCTGAGGTCAAGCCCCTGCTCTGCCACAAACCTTTAAAACAATCAATGTATTTAGAATAAAGAAACAGTATCTTTACTGGAGACTTCTTTGATTAGTTAATGGATCTGTTATCTTGTTGATGTGAGTGCCCAGTGCATCGGTGCAAATCATAACCCATCCACACCTTCCTTTTCATTCTGCATGACTCTTGTTTATGTCTTCCCATAAATCCTATACAGGAGAGTCACTCAAAATTTGACCATCAACTTGTTTCCTTGACTGAATTTGCCCAAGGAGCTGAAGTAACACCATGATGACCAGCATCCATTCTGAAGGCCAGCTCTGTGAATACATTGGGTTCCAGATGCCATCATCAGAAATAACAAACAACCACTTACTTAGCTTTGTGTGGCTAAGCCACATAAAGTTCATTTCAAATAGAGTTCCTACTTTTTAGTTGTTAATAACTCTTAGCGGACAATATCAAAAAATACCTGGGCACATACCCAGGATGAAAAGATCCTTCGAAGAGATCCAAGTTCAAATACTGTCTCTGAAACTTATAATCACAACTCTGTAACCAGGGGCAAGTCATCTGACTTCTTCAAATTTCAATTTATTCATCTTTAAAGGGGTATAGTAACACTTGTCTTAATCTCATAGGGTTTTGTGAGAATTAAATGAGGTAATGTATCTAAAGTACTTTATAAACTGTAGTATTCTTTATAAATGTCAGCTATCTTGGGGGATTTCCAGGATGGATTCTATAAGCCTCTATATCATAAATGCAAATTGAGTTTTAGGGGAATGGAATAATGTGGCCCATTTGTAAAATGTCAGCAGACATGTTCCCCATCATAGGGTATGTGCTGTAGTTTTATCCTCTCCTGATTAGTTCCTTAAGGAATTCTACAGGGACCTTAAATTGCTCCTTCCTGCTCTTTTCCATAAAAACTGCCATTAGGGATATCTATTTAGAGCTGAACAGTCATTCAGTCCAAGTCCTTCATTAGAGACCCTCAAGCCTGATTTCATTCTGAAAGTGAAGTGGCTGTCTCCTTGTCTATCTACTTTTGGGTTAAGCCAAATTAGCAAAAGTTTATGGTCATCTAGACCCACATTCTCAACATACAGAGCAGCATTTACCCAAATTGTAGCTGGTTTGTGATGATCATACTCACTTGGAATTCTGTCATTGAAATTGCCATGCACCATGGTAGAAAGCATACTGCTCTTGGAGTTCAGAAATCTGAGTTTGAGTGTTGATTTTGATAAGCAACTGTGTAATCCTTGGCAAATCCCTTAAACCCACTGAAACTCAGTTTCTCCAAGAGTTAAAAGAGGGGTAAAAATGTATACTGCCTATTTCACAAGGTTGTTGTAAGAAAAGTGCTTTGTACACTTTAGAGCAGCAGTTCTCAACCTGTGGGTTATGTTCAATTCGTAACAATGAAAATACATCCTGCATATCAGATATTTACATTACGGTTCATAACAGTAGCAAAATCACAGTTATGAAGTAGCAACGAAAATAATTTTATGGTTGGGGGTCACCACAACATGAGGAACTGTATTAAAGGGTCGCAGCATTAGGAAAGTTGAGAACCACTGCTTTAGAGCATTGTGATTGTAAGCACTGAGCCTCTATTCCCACATGCGTTAATTATTTGCCTTTTCAAATGTGGGGTCCTTTGGAGCTAATCACACCTTACACCTTATCCTGTTTCCAGTCCACTGATTTATTAAGAATTCCACTTAATTTACTGATCTGTTAAGTAATCCGTGCAGCTCATTGATCCGTGACATTTTAATTGTTGCTGTTGTTAAGACATTGACCTATGCAGTATTTTAAAATGCAGGATTTCCAAAAGCTTTGGTTGATCACCTATTTCAATATCAATATGTTTTTTTACACTATTTTGTCTTCCAGCCACATAAATACTGAGTTTCTTTTCTTACAATGTCATAAATGTTGTTTTTCTTGTTATAACACATTCTCTGAGACATGATCCTCAAGCCAAAAGGCATAAGCATGGGCTTATTGTGTCCTGTAAACTTATGTGTGTTTCAGAGATGTTAGAACTGCTTGAACTTCAGATGGAGCCTAGGAAATATTTTTCATAAATATTTTGATGAAATTGACTTTGCTGGCTGTACAATCTCCCAAAATGACAAACAATATGCCAAAAAAGTCGCATGCACAATGTTCTGAGTAAAATAGATTTCTTAGTTTTTCAGCATCATAAGCCTTGCAGAGAAGCTAGAAGGAAGCAACCTAGATATCATATGGTCCTGAGATCATATCATAGGATGAACAGTTGAGGAGAGTGGAGACATTTATCATGAAAAAAAATCTTAGAATCATTAAATTACAAAGTTAGAAAAGATCACACTTTTGTTTTTGCCAGTCCAAGAGTCTTTTCTTCAACATCTCTAATAATAAGGGATTATTCTGCATTTGTTAAAAAATGCAATGAGGTGGAACCCATAGCCTCCTGAGGTAGCCTATTCCATTTGTGTACACTTCTACTTGTCAGGACATTTTTCTTGACATCAATCTTAAAGTTTCCCCGCTGCATCTTCCACCTACTGCTTCTTATGCACCTGGGACTAATTAGCCTAATCCTTATTCCACATGACAGCCCTTTCAATACTTGAACAGTTGTTACTTCCCCCTTGAGTCTTCTCCAGTTTCCTCTAAACATTTCTAATTCCTATTACTGATTATAGGATCATAAATTTAGAGCTGAAAGGGAGGGACCATCTATATCAAGCCCTGATTTTACAAATGTGGAAGCTGAACAACAGAGAGATTGAGCTTTGCTCAAGGTCACATGGGTTGTCAGTGATATGAGATTTGAACCCAGGTTCTTTGACTCCAAATTCAGTGTTCTTCCACTGTAGCTTGCTGTCTTCTGTTCCACCTTATTATGATGATCTTCATATGGCATAAACACAAAGCCTTTCTCCATCCTGGTTGCCTTTCTCTGAATATTCTTTAGTTCTTTCAACAATGTCCTTTTCAAATATGCCCCCCAGAATTGAACATAATATTACAGATTCCACACATAAAACAAATGAAACAAACAGAAACAGAAACATTTAAAAATGGAAATTAACATGTATATAGAGACAGATTCAGTGATATCTTCTCATTCATGGAAGCTATGCTTCTCAATCCATGCTAAGATTAAGTTTAATTTTTTAGCTGTCATATCACCTTCTTGATTCATAGCAAGCATGTTGTCTACTCAGACCCCCAGATCCTTCTTAGATGAATTGATTTCTGGGGCTTTTTTCTTTTTTCTGTGCCATCTTTCCTCCAAACTTCTGTATATCTTTTAAAAATCTGTGTAACTATATCATTCTCTATACAGTTATAATTTCTCCTTCTAACAATTTCTTTTCTCTGACCTTCTAATATTGATAGGAGCTATTCATTCATCTTGGTCTTACTTCCTTGTAGGTTTTTAGTCCATGTGTTCTTACCTAACATATTGTAGAACCATTTGAAACTGGTGTCACCAAATATAAGGCACATTTAGACTATGTCCCACTTTCCTCTCCTCCATCACAAACTCCAACTGGTAGCAATAACTTCCCTGTCACCGACAACTTCCCCTTTCATACCTATCTCAGCCACCAGGCCAGGTGGTCATTATTGATGAGAAGTAGATACAACTCTTCTTTGATGGTTCCTCCACTTTTTGAAAGGTGGAATTATCATTAAGGAAAATCAAGGAATTTTTTATTTATTTGCTTTGAGGCAAAAAGAGAATTCAAGTAGATGTCTGGATAAATGAAGTACCAAATAATTACCATGGCATCTCCCTGGGCCAGCCTCATAATCTGTTTCTCAAATTTCTCATGTATTTCTTCATTCCATTCACTTGTTTTACACTATACTTCAAAGACAGCATCACTTTTATTTTGTGCTCTCTTCACCTTCACTCAGTTGCTCTGCACCATGAATTTCACCTTCTGGTATCTGGATTTTATCTTACAAGAGTATCTTTTTACTTCAAAGTTCAAAGCCCATGACAACCCCTCAATCTATCTTGTTTCTTTTGATTAAGAGCTTCTTTCCAGTCATATATCTCATCCCAGCAAGGTTCAGTGAAACCTGTGCAGTAAAATTCACATTCTTGTATTAGAAATCTTAATCAATCCTACTTGTTGCATATATATTGTACATTTGTTGAGAAATCGGAGGTTATTAGTTTTGCTAACTGATCTTTTCTTGGAATTTGTCTCCTGAGAACTTCTGAGTGTCTCAGCTGCTATTCTTTGTTGTAGCTACTCTCTTTGGTATGTAGACTGGTGACTATACATCCACAATTTTCTTCCTCCCTCTTTTTTATTTGTTTAAAGTCAACTAGCTCAGATTTTCAAGAAATCAGGCAAATACAATCCTTATCAGATACACTCTGCACTTGGACAGAAGCCTGTCATTCTTCTATTTTGTGCTACAGTCCAGAAATACCAGACACTGTCTCCTTGTTCATGTTTACTTCCCAACTCTTCTTTTCTACATTCCTTGTCAGGGATGGACAGCAATGATATGAATCCTACTTATGCCCCTAATGTCTTCAGTTTATTGTCCACAAATTTTAAATGTTTAGCAAAGCAAATATTTAGCAGAGTTTCCTTCTGTAAGTATCATTGATGCCCACAGGAATGAATAGAAGTCAGTAGTGGTCAACCATATTGTCCTACTTAGGGAGGTTCTGCCATGTCTTTGATATAGACCTCAAGAAGAGAGCAGATGTCAATATTAGAAGTGTCACACACCCAGTCTGGGCTACAATGCCATGGGGCAGCCCATAACACTTTGAGTGGGTCTGGGACCACATTAAAATGTAATTGGGAAGAATTTAACAAAATAAAAATACAATAAAATAGAGATAATGTCAATATGTGGTTTTCTAAATCAACATGCAGCTGGCGAGGATCTTCATGCATGGTTTAGTGACCCCCATTTCTGTTTGGGTTTAACATCACTTCTCTACATGATTAATGGATATTATGGATATTATATATATGCATATATGTATCCATATGTATGTATGCTTGTATATGTGTATGTATGTATACACACATACAGAGAGAGAGAGAGAGAGAGAGAGAGAGAGAGAGAGATAGCACTGTGTCAATACTGCTGAGTAATCACCAACCAACAAAATTTTTTTATTCCACAGATCCAGTTGGGTTAGCTTAGATCTGACAGCATCTGAAAATCCAATTTTTAATTTTTTAGAGAATAAAACATGCTTCTTCAGAGTATCCAGCTCCCTCCCCTCCAGGAAGAGGCTCACAGTTATTAGCTCAAAGTATTCAGTGATCCTTTCCTTCATCCTTTATGTGTTATTCTTGGGGCAGCTAGGTGGTGCAGTGAGTAGCGCACCTGCTCTGGAGTCAGGAGGACCTGAGTTCAAATGTGGCCTCAGACACTTGACATACTTACTAGCCATGTGGCTTTGGGCAGATCATTTAACCCCAACTGCCCTCCAAAAAGCAAAAAAAAAAAAAAAGTGTTGTTCTTTCATTCTCTTATCTTGGAGAGGTGAGCATATTTTCTCTACCTCCGCATCCTTTTTCTTCTTTCTTTTTACGTTGAAGTCCCACTTCCATTTTTAAATGGACTCTTTCATTTCCACTGATAACAGGAAGTATAGAGAAAATTTCCTCAGATCATTTACCTTTCTTTCCAAAGAGGGAGAACAAATTGCACACTGAGCACATACAGTAGTCACTCTACCATGGCTCACTTAATACGAGTTTCAATAAAAGCTACCTTGTGCTCCGTAGTTACCAGAAATGAAATCCTCATTTTGTGTTTTTTAAAGTGCCAGCTACTTAGCTTGTCTTGCCATCTTGTTTTATTTACTTGTGCTTTAATTTGCCTTATTGACAACTTTGCCTTTTTCCTCAATCTGATCACTCTTCTTCTTTTTGCTTTTTGGAGGGGGGAGGGCAGGGCAATTGGGGTTAAGTGACTTGCCCAAAGTCACATAGCTAGTAAGTGTGTCAAGTGTCTGAGGTCACATTTGAACTCAGGTCCTCCTGACTCCAAGGCTGGTGCTCTATTCACTGTGCCACCTAGCCACCCCTCTCCTCTTCTTTCTTCTCTCTACTCCTAACCTCAACTCATTTCTCTTCAACTTGCCAAATCCTCTCAGATTTCTCTTCCCCAAATTCAGCTTCTATCCTCCACATTTTCAAGGCCCCCCACATCATCTTTAGAGGTCCATCTTTTTCAGCTCAAATATTTCTTCAGTCTTTTCCTTCCAATTCCTTTTCACCATGTGATCTAACAAGATTTAGAAGTCCCATAGATTTAAGGTTGTGAAGGTCTATGAGATACCCCTAATATTTTCTAATATTTTCAATGTTTAAGACCTGCATATACTTGTGAATAAGCCAACTCACTGGATCTAGAAGCATAAAGATTTAGAGAAACAATTCAAGAAAACTTTTATTAATAATAGATTTCTTGACAAACAGAATTAAAACATAATTAGCCTGGGTAAAAATTTCATAATCATGTTGATTCTGTTTCAAGGAAGTCTACTTGACCCAAAGAAAGAGCAACACTATACTTGTTTACTGTGGGTTTTTTTTTTTTTAATACTTTAAATCTCCAGCATAATAAACATGCCTGCTAGTCACTTGTGACATCTATTTTACCTTGTAGGAATTGCAAGGTGATCACAAAAATAAATCCTGATTTCTCAATATAGTTTCTCCCATTAATGAGCATGGTTCTGAAATGCCTTTGGTTTGGCCAAGTGTGCATGGATTACAAGATTTTACACAATGAGCTGCCTTCATAAATTAAATTGTAAATCTTTTAAAGTTGGGGATATTTAATTATCCTATCAGGCTGATGAAATGATTAAACTAATTTAAATGAAAAGCTCTTTTAGCTCTGAAAAAGACCAAGACAATTTGGCACAAGCTCACTGCCTGTGTCTTACCTGATTCTTTTGTTAATTTCCACAATGCTTTTCTTTTGGAAACCCCCAGGGAAATTACATTCTATTCAACTCAATGAACAGTGTATATTATTCAGTGTATACTATGTGAAGGGCAAGTTTTGGGACATAAAAGGAAAATAGGGGTACATTCTTCTGGAGCTATACAACATATAGACATAGAAGTAAATACAAGAAAAATCGGAAGCACTGAAAGCTAAGGGGATCAAGGGGAGGCTTTTACACAATGAAATGCTTTTATAATTCAGGCTATAAACCTTTGAAAGGTGGAAACTTGAGCTGAGCCTTTCAAAAAATTAAGGATTCTAAGAGGAATGTAAGCAGGAGTGGATTCCAAGAATGGGGCAAGCTGTGCAAAGACAAGGAAGGAGAGTGAATGGCTGAGTTGGGGAAGCAAAAAGTAGGCCAACTTGACTAGAACATCATGTATGTGAAAGAAAATAATATGAAATGTTTTGTCAGGTAGGCTTGAGCTAGACTCTGGATGGTAAAGGCCTTGAAATGCAATGCCAAGCTGAGGAGAATGTATTTTTTTCCCAGGGGTAAGAAAGCATTGAGAAGACCTCAGTGTTATTTTGGCCACTGACTTCATTTAAAGTTTTATTTGCCTAGGGTAATTAATGGCCAAGCTAGGATTTGAACCCAATTTCTTTGCCTCTAAATCAGCACTCTTTCGACTGTACCAAGGTAATATATAGCCTTGGAGGTTCTTGAGAAGAGTATGTGGTCAACCCAGTGCTTTATGAAGATTGTTTTTACAGCTTCATGGAGGATGGACTAAAGAGGGAAGATATTGGAATCAAGGAAAACAAATATGAGGTTTTTGCAAAACTTCAGAGAAGAATGTGATGAGGACCTGAATTAACGTGGTGGGAAGGGGATGGATAGGAGAAATTATGGACTTAGAATTGAGAAGACTTGACAATTGCCTTGTGGTTTTGGTAAGCATTTGTTTTTATTTCCTTTCCAACCTTTTTCATACCACAATTAAGAAAAAAGAAAGGAAAATAAATCTTGCAACACACATGCAGAGCCAAGGAAAACAAATTCCCATATTAGCTAAGTCAGAAAGTGTCTTGACATCTGACAAATCAAACTGTCAGAAAGGGAATTCTTGCACAGGTAGAGGTTAGACTGGACAGCTGTGTGGTGGAGGCCTGATGTCAGGAAGATTCAACTTCCTGAGTTCAAATATGACCTGAGACACATACTAGCTGTATAACCCTGGACAAGTCACTTAACCCTCTTTCCCTGAGTTCCTCATCTATTAAATGGACTGGAGAAGGAGGTGGCAAACCACTCTTATATCTTTGCCAAGAAAATCCCAAATGCGGTCACAAAGAGTTGGATGCCACTGAAATGACTGAGCAAAAAGACCTAAGTTAGACTAGGTGGCTCACCAAGTTTTATTTCAGTCCCTAGATTCTGTGATTCTTCTATTCTGATTCTGATCGCATAAAGTACAGGACACCTTATTAGGGATTTTCCTTCTGTGTCAAGGTTGAATGGCAACAGTCTGATGAATCATAAAACTTTCTTTGACCCTCCATGGCTGGATGTGATCTCTTCTTTCTTTGAGTCACCGCAGCAGCACTTTGTAGTTCTATTATCTCACCCATTACATTTCTTTTTCCACTTTGGAATTCACAGTCATACTTGAAGAAACCAGAACTCTGCAAATGGGGAGAATGTGATCATAGGCACCATAGAAGCAAAGAGAGGTTTTCTGCAGAACTTCCAACTCAGTCAAAGGTAGAATACATTAGAAAGCTTTCAAGAAAACCTGTCCTTGAATGATTTCCACTATTATTTCTGGAAGCATTCTATTTTGTGAGGTCTTCAGATTTGTGACATGCAGCCAAACTCAATATGTTTCCAGATTTTATGAGATGTTTAATGAAGATAAGTGCTCACAATTATTTCTAATTTCTTGGAAACAACCCATTTAAACAGATTTTAAATGGTTTGCATTGTGAATCACCTCATATCTCCCATACACTTGGAAATACAACATTTCCTATGCAAAATTGCCCCACCAGTCTTTATAGGAAGGCCATGGCCAGTGCCAGCTAACAATGGAACAATTGAGGCACAAGGTTCGTTGATTCTAGTTAATGTCTTCCCCCATAAAGCTTTGTGCTTTTATGTTCAGTGAACACATTCAGAACCAGGCTTTGACAGAGCAAGAAGCACAATGTCATTAAATGAGACCAGAGACCAATATTAGAAACTTAATGTTTGTGAACTTTCACTGGGTCCTAAATGAAAAGGAAGTTTCACCTCAGAGAGCATCTTATCCAGTCTCTGTTTAAGCTTCACTTCTGACAAAAAAAAAAAAATGTTTACCTGCCCAGCAGAAAGTCTGAAATGTGCTAGAAAACAAGGGGCAGGTGACTCCCATGGAAGCAAAATATCCCTTTATACTTGAATATCCTTCGTTCTTTTCTGGTTGGTCTTGAGAGACATTTTAAAATGATTTGTTGTTGCTGCCGCTAGATGAACAGATTAAACTGAGGGTCATCTAAGTGGCCAATTGGAAGTACTTTTCTGCACAGACAAGTAGCAATTATGTGGCTTTTTAATTTTCTCACAGTTATTTGGAAACCAGTAGGTATTTGTTTATGGTTTGTACTCCAATTTAGAATTGGTGTTTCTATCTAATGATTGTACCTCAGGCAGATATTGACCTGTACAAGTTCCTTAGTTATTGTTTGTTGTTGTTGTTCAGTCATTTTTCAAACCCCTTCGGGATTGTCTTGACAAAAATACTCTAAGGGTTTGACATTTCCTTCTCCAGATCATTTTACAAATGTGGAAACTGAGGCAAACAGAGTAAAGTGACTTGCTCAGGGTCACACAGCTAGTAAGAGTCTGAGAACAGATTTGAACTCCTGAAGATGAGTCTTTGTGACTGCAGGCCTGGCACTCTATCCACTACAGTGCCACCCAGTGGTTTCTAACCAAAGATAATATCCCTAACAGAAATTGTCTTGTACAGGTTCCATAGTTAGGGTACAAGAATGGAAATGGAAACAAATAAAAACACTATAAATGATACCCACATTTTTCCCTGTTTCTGTCACTTTTATTTTTATATCTACATGAAGGTCCCGTTTCCCCAGTATAATGTAAGATCTTGAGGGCAGACACTATATGCATTCTTGTTGTATCTCCAATGCCTACTTAGCATAGTGGCACACAGCAGGTGTTCAATAAAGGCTTGCTGAATTGAATTAAGGAGTAACTAGGTAGGCAGGTCTTGAGAGAGAGAGAATCAGAGAGTGACATGTACATGGAGGAGAGAGATAGAGACACATAGACATAGATACAGAGAGATATCAAGGGAATAGCATTATTCTGAGTCAATGGATTATATAATGCATACATGCACAATATATGTACACAATATACTAAAGGATTGACTCAATTAACTCTTCATTTTAGATTCATAGAACAGTCTTGGAAAGACATACTTTCACTTAATTGGTATTTCAAATTAAGGTTAAATACAATTTCATCCATGAAATCTTTTAAAGCAACTTTGTAGATCTCCTCTCTGTTAATGGTAACCTGAAGTTTCATACATTCAGAATCATTAGGAATCAAATGATTCTAGACACTGAACAAGGTGCCAGGGGTACAAAGATAAGAGCCTGCCCTCAAGAAGATGCTATTCTAAGTGGGGTCAGGTAGGATGGGGGAAAATAACATAGATGTATGAAGACATGATCAAAGACTTATATGGGCATAAGGGTGGGATCAAAACCACCTCACTCCATTTTAGTTTTGAATGCACAAGAATAGTGTTATCATCTGAGGAAACTTTGCCACACCTCACAGATTGTCTATATATCATCAAGCATGTTGAAAAGGGTTTCTTTACTAATTGTGCTATAAGAAATAATGAACATGGGAGCCAAGATGAAGGAGTAGAAGCACAAACTAGGTGTGAGCTCCCCTCCAGTCAGTTACAATACACATAAAAAATGACTCTAAACAAATTTTAGAGCTACAGAACCCACAAAGTGACAGAGAGGAACATATCTCCAACTGAAGGCAGCCCAGCAGGCCAACAGGAAGGGTCTAACACACTGAGCTGGGAGCTGAGAACAGTTCTGTGTGAACCCTGAGATTCTGGCCCCAGGGTAGCCCTGACCATCTGTGGCCAGAAAAGACTTCAGGAGAGTGAATCATCAGCAGCTGTGGCAGTTCCAAGCCTTCTCAACCCATGAACTCCGAAGATAAAGTAAAAGGTCAATGTGGAACTGTTTGAACAGGGGGACAGAAGAGTGCAATCTGGCCCCTGCCCCCAAGGTGAGAGATGGCAAAGGTTCATGTAGGGGGACCAAACGACCATTCAGAGGGTAATCACTCTTGCAATTGGATCTTCATCATGGTCTTGGATGGTGGTCCTGGGATGTGTGCCCAGTGTGCCAGAGCTTGTAGGGGCTGCAGAGAAGGCACCCTCCCAACAACTCCAGCAGCTGCAAAAACCCCAGTGATTTGGGACATAGCTCTCTGCAATCTGGAAGCAGAGTTCTACTATAGCAAAGAGCTCAAAAGTCAAGTAATTGAGTGGCAACATGAGTAAGCATAGAAAGCACAAATAGACCATAGAATACTTTGGTGGGGACAAAAAGGATCAAAGCATGGAATTAGAAGAAGACAACAAAATCAAAACACCTGTATCAAAAGCTTTCAATAAAAATATGAATTGGTTATAGGCCATGGAGGAGCTCAAGAAGGATTTTAAAAATCAAGTAAGAGAAGTGGGGGAAAAATTGGGAAGAGATATGAGAATAATGCAAGAAAATTATGAAAAGAGAGCCAACAACCTGACTGAAGAAAATAACACCTTGAAAAATAGATGAACTAAAATGGCAAAAGAGGCCCAAAAAGCCAATGAGGAGAAAAATTACTTAAAAAGCCAAATCTGCCAGAGGAAAAAGGAATTTCAAAAACTCACTGAAGAGAATAATTCTTTCAAAATTAGACTGGAGCAATTGGAAGCTAATGACTTTATGAGAAATCAAGATATTGTAAAACAGATCCAAACAAATGAAAAAAAAAATAGACAGCAACATGAAATGTCATTGGAAAAACCACTGACCTGGAAAATAGATCCAGGAGAGAGAATTTAAAAATTATTGGACTACCTGAAAGCCATGATCAAAAAAAGAACCTAAAAATCATCCTTCAAGAAATTCTCAAGAAAAATTGCCCTGATATTCTAGAACCAGAG
>CM053591.1:158086581-158108774 GCA_028646515.1 Pseudochirops corinnae | reverse complement strand
AATCTCTGTGGGGCTCTGCTTCCAGAAGGGAAAGCTCTGTCCCAAATCACTGGGGTCCTCCCGGCTGCCGTAGACTTCCGGCTGACTGGATAATGAAGACTCCAAGACCCAGGCCCAAGACAATGATCCGGATCCAGGCCGCTCAACGCAAGAGCACTGGCCTGAAAACAATCGCTCAGTCCCCCTGCTTTTTGAAGGCCGAGGGCGGGAAGCTACAAGGCAGAGGCGGGTGCAAAACCTCTGCCTTTCGCTTTTCTGCTCTGAAGACCTTTTGGCCAGACGCCTATCTCCCTCTTTCACAATCCCCACTCGCAGCTGTCGCTAATCCACTCACCTGAGAGCTTTCTCTGCTTCTCCCGCCCAGCTGCCCCCGGGGCACAGCCGCGGCTTCAGGCCAGGCTGGCTTCGGTTCGCAGTGCTGATATGGTTCCTCGTAGCCGAGCTGACTTTAGTGGGAAGTATCCTTGTGTGCGTTTTGGAGTTGTAGGATTGGTTTAGAGTCCTATTCCATGGGTATTTTGGGGTGGCTATGTGAGAGCTGCGATATATTGCTGCTGCTACACCGCCATCTTGGCTGCACCCCCTTGCCTGCCCCTTTTATTCCCTTTTCGTCTGCCCTTTTGTCAGGTGTCCTGGCAACAGGGTCCTGATAGGTGGGGAGCGCTTCTCCATTGATGATGCATAGTCAATGCCCCCGTGTTTGACGTGCAGCCATTGAGGCAGAATACACACCTGGATGCCTCTTACCCACCTCAGTTTTTCCTTGTCAGCAAGGGCACACTGACAGAGGTCAGACATCTAGGTAGCTCTAAGGGGCCCTTACAGTCTAGAGCAGTGGTTCTCAACCTGTGGGTCACGACCCCTCTGGAGGTCGAATAACCCTTTCACCGGGGTTGCCTAAGACCATCAGAAAACACATATTTCTGATGGTCTTAGGAACCAAGACGACACCGCTCCTCTATCCATCTCCAGGCAGGTCCGCCCACATGCAGATATGCCTACATATGAGTATTAAAGGATTGCAGCATTAGGAAGGTTGAGAACCACTGGTCTAGAGGCTGACCATTCATTAGGGACAGCTCTAAATATATGGAGTGATATATCTATACTTATAAGTCTTATATTATGCTTTGAGCAAAAGGGATGATTGCAAAAGAAATGAATGTGAGAATTTCCCAACAAAAGATACTGTGCAAAATTGTCTTTATTTAAAAAATGCTAGTGTCCTAGAAAGCAGCCTCCTGAGGGAATAGGAGAAGAAATTTGCTACTTGTAAAACCTTGATCCTCTAAAAGAAGAGGTGCCAATGACATACATTAGCCTATACCAGCAACACTCCCAAATGCAGCCTGAACCAGATCACAATATAATTGGGAAATGTTTAACAAAATAAGTGAAAATACAATGCAACATAAATAATGTTAATTTGTGGTTTTCTAAGTGAATACACAGGCCTGAAAGATCCCTTTCTATTTGAGATTGACAGCACTGTCTCAGGGCATATATGGTTTTTAATAAATATCTAGATTTAGCCTATATTTTCTGATTCACTTTTGTGTGACTATGAGGATTATTGGTTTTAGTCAATCATGACCTTCACATTTTTTCTTTCCTCAGGTTCCATTTTTGTTTGATGTTTTAATCCCATAATGATCTCCTTTTGTCCATCTTCTCTTCTCCCTCCCCACCACAAGGCTGTTTAATATTCTCATCTAAAGAGAATTGCCTCTATTGAGATATTGATCCATATTTTGCCATTGGTGATTAGGCTCATACTTTGAGGGTACACCATGTTTGATTGCAATTCATTTTCTTTTGTAATATACTCTTCCACTCCCTCATGCAATTTCTTATTGCATGTGGAATGGCCTCGTGTTACCATAATTTATTTCCTTTATATTAGAAAGATTTTCCTCGGTTTCCTGGAAAATGTGATTGTGATTGAAATAGTTCAACTTAACCCCTAAATAGAGGATTTGTTAGATATTGGCTTGCTTTTCTTCGTTTTATAATATTTACTAAGAGACCTTTGAAATTTCCTTGAGGATTTCGCATTCATTCTTTCTTCTGGTCTTAGTATCCTCTCTCTTTTCTTCTGCTTGGGTTTTTCAGGGTTATTTTCACTCGAAACAGTTGACATATTAGCCTCTTTCCCTTATGTTCCTTAACTACTTTCTTCTGATTATTTCCCCTAACGCTAGAATGCCAAAAATTTTTGACTTCTTCCTGGGTGGAGATTTAAGGTTCCCTGCTCTGGGTTCCTCTCTTGAATAGCTTTCAGAAATAGGGCAGGGCTCATATGGGTTTCGTTCCTATTTCCTTTAGGCCTAGAGTGCTATGGACACTCCCTCTTCCCTCAACCCTCTCCAATGCTTTATTTACTTCTCCCTCTCATAGCTGAGATAAATCAGCATCACTTTTTTTCCTTGTTCTATGAATTCTTCTATAATTACTCTGTATCTGGTGCCTAATTCCTCTTTTTATTAGGTTTTGGAGTGTTAATGCATTCCGCCATCTTTTTTCCAATCTAGTTACCTGAAACTTCTAGCTCCAGCTTTGAGTGTCTGGTTCCATTGAAGATGGTTAAGACTGCAGGGCATATGCATCTTTTATTACCCTTAGACTGATATTATTAGATTTTTTTTATGTCTGGTCTCTTTTGTTTGACTGTAAGATCCTGGGAGGCATATATTATGTGTCATTTCCTTCTGTATCATTTTTTCCTTTCCCCTAGATCCAATACCTATCATAGTGCTTTACACAGAGTTGGAACTTTAAAAATATGGGATTGCTTTGAATTGAATATTTTTGATGGGTGTTTTACATTTCTGTCCACATTTCACTGCTTTACTTTTGTTGACAAAACTGCCCTAATGCATTCTTCCATCTTGGAGACTTCGTAAATTGTTATGGATATTTCAAGACATTAAAAATTCAGTCCCCAATGAATATTCATCTTATCTAGGAAGTGTAAAATTAAATCCTCTTAAAAGTGATCATCCTCCAGTGCTTTTCTTTTAACTTGCAGGTCGATTTTCTGATTTATGCTATTTCATTAAACACAGACACATATACTCACACTCATACATACTCATACATACTATGGAACTGACATTTTAATTGTCAGTTTAAGTGCTTTTCAAATTCTATTTACCTTTTTAAAGAAGTACATTTTAATTAGACTAAAAGACGTCATGTTTTACCATGTCTGCACAGAACTGGTAACAGCTAAGGAAGAGAGCACCAAGTGTGGCCTGGTGTTACTCTGGACTTTAGGGGAGCAATTTTCAAAGCATTTGGAGTCACGTTAGACCTTGCAAGGCATGGTGGCTCTCAAGGAGTGAGATCCTCACAAGAGCAGAGCTCTTTGGAACCATTAGTGGTTATGCTGAGGAAAGAATGAGGGGTTCTCTAAAGATCATAATGTGCCTCAGTGGAGTTCTTTACTAGACTCAGATTTGAAGGACAGCATGGGACAGTGGATCGAAAGCTGACCTTTGAGTCAGAAAGCCCAGCATTCAAGTCTCACTTGTGACACAGAACAACTATGGGATGTAGGGCAAGTCACTTAAACTCTTGGTGTCATGTGAAGCTGTCTAAGATTATAAATAACAAAGAATGTAAAGATCTTTAATTAGTAAAGGGTAATTCTTTATCTGAGTGCTCTTTCTAGCAATGAAATAGCAAATCCATTTTCTGACTCTTTGCACTTGCCCACATTGCCCTTTCTTCTATATAGGGACAGGTATCAGGCCTATGATTTCATTGGTATAAGGAACAACTAGATAAAGAAACTCCCTGTACTAATGCAGATCTATGCCTTCTCTTCAACTTAATACTCTTAGAGAATTGTCTAGGGCACTGAGAAAGTGAGTGATTTGTCCAGGGTCATTCCCTGCATAGGTTGGAGATAGTACTTGAACCCCAATCTTCTTGACTCCAGGGTCAGATCCTTATCTGTTAAGTTAAATTAAATCCCTACTGGGATTGAGGAAAAATATAAAATTGTGCTACCCTAAAAAAAGTTTTGGAAGGCTAATAACTGTAACGTGTTGAAGCATGCAATAAATTTGAAGGACAAGACAGCTTTTGCAAAGGTAAATTAGGGAAAGAAAACACAAAGAACAATAATTTAATGGATCTGTTACTGATGAGAGTACCCTCTCCGTTGGTATAAATTACAGTCGTTTATATCATTCATACTTTTATCCTGTATAGCTGTGTTTGTGTCCTTTGGTAAATCTTTCATATACAATTCATCAAAGGCACTGTGGGTCTTATAGGTTTTTTAAAAAACATTTTTCATAACAGTGTAGCCCTTGAACAGTCCATTAGTCATTCTTCACTCTTCTTACTCTACATGACTGACTCACCTCTTTTTCAATTCTTAGATCGTATATCGAGGCTATTTCTTTCAGACTAGTGATCACTGGTAATATTCTTCATCCTGTTCATGCTCACCATGTACCACTCTAGTGCTCTTTACTGGATATGACCACTGTTCAGGAAAGACGGAGTGAAGACTATAGATGGCCAAGAGATGGCAGAGTTAACCAACTCTTTGCTTCTTTTTCCTAATCCAAGCTGAACAATCAATGGACTCTTGATGAGTTAAAGTCACCAGGCATATATGAATTAATACTAGGGTTTTGAAAGAATAAGCCACTGTGATTGCTGAGCAATATTCCAGTCATGACTAAAGGGTGAGGTGGGTGCCAAAGGACTGCAATAGTCCACTATCATCCCAATTTTAAAATGAATTATGATTATTTTTCAATTATCAAACATTTATTTTTCTCCCTAAGCATTGTTTCCACTGATTATATCAAATTCTCAATCAATAATTAGTAAGTGATCTAAAATAAAGTGGGTATCAGTTTTCAATTTCACAAAAATAGGAAGAGGAAGAAAGTAGACGTTCCAAAGGAAAGGTGACTAATCTTGATTTTGATTGTGCATAAAATTCTAGAATTAACCTTTAAAAGAATTAATCCTGAAATATCTATTAAACAGCTACTAGATTAGGGAAAGGTCATACTTATCCTATCTTTGGAATATAGCAAAGCTTCTTCCAAAGCCTTTTATGACATCCTAGTAGATGATGGAGAAAAATGTCTACTGGTTAACTGTGGATTCAGATTGGATTCATCAACTGGACTCAGACTATTGATTAACAGATTAATGTTCCCTTGGAGGGAGTTCTGTAATGCAATGTCAAGATCTCTATCTTTGATTTGGTTCTTCTCAATGTTTTTATCAATGACTTGAATGAAAACGTACATAACAGAATCACCAAACTTACTGAAGAAATGAAGTTGGAATGGCTAACTGATACACTAGATGACAGAACTGAGATCCAAAATGTCCCAGAATTAGCTCTGCCTAGTGAGAAGAAATTACATAGGAATAAATAGAATGTCCTTTACCTATTTGCAAAAATAAAATGATCTGTATGAGTAAAGCATAGGGGAGATATGGCCAGAAAGTAATTTATGTGTGCTTAACTGGGGTGTTTAAGGAGATTGGAGGGTCTGATGGAACAAAGATTGGCCAAAATCTCAACTGTCTAAGAGTAAAACTGATTTATCAGTGGAAAGAGAAATAATCAAATAGGTCTTCTGGGCAGAAAAAAGTTGTATTTATGTATGTATGTATATATGTGTGTGCATATGTATGCATGAGCTCACCAGATTTTGATAATCATGCATCAATGTATGTGTTTATGCATGGAAATAGCACTTATGTTATCATTAAAATAATTTTCTGCATTTTTTCACTTGACTTTACAACTCATTCTAAGGAGGAGGGTCAAAGGAAATGATTTAAGAAGAACATTCAGTTTATTTGAATTTTTTTTTTGATGCTTGATATCTATAAGGCTTGTATTGGAAAATTCTGTGGTGCTCTCACCCACATTGGGGCAAGAAGGGTCTTACATACAGAAAGATTGTGGGAGGAATCTAGGAGTGGTCTGGAGGGTCTCCAGGAGGAGTCAGATGAGGTCATACTCCAGTAATGAGTTTGGGGAGGGTCTGTAACTTGTTGATGCCAGATTATAAATTTATTCTCATTTCTTTAAATATATTCCCTTTGACAAAGATGGAAATAGAAAAGGAGGTTTTGATGAGCCAGCAGAAGGAAAGGAGGGAATTCTGATTGACCAATATCATAGAGTATTTGGAGGATTGCTTTTTTTTTTTAATCTTATTTTCAACAAAGGGAAGTTCAGAGATATGATAGCCCCTTCAAGAGCTTTTTAGTATCTTCCATATTTCTCTTGGCAAATTAAAAAAACAACAACAGCCTTTTGTATTTCCTTTTAGTCTTCTTTCAAAATGCATTTCTGAAATTTCTCTGTACAGTATTTTTTAAGCTTTTTGAAAGACTTAAACAATAGGCACCATTTTTTAATGCAATAATAATCTTATAATGATTTCAACACGGGAGTCTTCATTTTTTTGTTTGTTTGTTTGTTTATTTTTATGAATTATCACCTGTAATCCAAATATAGGAATTTATTGCTGTGGCCCATTGATTATTAGCAATATGAATTTGGTCTAAACTGATCATTGATGCATTCATTCATTTTCAAAGATTGTGCTGGAAGGAAGTTCTTGAGTTTTAAATGAAATTTAAGAATTCCATTTTCTGGGTACACAAGACTCAGCAATCAATGACTATAGTAATCCACTGTTTGATAAATCCAAAGACCCCAGTTTTTGGGATAAGAACACACTATTTGACAAAAATTGCTGAAAAAACTGAAACCTAGTATGGCGGAAATTGGGCATAGACCAATATCTAACACAGTACACCAAAATAAAGTCAAAATAGGTGCACGATAGGTATAAATATTGAAAGTGTAATCAATCTGGGAGAGCAAGGGATAGTTTACCTGTCAGATCTATGCAGAGGGGAAGACTTCATGAGGAAAGAAGAGTTAGAAAGTATTATAAAATGCAAAATGGATAACTTTGATTATATTAAATTGAAAAGGTTCTGTACAAACAAAGCCAATGTTACCAAGATTAAAAGGGAAGTAGAAAACTGGGAAAGAATCTTTACAACCAGTGTGTCTGATAAAAGCTTCATTTCTAAAATATACAAAGAATTGAGTCAAATCTATATGAATACAAGCCACTTCCCAGTTGATAAATGATCAAAGGATATGAACAGGCAGTTTTCAGAAGAGGAAATTAAAGATATCTGTAAGCATATGAAAAAATGTTCTAAATCATTAATGATTAGAGAAATGCAAATCACAACAACTCTGAGGTACCACATCTCACCAGCGAGATTGTCTAAGATGACAAAATGGCAAAATGATAAATGCTAGAGAGGATGTGGAAAAATTGGAACACTAACGAGTTGTTGGTGGAGCTGCAAACTGATCCAGCCATTCTGGAGAGCAATATGGAACTATGCTCAAAGGACTATAAATAAGTGCATATCCTTTGACCCAGCAATACCACTTCTAGGGTTATATCCCAAAGAGATCAGAGAAGTGGGAGGAGGATCCGTATGTACAAAAATATTTATAGTGGCTCTTTTTGTGGTGGTAAAAAATTGGAAAACAAGGGGATGCCCATTAATTGGGGAGTGGCTGGACAAGTTGTGGTATATGAATGTAATGGAATACTATTGTGCTATAAGAAATGAGGAGCCAACGGACTTCATAATAACCCAGAGATATTTATAAAAACTGATACTGAGTGAGAAGAACAGAACCAGGAGAAATTTGTACACAATCACAGACACAACATTATGTGTGATGACTGACTTTAATGTACTGGGTGCCTCTCAGCAATATAGGTTATAAGATAGCTCCAAGACTCGTGACTGAAAGAGATATCCACATCCAGAGAAGGAGTTGCGGAGTCTGAATGCAGATTGAAACAAACTACTTGCTCTGTTTCTTTTTCTTGTTTTGTTTTGTTTCCTCTTTCCCACTGATCATTCCATCAGTTACAATCCTGCTTTACAACCTGACTAATGATTAATGGAAAGATATTTGTAGATCCCATATCCGAGTGCATGCTGCCATGAGGAGGGTGGGAAAAGGGAGGGCGAGAAAATCTGAAACGCAAGGAACTGTGGAACTGAGTGTTGTAAACTAAAAGTTAATAAACCAATTTAATTTTAAAAAAAGAATTCCATTTTCTAATCACCAGTTGGCAAACATAGAAAATAAAAACTTGTCAAGAGTCTACTCAAAATTGATTGTAATAAAACATCCAATTCTGAGGTTGATGGGAATCTAAAATATCCATTAAAATTTCTGAACATTTAAAAAAAAGTTGCTTCCTGATAATATGAAATGAACAATATCTTAGATTTTCAATCCTAGTCCCTCATTTTACTGATGAGGAAGGTAAAAGGCAAAGATGTGAAGCCCAAAGTCACACATTTAAATAAAAGACAGAGGCCAGATTTGAACCCAGATCTTCAACTCAAAACCAAGTGTTGTCTTCCCTGTCATACCATTCTCTTTTATTTATTCCCGACTCACATACAACTGTTTATTCACTTTCATTTATTCATATGGGCAGAGCACTAGGCACTAGGAAAGATGTTAAGATAGGATGGTCCTTATTCCTGTTGAAATGTATATATAATGTAGCACTCAAAAGAAATATGACACATAACTGTGAAATAATTACATAATTAAATGATAAATTACATGGTAATTTATTTCCTCTCTCATGCAGCCTGCTGTTCCACCCTACCCTCCACTTTCACTGTTGAGCACCTTACCTTTTCCTCTTACTGAGAAAATAGAGATTCATTTTGGGCTCCCTTTTTTCCCATGGTCTCATCTCTAAACCCTTGGACATTAGACTCTATTTTCTCCCTTTTAATTTCAGTCTCCATTGAAGAGGTGGTCCTTCTTATCGAGGTCAACTCCTTAATATGAACCATTCATCCTATTCTCTTCTATCTACTTCAACAGATTAATTCTACTATCATCCCTTCTTTCTAATTTTCCATCTCTATCTACTGAAACCTCTCCTGCTTCCTATAAACTTATCCCAATTTCCCTCAATCTTAAAAAAAAACAAAGAAACAAAAACAACTTCATTGGACTGTACCATCTCCTTGATATCATTCCATATCTCTGCCATTCACATTACCAAATGCCTAGGGAAAAAACAAAACAAAACTAAACTAAACAAAAAAAACTTTCCTTCACTTTCTCTCATTTCTCTTTTCAATACTTCATAATTGTGCCTATAACTTTAACGTTAAACTAAATTTGATTTCTTCAAAAACATCAATGATATTTTAATTGTCAAATCCTTTGATCATTTTTCAATTCTCAACTTTCTGGACCTAAAAGGCGCCCTTGGATTCTGGATACTCTCCACTGAGTTTTCAGCAGACAGTTCATTCTTACTTCTCTTGCTACCTATCTGACCTTTACAATCGCCCATGCTGAATGTATTCTCCATATTTTGTCCACTAACTGGGGCTGTATGCAAGCTTCTACCCTGATCTTTCTTCTCTTTTTCTCTCCCTGTCCCTGTCCTTCTCCCTCCCCCTGCCCATCTCTCTCTCTCTCTCCTCATCAGCTCACAAGGATTTAATTATCACTTCTATCCTAATGATCCTTGATCTAATATATATTCCTAGTCTATCCTTTGAGCTCCAGCTTCACATTTCCAATGTCTAATGTTGTTCATTTCAGTCCCATCCAACTCTTCATGACCCAGTTTGGGCTTTTCTTGGCAAAGATGCTGGAGTGGTTTGTCATTTCCTTCTTCAGCTCATTTTATAGATGAAGAAATTGAGGCAAACAGGGTTGAGTGACTTGCCCAGAGTCACACACCTAGTAAGTATCTGAGGCTGGATATGATTTTAGGTCTTCCTAAACTTCCTGACTCCTGCTCATGTCTATTAGACAGTTTAATATGAATGTCTCATAGACATCAAAACTCAGCCTATCCAAAACAGCACTCATTACTCATCTCCACCCTATAAAACAACACAAAATATAAAACAAAACTCACTTATCTTCTAAACTTCCCTAGAGCACAACTATCATTCAAGTCACAACATTGATGCCTCACTCCTGCATCCTCAACATATCAAATCCGTTGTTAAGGCTTCTTGTTTCCCTACATCATCCCTTGTGTCCATCCCCTTCTCTCTACTCATCCAACTGCCACCTTGATCTAGCCTTTTGTTACCTCTTGACTTGACCATTGCAACAGCCTCCAAATTGTTCTCCTTGTTTTAAGTTTCTCCTTTCTTCCATCTGTCTACAGAGCTGCCAAACAAATGTGTGATTCCCTTACTCAATAAACTCTAGTGACTTCCTCCTTAGTAATTATCAGACCAAATACAAACTCCTCTATTTTCCATTTAGGACTGTCACAAGCTGATTCAAGCTATCATTCAAACCTTATTAAAAATGATTTCTTTCCTGCCCTCTTTAGTCCAGCCGTGCTTGCCTTCTTGCTGTTCCTTAAGCACATTTCCCATCTCTGTGCCTTTCTGCTGGGTATTCTCCATGCCAGGAATGTACTACCTTCTCACCTTTCTCCCTAGGATCTCTAGGTTATTTCAGAGCTCAGCTCAAGCAACACCTACCCAAGACTGTTTTTATATCCCTAATTTCCACAGCTTGTCGATTTTCCTTGCATTTATTCTGTATATATTTTAGACCTATGTCTACATACATATATGTATGTGTGTGTATATATGTCCATGTTCACTTCTTAGTGCTTATCCATGTGCATACACATACATATATGGTTTACATATGTTCATAATACATGTATGGATATATGCAAGCATGTGCATATATGTACATACGTGTATGCATATATACAAAATACAAAATGTGTATACTACTTCCCCCAATAGAGTGTAAGGTCATTGAAGGTAGGGACTGTTTCATTGTGGTTTTGTAATTCTGGCCCATAGCACAGTTCTGGACACATAGTAAATATTTAATAAATACTTGGTGAATTGATTTCATGCAGAATGTCATATGGTGAGAAGATAAAAGGGGTATTAAGAAATTTGAGAGAGTGCTTTTTTTGTGAAAGTAGGAATTGGGAAAAGTTAACTGTCTTCTACTTGATAGCCCTTAGTATCTTTGAAGAGAACCATCATACCCTAACTAAATTCTCTCTAGGAAAAACACTTGCAGTTATGTCAAATATTCCTCAAATGGCGTACTGTCTAGCTCCTTTTAATTTCTAGTCACTGTACTCTATACTCTGGTTTGTTTAAAGCACTCTGAACTGAACACAATAACACAAATGCAGTGTGACTAGTGCAGAGTATAGCTGGACAACTGTCTGCCTTGATCTGAACTTTAATTCATAAAGGGCAATTTTCATAGGCTTTTGAAAAAAAATTTGAATTACAATTTTGGATCCTATCAGGAGACATGAGTCAACATGTGGTGGACAACTTAAACTATCACTAGCTTGACTATCATCTCCCCTTAGATCCTGGTGGAAACAGCACAGGACCTGCACTCCATAGCCTTGAGAATGATGATGCTTCCAGTTCTGTAGTGTCAGTTGTTATCACAAGAAGTGACTACCTGAGAAGTGATTAAAAGGGATGCAGCCTGGTAGTTGTTCCTGAGGGTAATACAGTCACAGTTACTAAAGACCCAGCAAAGTTCCTCCAATTCTGAAATTCTATAATTTTGTTATAAATGTGCCTTACAAATCTTCATCTAAGTCACTGATTTTAAAAATGGTATAAGGCTGAGGTGTGGGCAGAGCCGCTTGGCACAAAGTTAGAGACCTTCCTCTAGGACAGTGGTTCTCAACCTCCCTAATGTCACGACCCTTTAATATAGTTCCTCATGTTGTGATGACCATCAACCATAAAATTATTTTCATTGCTACTTCATAACTGTAATTTTGCTACTATTATGAATCATAATGTAAATATCTGATACTCAGGATGTATTTTCATTGTTACAAATTGAACATAACCCACAGGTTGAGAACCGCTGCTCTAGGATAACATCGATTCCTTTAATGGCCATTCTTTGAATATAATTATTCACATATGAATGAATCCACCTACCCACACTTGTACTGTTATTCTCCTAGGTCATGGTATTGGATTGATTGCTAGACCAAGAGCCAAGAAGACTTGAGTTCAAATTCAATCTCAGATAGTGCTTAGCTGTGTGATCCTGCAACAAGTCACTTAATCTCTGCCTCCTCAGTTTTCTCATCTGAAAAGTGGGTTAATAATAACATTTATCTCCAAGGGTTGGTGTGAGGATAGAATGGAATAATAAATGTAAAACACTATGTAAATTCTATCCATTATCACATAGCTCCCATATCACTCTCTTTTCTCTAAGGATATCATGAAAGACTGTCAAATTCGATACTGGAATCAAAAGACCATGTCCACAGCCTATTCGTTACAAGTGATCTAGCAGGCTAGCAAGCCAACCAAAGAAGGTTTAGAGGATGGAATTCATTCACTTTGGCCTATCTTTTCCTTAATAAACCTATATTGAGTCATAGTGTTTACTATCTCTTTCAAGTCAGGACACTATATGGTTTTGACCTGAGGTCTGTCAACTTCAAAAAGATTTTGCTAACTGTCCTTCAGTTGAATTGGTTTTCTTTGTAATCCTATATGATTCTATTTTATGCATTCAGTAGCATTATTCTGAGAAGCAGTCCCTAGGCTTCACCAGGCTGTTAAGGGACGCATGACACAAAATAGGTTAAGAACCCCTGTTCTAAGAGTTACAAACATAATCAATTAATTAACATAAAAATTAATAATACATTCTTGATTTCCCCACCCTTAAGAAAAATGTTACACTTATGTGTCTCTAGTTTTCAGGTTTTACTTTTCCCCTTTTTAATCAATTGGGACATTTGCAAGTCTTTAGTTTTTTTGAAACTTCTCATTTTTCATGACTACTAGTTTAGCAGTTGTCATTCTAGGATACTATTGAAGATTTTTTTTTTTTCAGGATCCCAAAGTGTTACCTGTCTGGGTCATAAACTACAAAAACACCAAAGTTCTGGAGCCACAAATATCTAAATCTTTCACTTCCTCCTGTCTTTTTGTCATGTTTTTGGTTTCTGGGTTCCTGGTCACACAGAAGCTGTTGCAGCAACTGGGAGCAATTCAGGTTTATTCAAACACAAATCAGTTTTTGACAGTCAAAGTGGATGAGATTAGAACTGAATTTTATCCATGGACACCCATAGCTCTTCTCTTCTCAGGTTAAGGCCTTTGAGTTGATGGGTTTGACTATTTCATGAAGCTACATAGCATAAATCACATCATTAGCCTCTCTCAGAGCTGGCCCCAGGCAAAACTGTGAAAGAGGAAAGCTTGTTTTTGTTAACCATGCTACCTTTCTTTTTAGACCACTTTATCCATTTATATCCCTTTATTGCATGTTGCAATCACACAGGACTTTACTTAGCTAACTATGGTCATTCTTCCTCAATTGTGAGTTGATGATAGTTTTAATAAAAGACTTTTGAAGTTCAAAAGGTCATCAAGATCCAAAGTAATGAATTTTGAAAAATAAGATTTCATGGGATGTGGACCAAGGCAACTTGTCTAAACCATTCAGTCACCCTATGTAGGTGGTCACCTATTTCAGCCCTGGACTTTTCCAGGATTAAAAAGAAAACTTGGTTGCAATAAGAATACGGATTTGTAATCAGAGGATCATGATTTGAGCCCTGACTTTTCCAATGATAGGGATTTCCTATTCTAGTAGTGGGATAAAATATAGACACATTCAAGGGTGTGCTGGAGCCAGCTCTAACCCACTTGCTTGTGGGGGCCCATTGTTAAGTTTTCAGTATAATCATTACAAATTAGGACTTTGGGAGGTTGATTGTCTAAATTTAAGAAGGTATTAACACTGCAAATTAAACTAAAATGTGTGTGTGCATTAACTTTACTAATTTTTCCAGAACTCCTGAGCATTAAACATCTACCACCACGCCCCTGTCATACTTCATAAACCTTATTTGAAGTCAGCGAGATCACAATAGAAGGCTCAGAGAATGAAGTCATGCCCAGCATGAAATCCTAGTGAATGTAGGGTAATAATAATGATAAAAATAAGCAAAAACAACAACAAAATAACTGACATTCCTATAGTCCTTTATAGCAAAGTGCTTTACATCAGTTTTCTCATTTGAGTCTTACCACACTCTCTGGACAACTAAGCAGGAAGGCAGAAGGTGAACAGTACTGATACTGGGGGATTACAAAGGATGAAAAGCTCACTCCTTGCTAATGAATTACAGAAGGTGGTAACACTTGAATTTTGGAAAATGGATAGGATTTCAACCAGGAAGCCATTTAGTCAAAGGGGAAATCTCTCAAACTCCCCTGAAATGGGGGTGGAGGAAAGGGGCCAGAAATCGTTAAGAGAGAAGATTTATAGGATTTAGCAAACATCTGGATGTGGAAGAAGTGGATTGTGGTGGGTAGAGAGCTGGATTTGGATTCAGTCAGACCTGGACTCATTTTGTGTTTCTAGAAGTTAATACTTGTTCTTCATCTGTCCAGTGTGAAGGCTGTATAAAATGACCTCAAAGTTCCCTTCTGCTTCTAAATCTGTGGTCCTATATGAGCCTATCAGTAAGTCAGTTCACATATTAATATCTTCCCCTCCCAGACTGGTTTTTCTTTACTTACTATGTAAAAGAGGTTGTTCTTTGCCTCATTTCTTACTTAACTTTAATTACTGAATAGGTTTTACCTCAATCAAACTGAGAGCTGGGAAAGACCTAAATTTAAAAAGGCCAAGGTCTCCCACTACATCTGAGGCCATCTCTAGTCCTCCTTATGTATATCTCTCCACTGGATCTAAACAACTGCTGAGGAGAGAGTGAGATTGGTGACTTTCATGCCCCCCCCCTCACTGAAATCCAATTCACTTGTAAGTCATGGCATCATCTTCCTGATGTTACAGTCCTCTAGGAGAACAAAGGACAGACATCAAAAATGACATTGTAGTTCTTGCCAGACAATAGAGGGGAGGAGTGGGGTTTAATGAAAAGAGTGTTAGATTTGGAGTCAGGGAACCTGAATTCAAATCCTGGTTCTGGGCAAGTTACATAGACTCTGTGGATCTCAGTTTCCTCATCTATTAAATGAGGAAACTAAATAGTTAGATAAGATGATCTCTTCCTCTAAAACCAAGAACTTGTGAATTCTGTTTAGGGCCTCTAGATGTCATCTAGCTTACTTGAGTTCTGTAACTTTGAACTCAAAAAAATCAGTTTGTCATTTCATAACAAATGATATTTCATGATTAAGGAATATTAATTCATACTCCTTAGAGAAGTATAATATCTATCTATCATCTATCTATCCATCCATCCATCCATCCATTCCCTCCCCCCCCCCCCGGAGCTATCTTGTTTTTACATAGTTGTTTTCACATGGTTTCCCCCATTCGACTGTAAGCTTCTTAAGAACAAGGACAACTTCTTTTGGCTTTCTTTGTATCTTGAGCACTTAGTATAGTGCCTGGCCCATAGTATATCCTGAATAAATGCTTCTTGACTGACTAAACATGGGAAAACTTGCATAAAGTCATACAGAATCCAATGATCAATCTACACAATAATTACAACAATATGCAATATGTAATATTCCTACCATATTCTGAAATTGAAAGTATATATACGTATGTATAAATATATATGTACATAGATATATTTCTCTTAACAACCAAGGCAAATCCCTCAACTCAGCATCCCCAGGTAACTCTGTAAGTCTGTAAATTGCAGAATAAGGGAAAAGTTACGAGCAAGAAGAAGATTTTTTTAAAGCATTTTTATTGGACCTTGCATTGGTAGACTGTATTTGCTCATTATGAATTCCCAATATCAATGTTAATATAGGTATTTTTGGAGAAAAAACTTTGTCTGCAAATTTCAGAAATGGAAAGTAATATGTACCATCAGTTACAATCCCATTATTAATTTGTAAAGGTTGGGAATGTCTGCAAATTTCAGATATTTTTTAGGAAATATCTATTGTCTTAAAACACAATGCAACAACAAAATAAGTTTTTTTTAAAAATCTAATGAAATCCTGGAATAGGATGAAAGCTGTGGGAACAGAAAAAAGACATGGTTTTGTATGAGATATTATAGTCTGTAAAAATTATGTCAGGAATGACAAAAACCAGAATACACTGAAGGGGAGATGAATACCATTGACAGACAAAAAAAGAAGGCATTTTAAGGTGTGTTAGTAGCAAGAAGATAATTTTAAAAAGCATCCTTTTTGGACAATGGCTCAAGGCAAATAAGACTAAAATAATGAAAAGGCATGATTTCAGTACTTCAGTGTATCAAATGAATCTGAATTGACTAAAGTGGACAATCATCCCAACAATGTAGATTGAAATCTATCCATATCTATCAGTTCTTGGTAACTCTCTTCAATGTCCTCCCATAAATTCACTACAGGGTATCCATTTGTCAAGCTGTTCCCCTTCCTCAAATTCTCTTAGCAATGCCTGTATACCAGTGCAGCACACAGACTATTTATTGGTTATTCACATAACATGCCCATTTTTGTAGTCATACATTTCTTTCATGGCATAATTTCTGCACAAAAGAGTGACTTTGGCTTCTGGGGAAAAAACAACAAACCAAACCAAAACTTGACTTTATTTAAGGAATGATGCAATTTTCCAAAGGCAATACAATTCACTTCCCTCTTTTTGTTCTATTCCAGACTCAGCTCATTGTTCATTTACAGTCTCTGTCTTAGATATGTGTATTTATAAACAAGCTTTTTAGGTAGACCATCCAATTACATATCATTGCCTGGGCAACAGGTTTTATCCACTGGTTTGTCTCATGTAAATTATTAGTGTCCCAAATTCTGAGTGCCCATGGATATCATTTAGAAGGCTCTGTTATTTGGTGCTTGCTCGAATGTCGTCTTCAAACAAGACCATCTGGAAAAACAAACAAACAACAACTCACTGAAATGAACAGGCTAGGGTAGCACAATTTTGAGGAAATTGAGAGGAAGATACAAAAAGTATAAAGAAACCCTTCATATAACCAAAAATGGTAGTCAAGATGTAGCGTATCCTAATGACCATTTATACAAAATTTTTTCTGAGTATACTCTACACATACATTGAAGGTATCCTTTAGAAAGGAACAAAAAGGATTTATGAAATGTATTCCAAAGTTGGCCACAGTTTTACCATCATAATTTATAGAAAAGTGTTGCAAATAAAAGATCCAACACTACTCATTTTTTCTTGGCTATTAAAAAGAACTTTATTTGGTTGAGCTAAACATACTGTCTTAAAGTATCTTTTTTTTACAAGGCAGTCACCTGTGCATATTAAATTATCCCAAGAATCCTTTAAAAGATGTAACAGCAGATACAGTTTTGTTAATGATGCTTTGATTAGTAATTTTAAATATAGCACAAAACAGAAACAGCGATGCCAATGTTCATTAAATATGTTTGCTACTGTATGCAAAAGCTCCATCAGAGAGTCCAAGACAAAGAAGAATATGGCTTGGAATACCAGATAGCTATTGCAATTCTAATGGACCTTCTCACTTTTTCACTATGACTTCTACTTCACTTGACTGTTCCTGGAAAACAGTAGAAAAAGGAACTCTGGTAGCTTGTGGTTATTGTTACTTCAATATTTCCAGGATCAGCCATCTGTGGGTATAAGTACTCCACTGACACAGTTTACAGCCCCTCTACAGCTCAGCAGGTGGTCCTCTTCCATTATAGTGGCCAAAGATATTCATCCCATTGAAGTTAGCTTTCTGGTGATGTTTTTCTGACCTTCACTAGTTGGTCCTTAGAATATGGATACCTTCTCAATCATTAAGCTTATCCTGGGAACCTTTTCAGCTTGTTAGGACCTCAGAATGCTGTGCTCTGCTGACAGAGTCTTCAAGAACCCAAGGTTGTGATAAATAAGACTTACATGAATGTCATATTCATTTTGTTATTAAGTGGTGCCTAGGATTTATGTGAGTGATTTATTTGTAAATCTCCTTATGAAACCCATTTAAACAACATAACAGACCACTCCAGCTATTTTCTCTGCTCGCTCAGTAAATTGCTGCTCAATGAATGCTTCGCTCAGCTTTGCTTCAAACAATAACCAGCTTCTTACCAGATGAGTTTATCTTGAGCACTCCTTAATTGTATTAGAAGGGAAACTGAAATTTTATCTGTAGGGTTTGCCTTTTTTCAACAGCTTTTTGATGTTGTCTAAGTACACACCAAAGCCTTAGTACAGAGTTCAATGTAAATTCTTAAAGGCAGAACTAAGACACCAGTGATCCACTCAATCTGAAATAGCTCCAAGTCTCAGCTTCATGATGGCGTTATCTGTTATTTGAGAACCAGTTAGTCTGGCCAAGATTAAAGAAGTTCATCATCAGTTTGACCTTGGGTGATCAATGATTCAGCCACAGAAACTCTCAAAAACTCTCTATGAACTATCTGGGGGGACGTCACTACCTACGTGGGTGAAGAAATCAGCAATTGCACCCATAAAGTTGTGGATTCTTGAAGTATTGCAGCAGATGGTCTAAAAGTGCCTAGTGTAATTCATAGTGTGTTGGCACCTGACCAAAGCTCATTGAATTGAACTGAGCTAACCCAGTTATTTTTGATCAGCTCATTGTATTTAATAGGAAGATCTCCTTTAATTTCTTGTTTATCAGATGAATTTGATTAGTGTTAAATCCACTTTAAACATTTAATTCTTTCCAGTTTTCAAAAATTAGGAAGACTTATGCATGTGGAAAAGCAAAGAAGAATTTTGGCAGGGAGTTAAAGGGCTCTAATATATGTGAGCTGAATATTATGATTTAAGACCAAAAAATCAAAAGATAAACTATTAGCCAAATATGGTGACTTAATGTGGGGTTTCTTTTGACTAATGCTGTCTAAGTCTACACATTTAATTTGTGTTTGTAGAAAATGAGTGGAGGCATAGAACCGGAATTTCTGAAGATCTGAAATCATTGCTATCAGTAACTTAAATATTATCAGTTACAATTCTAATACTCTTTCCCCAGTGTCTCATATCATATCAATATCTGAAGTTTTCATTTATTTTTCAAGTCATCTCCTTAAATAGGCTCAATTTTGCCAAACAAATAAAGGACTTACACTACAAATGGATTTAGCTGACTAGTTGTCTTGACCTTTGGAATTTTAGCAAGTTACTTATTAAGCACCACCTATATGTGAGGCACTGGACATACAAAGACAAAAAGGAGCTTAAAATATTTTGGAATAAATAATAAATTGTTGTTAAGTTGAATTTGTGACTCATTTAGTCTTGAATACTTATAATCTTTGAATAATAGATTTATGAGTAGAAGGGACTTTGGAGAACGTCAGCACTATTTCCTTGTTGTACAGACAAAGAACTGGAGTCCAAGGAAGTTAAGTGACTTGCTCCGGATCACATGGGTGCTTAGTCTCAGAGGTAGGATGGGAACTAAAGACTTTTGACTCCAAAAAAAGTGCTCTTTCCTCTTGACCTTCTGTTGGTTCCCCCTTTTTTTCTTCTTCTTCTTTAAACAGTGGTTGTCTCTCTTCATTAGAAATTTGGTCTCAATTTCCCCCTCATTTCCTAAATGAAGCATCACAAGAAAGCAAGCTGAATTCAGAAAACAAACAATATACAAAGGGGGCTCTTAAGCCTTTTAAATGTATCATGTGTTTTGTACATGTCTGTGTGCATGTAGGTAATGTTGAAAGCCATGACAATGGAGTACAATTTATAAATGGAACCCTTGAACCATATACCAAATTCTGCAAAGTCAATATTCCCTGCTACATAAGTTTATTTTGAAAGACTTGTGCAAGGTATTTTGTGGGTCATACATCAGAAGAAAACCATTTGGAAAAGTGGACTTATACAATGATTTGGAAATATGCCCCAAACTCGATAGCTGGAGTTACAAAATTCTGTATTTAGAGATTCTTCCCCAACTCTATTCCCCTCAAACAAAATATGCTGTATTCGCAGCACAGTTTTATATACTACAAGTTTTCAGAGGAAAGGGAAGACATAACTCTTGACTCTGTTACACCTTTCCTTCTCCTTCTGTTTGCAATCTCCAAATAAGGTAAGTACTTCTGCCTGGGAAGTTTTAGGAATTTTAATTTTTTAAAGAAATTTTAAGCCCCCAAATAAGAAACAGACTGAGAGTTACCAAGAAGGCTAAGCCTCTCATGATGAGGTTGCAGAGCAGCCTGTGAACTGGAATAATGTTTTTCTTTCTTGTTGCCCAAACCTAACTGCAGAAAAAAAAATGTCACCTCAGGTAATGCTGATGGTTTCTAAAAGAACAAATTGGAAAAAACAGGGGGATGAAGAAAGATGATTATTAAAGTTGCCATGAGGCCCATACCCACAAATAGATAAAACAGTCAGAAAGATAGATGAGAAGAATTTCACTACTTCCAGTACTACATATCCATCTTTTCTGTCTGTTTTTGGAATTGCCATCATTCTCATGCTCTGAAATGGTCATATGGAGTCTTGCAAGAAAAATAATATAGATATATATGTACATATGTATGTTCATATATGTGTATGTATAGTGTACACATATACATATGTTTTATGTCTGGTGTGTATATGTGCATTAGATGTGTGTTGTGTATGTGTATGTGTTGTGTATAGATCTTACATATATACATACACGTATACCACACAGAGACACACATACTTACATGCAGACATGTTAGCTCCCTCCAGCAAATGTTTCTCTATGGCTCTAAATTAGGGAATTAACTAAAGCTAATTAAGAACAGCCAATAAAGATTTAATGAGGGACATGTCATTTGTATTAGGCACTGGATTTATGTAAGAGAGATTAGATATGGTCTCTGCCCTTGAGTGGTTTACAATCTAATGGGGGGACAAGAGAGTACAGTGAACATATAAGGCAAGAATACAAGAAAACAGTAATTGCAAAAGGGAAGAGGGGAAGAGGATATTAGAGAGTGTTCATCAGTGGAAATCACTAATTTCCTCATAAAATGAAAGTAGAACTTGAGTTTTAGATTGGGAAATTCATTTAAAATAGTTTGGTCAACATTTGAAACACCTTGGTCAAAGAACAGGAAAGACAGAGAATTTGGGGGCAGAGCCAAGATGGTGGCGTAGGAGTAGCAACATATCGCAGCTCTCACATAGCTACCCCAAAATACCCATAAAATATGACTCTAAACTAATCCTAGAACTCCAAAACGCACACAAATATACTTTCCACTAAAGTCAGCTTAGCTATGAGGAACCATATCAGCACTACGAACCAAAACCAGCCTGCCCTGAAGCCCTGGCTGAGCCCCGGGGCCCTGGACGAGAGGAGCCAAGCCCCAGCTGGAGCTTCAGGTGAGCAGATTGGCAGCAGCTTCGGCAGTGTTCAGAACTAGGTCAGTAGGACTTGCGAGGTCATGGGAGAAAAGCGGTCTGGCCCAAAAGCCTCCAGGGCTGAGAAGTGAAAGGCAGAGGTTTTGCACCCGCCTCCACATTGCAGCTTCAGCGCCCTCGGCCTGCAGACTGCAGGAGGACCAACGATCATACAGAGGCCAACGCTCTTGCGTTGAGCAGCCTGGATCCAGATCGCGGTCTTGGGCTTTGGTCTTGTGGGTCTTCTTTATCCAGTGAGCTGGAAGTGGGGGAGGGACCCAGCACCTTCTGGAGAGCTATGGCGGCCGGGAGGACCCAAGTGATTTGGGACAGAGCTTTCCCTTCTGGAAGCAGAGCCCCACAGAGATTAAAAAACAAACAAACCATGGACTGACCAACCATGAATAAAAGTAAGCATAAGAAGCAAAGTAAGAACAGCAACCAAACCCTAGATTCCTTCTTTGGGGAAGAGAAAGATCATGGCAGAGAAAGGAAGGAGGGCAGTGCAGCCAGAACTCCCCCACCAGGGGCTTCCAATAAACATGAAGATTACCTTAAAGCTAGAGATGAGCTGAAGAAGGATTTTGAAAACCAAATAAGAGAAGTGGAAGAAAAATTGGGAAGAGAAATAAGAATGTTGCAAGAAAATCATGAAAAGAGAGTCAGCAATATGACCGAAGAAATTAACACCCTAAAAAATAGATTAACTCAAATGACAAAAGAGACCCAAAAAGCCAATGAGGAGAAGAATGCTTTAAAAAGTCGACTTTGCCAG
>CM053591.1:158060606-158077874 GCA_028646515.1 Pseudochirops corinnae | reverse complement strand
TTCTGGGGGAAAAAAATCTGGTTTGATCTCTCTGGATTTGGAGTATAGACTTAGAAGAACACTAAGAAAGCAACTAGTCCCACTTTCTCACTTTATATATGAGAAACCGAGGTCCAATGAGAGAAAGTGACTGGTCCAAGGTCACACTGATAATAAATTTCAGGGGCAGGATTTGAATCTGATTGCTCTGACTACAGAACTAGTGTTCTTTCCAATAGTGTAATCTCACCGTCCCCCTACATTCTTTAGAAGAAAATATGAATAGAAAAGACCTTAGTTATGCTTTTACTTCAATAAATAATTCTTTTTTAACCTATAAAATGTATTTCTTATTAGGAAGAAGTACTCAAACAAAAAGAAACTTAAGATGTGAATTTTAAAATGCAGTCATTCTCACTTAGCCCTGAGACTCTTAAGTCAGATTTATTTTTCCTGGAAAAAATAAAATTAACTAGATTAAATGCTTATTTAATTTGACCACTAAGAGAATGCAGTATCCTGGGGGTGGTTCCATGGTCTGATTGCTTAGAGAAAAGCAAATATTTCTAACTATTTCAATTCAGGTAAGTGAGAAAACTCTAAATCACCTTAGTCTTGACCTCCAGCCTAGGCAACTAACTTGATAACTAAGCATTGTGGGAACCTAAATGAACATTTCCTTGATGACTAAGGATCTTGCAGTGCTACACTTCAGGGTCATTTCTTTGATCACCAGTCTTCATTGTGCATGCGGTATAAGTACAGGAAATTAGAATGTAC
Source organism: Pseudochirops corinnae (assembly GCA_028646515.1). Lineage (NCBI taxonomy): Eukaryota > Metazoa > Chordata > Mammalia > Diprotodontia > Pseudocheiridae > Pseudochirops > Pseudochirops corinnae. Next base: position 158,077,115 of record CM053591.1, on the reverse strand, counting down.
TGCACTGACCACAAGATATACCATAGATAGAAGGTCCTTTTTTTTTTTTTTTTAAATACCCCACTGCTATCGGTGATGGCAGCTACCCAGGAAGCTGAGGCTGGCAGATCTCTTAAACTTGAAAGTTCAGAGCTGCAGTAGGCCTCTGTCCTTACTAATTTTCACATCAATATGATGGGAGAGCGGGGCAGAGTGAGGATGTTAGTGTTAGAAAGGGAGCAGGTCCGAGTCCCCATGCTGGGTATAGCCTACAAGTAGCCCTTCATCCCAGCCTGGGAGAGATAGGAAAACAAATCCTTTAAAAAAATTAATTGCCCTCCCCTCCATAATTTTTCCCCAAAGTGGAGTACAGGGGAAAAAAACAAAAATAAACAAAAAAGAACCCTCAGATTGATTAGGTGGTTCCAATTATTTGAATTCTGACTAAGCAGCATTTTATTGTACTTTCAAAATCTCCAGTACTGAATGTTTTACATGCAGGCATATTTACATAAGTACACTCTAGATGCTTTTATATCCACTACAAAAGTCCTTTTTAAAGTCCTTTGAGTGATTGTTTTTCCTGCTTTTGTATTATATAATACTACCTCAGTAAACCTACAGACTTATTTGTATTGAGTATTTTCTTTCCATAAAGTTTATGTCATTTGTGTTACAAATTGGGAAAAAGACCCAGAATGTTTTAGCTCTGGAAGAAAACTTAGAGATAAGCCAGTGAACCTCATGGTTTTACATGTAAAGAAATTGAAACCTAAAGAAAGAAAATGATTTTCCAAGGTGACTCAGGTAGTTAGTAATAGATCCAGAACTAATACCAAGGTCTTTTGTTCACTGGCAAGGGCTTCTTCCACTGCACTGTACTCTCTCTGGTAATATACATTTCAACCCATCCAGGCATGTGGGAGGTTTATCCCTATCTGCAAATAACTTGCACTGGAAGTCCACCCAACATACTGGACTCTCTCTTCTAGATCTCTTGCCATTGGGAGGATACCAGTGGAATATATGGGCTGAGTAATGCTTATCCCTCAGCCTCTAACTTACTAAATTTTCACAAAATTGAGTATCTTTTTTACTTGAACTCAGGAAGGTTTTTTTTAAATGTGTTGGTATTAATCAGCTAAAAGTAAGTATAGGGTGAAAACATGTTTTATAAGCAAACAACCATCATTCCATCAGAAGATTGTCTCTGGTCACAAAAAACTGATACAGTAAGAAAACAGGAGATGGGTTTTAAATGCAGTTAAATAAAGAGTTCTTCACCTTTTTGTGTGTGCTGGCAATCTGATGAAGTCTATGCACTCATCCCAAGAATCATTATCATTTAATGCATAAAATAGAATATACAAAGGAAATTGGAAAAAAAGGAATGGAAAACCAGTTTAATAAATGTGTGTGTGTGTGTGTACAAACATCTCAGAGAACCAAGGTTAAAAACCCACAGCTAGATCAATGGCAACATGAAACAAACAGACCATCTACTTTGTGGCTGACTGACATGGAGTAGATTGCTCTCTACATGAGGAAAAAATTTGATATCTTAACCTTAAAAGCACCTGGGAATAACCTTTGCAAGGGATTCTACATCATAAAGTTTTTCATCGTTTCTTATGTCTTTCCATGACAAACAAAAATGTAGTGAGTACTTTGTATATCTCTTCCTAGTTTCCTAGAATACTAAGAATTAGTGTATCCCAGAACATTTTCTGAAATATTTCCCAAATGTCTAACAATGTCTTATGTAGAGTAGAAGGAAAATTTTTTGGTTTGATATATTTGACTCTTAACTACTAGTTTATTTTAGATTTTGAATTTAAAAAAAAATTAAGCATCCTTGGGAATTAGAATGCATGGATTTTGGTTCACTTTTCTAGTTTATTTGGTCCATTCCTGACCATCTTGCCAGCACTTCATTAAAACAGATAAAAATCTATAATTTCAATCAATTAAAATGTTTATTCTAATAGATATTAGAACAATTTTTATGTTATCAACAAGATTGGTGAAAAAAATGGAGCTAACATTAATATTCTGATGTCAGTGATCCTCCATTAAATGAATGGAATTGCAGAGAACATCTAAGTATCATCTACACGTTGAACGTTGTCTCTCAAAAGATTGGCATTAACAGATATTCAATAAAACCTTTATTGTATAAACTCAACTTTTGGTTACTTAGGGAAATCAAGATTTCCTTTAGACAATTTATTTTTTTTTTAAAGCGTATTCTTTCCAATGAGCTGTTGGGATATGGGTATCATGCAGGAGGTAGTTCAAGTTTGTAGAAAAAATGTCATTATTTGTAGAAGATCCTACAAAACCCTTATGATTTAGCCAAAGGGTGGGGGTATGAGGAGCAAATAGCTATCAGAATTAGCAATCTGTTGTTCATTCATTTCAGAGGTGTCTGATTCTTCATGACCCCATTTAGGGTTTTCTTGGCAAAGATACTGGAGTGGTTAACCATTTCCTTCTCCAGTTCATTTTACAGATGAGGAAACTAAGGCAAAATAAGTTAAATGACTTGTCCAGGATCACACAGCTGGTAAGTGTCTGAGTCCAGATCTGAACTCAGGAAGATGAGTCTTCCTTACCTCTAGGCCCTTATCCACTCTACCACCTAGCTGCCAATAATCTTAAATACAGAATATTTTAAAATAAAAAATATTTCTTCTTTCAAGTATATAATGTAATTTAGTCTGAATAACAAAAGATAATTTAATAGGTACTTAATGAGGTTTGCTTCAATTAAAATCAGAATTGTTTTATATAGATATGAATTATTTTATTTTTAATAATTTATTTTTAATAGATTGGGTCATTTTCAAGTGTTTTAAGTAGAATAATGTTCTACCCTGCAATTCAGCATACACTGTTACTTTGGTTATCAAGAGAATGGTTTTGCCTTGTAATTAGAGCTTACTCTCTGAACAAGTTATCATGTGTTATAAATTAATGAAATAGTTAAGGTTTTCTAATTAGAAAGGAGACAGTGATTTTCATACCCTTTCATGAGCCAATACACGGAGAGTATTTTGTGAACTTTAAAGGACTATCCAAATCACTATGTTGCTATGCTGAAAGAAGAGAAGAAGAGAAGAGGGGAGAAAAAAAAGAGAAAAAGTTCTCAAGACAAATGTGAAAAAATCTACAGTGATATTATTAATTATCTGTGGTAGACTATGGTCAAAGACCAACTTAATTGGTTGAAGCATTACAAAGAGTGTTAAATTTTGTTACTTTCACAGGAAATGTAAAATTATAATCTTTGAAAACACATAAAAAGAAGTCATGACTAGGTCATTTTGCCAGCAAAATGCCAGCAAAAATATCTGAGCTTTGATAGCTTTTGGTGATTTTAATTTGGCCTCATAGTAATATCTGTCCCATAAATAAGGCTGTCATGAAAGATAGTAGCCTCATCTAATGAAAATTTGCTAAAGAAAAAATTCCACTTGACAGGATATTGGAAGAAGTGGACCAAGTTGACCACCATAGAGTATCTGGGTCTGAAATAGAATTTGAATTCTAGGAAGTATCATATGCTTTTGTTCTTTGCAATACCTGCCTGAAATATGCCAGCCTTTACCTGGGACAGCTAGTCATTCAGCATGTATAAAGCATATGGAACGTCCAGGTCACTGCACTAGGTACTTGTAATAAAGAGAGGATATGCCAGTGAGTTTGGAAATTCTTTGAGAGTGAATGATTTCTCTCCCTAACTTTCAAACTTGATTTATAAATAAAATTAGCTAGAATTTATGCAGCATTTTAAGGTTTGCAAATTGCTTAAGATGTTATCTAATTTAATCTTTGCAACATCACTGTCATGTAGGTGCTGTTATTATTGCCATTTCACAGATGAAACTAGACTAAAGCTAATGGTCACAGAGTTCGGTGTATGTGCAGGATCTGAATGCATGTCTTCCTGACGCCCAACTCTAGCACAACCATCACCAGTGCTACCTAACCCCCTGCATAAAACACAGCCTGAGAAACCTTATCACCACCCAGCAAATCAATGCTTGACCATCCACCTCGGTCATGCTGGTCATAAGCATCTGTCACAGTCGTTTAATCGCTTCTGACTCTTTAGGGCCTCACTTAGGTTTTATATTATATATTTTATATTTTATTATATTATATCATTTATAGTCTATTTATATTAAATATATATTTTATATTTATATATTATATATTATATTTATAGTATATATTTATATTGTTTGCCATTTCCTACAACAGTTTATTTTACAGATGAGGAAACTGAGGCATAGAGGGTTAAATGACTTGGTCAGGGTCACATGGCTAATAAGTGTCTGAAGCCAGATTCAAACTCAGGTCCTGATTCCAGGTCTGGCCTTCTAGCCAATGTGCCACCTAGCTGTCATACACATACACACACACATACATGCATACATACATGCATACAAACACATATGTATATGTATATACACATATATCACAATAAGAAAAACATAACAACACATTAGGATGTGCTTCTCTTTTCCAGTAGTCTTCATAGCTGTTAATATAGAGATGACAAGATAAGGACAGACATGAGAAGGCTACTAAACATGTTCAAGGAAGGCGGTGAAAAAGAAATTCTCTATGCCAAACCTTTATTCCAAAGCAGAACAAATCGTCTTAATTCGAACACAAATGTCCATCTACCGCAGAGGTGAGCATACTGCCCCATGACGTGTGACATGCCAACAGATATTTATTTCACTTAATATGTTTAAGACCCTCCTAGTGAGCTGAGGTCTTCTTCCTTGGAGTCTGGCATTTAGCACAGTGCCAAGTACACAGACGGTACTTAATAAATGTTTATTGATTGAATCACAAAAAGGTTTGGAACATCTCCACTGCCACAAAATTTCTAATTTCTACGATAAATATATTAATGAGAATCAGAAGATATTAAAAGTGCCTAAGTTTTTGCCAATAACGAAGAATAGGAATCTAAGAACAAAGCAAACTGAACTAGATGGGTGTCCCTGGATCCCAGTGTCTTTGCTTGCCCCCACTGTCTATGTGCTGATAGATGGTCCCCACAACCTAGGCTGACAATTTATATAAGTGGCCGATCAAAGTGACCATATGCAAAATAAATATCTCACTTGATGTTTGACTCCAGGTGGAATGAGTGGGAGGAAGTATATGTCAGCCTACATCTTTCCCAAAGAGCAAGACTGATCACTCTCCTATATTTCTCTGGTAGAAATGATGCACAATTTGCCCACCTTACTGACAACACATGTTTGTCCTCTGATTTCAAAAAGTAATACTAAGAACATAACCAAATTCTATAAATAGCTGCCAGAGTATCCTGTTAAAAGCCAGATGTCATAGACATGGTTTTAGATTTTCAAGTTAGAGCAGTAAAAGAATTAATTGAAATTCCTAAGCACCTTGACATGCTATCTCTCAAGTGGCATTTAAAATTTTGCTTATGGTGTGTCTATACTGCAGTGAATAAGTGTAGGGTAATTTGACTTGCCGTATGACTTGGGATGAATGTAAGTCGTCAAAATGCTTAGGATGACTCCTAAGGTCCTTCAGAGATCTATCTAATGGGGGTGGGAGGGAAAGAGAAAAGGGGTAGGCCTGGAGGACTGACTCCCCCACTCCAAGTCCAGAACTTCTCCAAATAATTTGCTCTAAACCTATACTGGAAGACATTCAAGAAGGCAATTAGATTCCAGGTACTTCAAGTGTTAAGACTGTTCTTAAGGATTTTGAGTGTCTCAGGTGAATAGGAAGCTTATTTAGTGGCAAATTAACTGGCTTATTATAATTACTTTATAGGAGGGAGAATATGGAGAACATTTCACCAGTGACTTCATCTCAGTCACTAATCACAATTACTAATGCATAATTAGTTCATTTCTAAAGTGAGCTTTTATTTTTCAAACAGGCCTAGTGAGTTCACATTGTACCACTGTTTGGTTAGGGGTTCAGTCAATTAACTGGATCAAAAATTGCTTATGGTTTGAAAGAATTTGTGAAACTGACAGGCTAACAGGAATATTGAAGCATATTTTACATTTTGTGGATTACCATTTTCAAAAATACTGAAATCCAGAGAGTGGAGCCAAGATGGTGGAGTAGAAGCACAAACTTGGTGTGGGCTTTGACTCCAACCACTTCTAATACATGTGAAAAAATTATTCTAAACAAACTTTAGAGCTACAGAACCCACAAAGTGACAGAGAGAAACAAATTTCCTCTGAAGACAGCCTGGCAGCCCAACAGGAAAGGTCTATCACATGGAGCTGGAAGCTGAGCACAGTCCCACATGAGCAGTATGTTTCCAGCCCCAGGGCAGCCTCAACCAGTGGCACAGACCAGCCAGAGCAGACTTCAAGAGAGTAAACCACCAGCAGCTGTGACAGTTTCCAGACTTCTCAATACAAACACCAAAGACAAAGTAAAAGGTCAGTGTGGAATTCTTTTGAACAGGGCAGTGACAGAAGAGCACAATCTGGCCCCTGCCCACAGGATGAATAGCTGTGGAGGTGTGGTGGCTATGCAGCCCCCATGCGTGGCTGTCTCAGGAGCTACTGGCCTGCAGATCATAGGGAGACCAAGCAACCATTCAGAGGGTAATCACTCTTGCTTTAAACTGCTTTGATATGGATCTCAGTCCTGGGTGGTGGTCCTGGGTGTGTGACCAGTGAGCCAGAACTTGTGGGGGCTATAGAGACAGCACCCTCCTGATAGCTCTGGCAGCTGCAAAAAACTCCAGCATTTTGGGACAAAGCTTTCTCCATTTTGGAAGCAGAGTGCTACCGTGGCAAAGAGCTCAAAAGTCAAGTAATTTACTGGCAATATGAGCAAGAAGAGGAAGCACAAAAAGACCATAGAATCCTTTTTGGGGACAAAAAAGGATCAAGGCATGAAGTGGGAGGAAGACAATGATGTCAGAACTCCTGCATCAAAAGACTCCAAAAAAATTTGAACTGGTTACAGGCCATGGAGGAGTTCAAGAAGGATTTTGAAAATCAAGTAAGAGAAGTAGAGGAAAAATTGGGAAGAGAAATGAAAATGATGCAAGAAAATCATGAAAAGCAAGTCAACAGCCTTCAAAAGGAGACCCAAATAAATATACAATGAAGAAAATAACACCTTAAAAAACAGACTAACTCAAATGGCAAAAGAGGCCCAAAAAGCCAATGAAGAGAAGAATGCCTTAAAAAGACAAATTTGCCAAATGGAAAAAGAATTTCAAAAGCTCACTAAAGATAATAATTTCTTCAGAATTAGACTGGAGCAAATGGAAGTTAATGACTCTATGAAAATCTAGATACTATAAAACAGATCCAAATGAATGAAAAAAATAGAAGGCAATGTGAAATATCTTACTCGAAAAATCAATGACATGGAAAATAGATCCAGGAGAGAGAATTTAAAAATTATTGAACTACCTGAAAGCCATGATCAAAAAAAGAGCCTAAACACCATCTTTGAAGAAATTATCAAGCAAAATTTCCCTGATATTCTAAAACAAGAGAGCAAACTAGAAATTGAAAGAATTCACGAACCACCTCTTGAAAAAGATCTCAAAAAGAAAATTCCTAGGAATATTATAGCCAAATTCCAGAGTTCCCAGGTCAAGGAGAAAATACTGCAAACAGTCAGAAAGAAACAATTTGAGTATTATGAAAACATAATCAAGATAACACAAGACCTAGCAGCTTCTACATTAAGGGATCAGAGGTCTTGGATTATGATATTCTGGGGGTCAAAAGAGCTAGGACTAAAACCAAGAATCACCTACCCAGCAAAACTGAGTATAATGCTTCAGGGGAAAATATGGCCATTCAATGAAATAGAGGATTTTCAAGCTGAACAGAAAACTTGACTTTCAAATACAAGAAGCAAGAGAAGCAGTAGAAGGTAAACAAGAAAAAGAAATCATAAGGAACTTATTAAAGTTGAACTATTTATATTCCTACATGGAAAAATGATAATTGTAACTCATAAAACTTTTCTCAGTATGAGGATAATATGTGTGTGTATACATGTATATGTATATATGTATATATATACACACACACATACATATATATGTATGTATAGGAGAGTATATGTGTATATAAATATATGTGTGAGTGTGGACATATGTATGTTCATGTATACATAGACAGAGGGCACAGGATGAATTTAATACAAAGGGATGATATCTTAAAAAATAAAATTAAGAGGTGAGAGAGGAATTTATTAGGAGAAGGAGAAAGGGAGAGATAGAGTAGGGTAAATTAGCTCATATAAAAGAGGCAAAAGAAAACTGTTACAATGGAGGGGAATAAGCAGGAAGGTGAAAGAGAATGGGACAACCTTATTCTTATTGAATTTGGCTTAAGGAGGGAATAACATACACACTCAATTGGGTATCTTACCCAACAGGAAAATAGGGAGTAGAGGATAAGAGGGGGAATGATAGAAGGGAGGGCAGATTGGGAGAGAGGGTAGTTAGAAGCAAACATTTTTGAAAAGGGATAGGGTCAAAGTAGAAAATAGAATAAGTTTGGGGGGGGTGGGATAAGATGGAGGGAAATACAGTTAGTCTTTCACAATGTAATTACTATGGAAATAATTTGGGTAACTACACATATACAACCTATGTTGAATTGCTTATCTTCCCACTGGTGGCAGGTGAGGAGGGAAGAAAGGGGAAAAATCTGTAACTCAAAGTTTTAAAAACAAATGTTAAAAAAAAACAAACGTTTTTTAAATGCAACTCAGAAATAAGATATACGGGCACTAGGATATAGAAATCCATCTCACCCTACTAGAAAGTTAGTGGGGTGATGGGGGAGGTTATAAGAGAGAACAAATTGGGGGAAGGGTTATTCAGTAGGCTTGCTATTTTGGGGTGGGGGTAGAGGAAAGATGGGGAGAAAAAATTATAACTCAAAATCTTGTGGAAATCTATGTTGAAAACTAAAAATAAATAAATTTTAAAAATAAAATAAAATGTAAGAAAAAAAATATTGAAATCCACCACTCCTCAAGTCTGCAGTTTATTGTTATCAAAAGATATTTCAGGAAGTTGTACATTCAACAAATATTTAGAGATCAATTTTTGCTAGAAACTCCTAGTCATCTATTATTGTCAACATCATTAAATATTTACTAAACCAAGTGATTCATGTTGTTTATTTATGACATCTTATTTAAATAAGAATTGAAAATTGGCATTCAGACATATTTCATTTCTTCTATACCAACAATATAATCCTTCATTTTAATGCTCTTTTCAAACTCAGTAGATTAAAAAAAAAGTTGACATTTTACTAAAATGGTCGTAGATATTCCATGGATTTTTTTTTTTGTCCCATTTAAGGAATACTAGTGAAGAAAATCTTAAACAATCACAAGACTGATAATAATGGAGGAAAAATAATAATAGTCAGCATTTATATACCATATTATGGCTTGGAAGATTTACAAATATTATTTCAATTTATCCTCATAACAACCCTGGTAGATAGATGCTATAATCATTTCCACTTTACAGATGAGGAAATTGAGGTAAACAGTGAGTGACTTGCCCAGGTTCCTATGAGTAGTAATCTTCTGTGACAATAATTGAAATTTGAGTACAATTTCAGTACTCTATCCACTGCACCACCTAGCTACCTAAGAAAGGCCACTCTGAGGAAAGTTCAAGATGGTTAAAAAAGAGGGTGACCAAACAAATCCAGGAGACAGGATTAAGGACTATTACAGCAAGTTTCTTCTGCACGTAGTGAGGTTGTCAAGGGTATCTGTCTGAATCTGCAAAATAATCAAAAGGATGTGGTCATACTTTTTGGACTTTCTTCAATGACAGTCAATCAATAAACATTTATTAAGCCCCTACCATGTGCCAGGCAGTATTAAGCTCTAGACCATCATGTTCCCAGAGCTATCAAGGTAGATGCTTAGTATATTTTTGTTAAATATTATAGGCAGCCCAGTAGGAAGGAAGAATACTCAATTTAGAGTCTACAGATCCTGATTTGGACCCCAGTAAAGGTAATTCCTATCTGAATGTGTTCTGGGCAGCAGTTTCTTTAACTGTAAAATGAGGGGCTGTAGTTTAGAAAAACTCTGAAGTTCCTTCCAGTTTTACATTTATGGTCCTATAAATAAATGAGTACAAAATTAAGAACAGGTACGTTCTAAACGTATGTCTACTAAACTTATTTTGTTCATATGGATATTTTTAAGAGGATGTGTTTTTTAAAAGGTTATTTCAATGGCATGAAAACAAAACCTTGGGTGAATAATAGTTGATCCAGATATGCTTATGTTACATATTTTGCCCCATTTTTAAACAGATGATTCTTTTCATTTAGGTAACTGTAACTGTGACCAGAAACTAAGGTTCTTGTTGACTTACATTGTTTTAATATTCTGTAAATCTCTCCACAGATAAAGTGCTTTTTCAAAATGGTTTAAGAGATGACTACTTGTTTAGAAATAATACTTGTCAAAACTAACTGTGACTGAGAGTCATAAAGCCCTGAATCTCTTTTGATTTTCACAATACCTTAGTATTATAATACCTTGATATTAGTGGAATAAGTACATCTTATATATTAGGATCTATTCTACAGTTGAGGAAACTAAGGTGCAAAGGGGTAAAATGACAACTATGGTTAAAGACTATTAAGTGGTAGGGCTAGAATTTAAATCCAGGTCTTCTAACTCTAAAATTAGATCTCTTTCCACTCTGCTTAAGCCCTAAGAATTATTATCTAATGTTGCTTCTATAAAGTGTTAATTCTTTAAGATCCTTTTTACTTGGAGCCATTTAGTACTAATAAGGGCAGAAAAAAAGAATTTGTTTAAAGGAAAAACGTAAATCAATTGGTAAAGGATATAAGATATTGCCATCCTTGTGGATGGAAATTTTGATGACTATATGCAAATCACATCTGAAAACTCTACTTATATAGATGTGATTTGAGGAGTTTGGAGACAGAAAATGAACTGTGGCATACATATAATGACTTAAGTCACCTTGTGAAAGATTTAGAATGATTTCCTATTTATATTTGGGTGGTTTAATGGTTTAAAGGGATACATTGGAAAGCTTTTATTACTAACTGGGGGAAATGAAGAAATAGTTTCAAGTGCACAAAATGAGCTGTTGGATCAAGTTGATGACTTTAACACTACAAAGAATTATGGAACTTCATTTTCAAGTAACTTTTTATAGTTTCTGAGAGCAAAACTAAGAAAAAGTGAAAGAATATGTAAATATGTAGAGACTGGTTTTTAGGACTGATGAATTCTTAAGGGAAACTTGGTGAGTTGTTATCTTTTAAGTGAAAGCTGAGAGCCAGGGTTTATGTGTGTATGTGTGTGTTTTGTTTTGTTTTAAATTTCAGCTACTGAACTAAATATAGGAAGTGGGAAAGATTAGGAGAGATAGGAGTGACAAACAGGGAGGGGGAGGAGGCTGAAGAGTCAAGAAGGAAAGGGGTGAAAGAAACAGCAGTGTGCCCAATGTAATTTTGTTGGAGTTGTTTTAAGGGAGAAGCAACAGGAAGAGCCAGAAGAAAAAATAAACAAACAAACCCTTTGGCTCCTTGTTCCTGATTGACTGAATAAAGACTGCATTTATAGCTTTTGTCTCTCAGCTCCACCTATAACAGTGGTTCTCAACTTGTGGGTTATGTTCAATTTGTAACAATGAAAATACATCCTGCATATCAGATATTTACATTACGATTCATAACAGTAGCAAAATTACAGTTATGAAGTAGCAATGAAAATAATTTTATGGTTGGGCGTCACCACAACATGAGGAACTGCATTAAAGGGCTGCAGCATTAGGAAAATTGAGAACCACTGACCTATAGCTTAAAAGAGGTGAAGCCTCTCAGAAGTGATGACCTTTTCTGCCTCTTTTAGTTTAAGAAAGAAAAGAAGAGGGAAGATAGGCTGCCTTCTTCTATGAGAAGAAGCTAGTCTCATTTGCCCCAAAAGTCAAGCTGAGTTGCTTACTGTGGGCATTGTTCTGATTGAACAACATGGAATCCTGGTGGGTGAATAGCTAGCTAGTCGGTCTTTTAGGGAAAGTATAGGGATAGCAAGACTGATCTGTTTTGCAGTTCTGTGACTTAAAGGGTACTGCTGTTTAAATTAAGAGACATGCCTTAACATCTTTTTGAGGGTAATTGTAAGTGGAAAGAGATTGTAAATGTTACCTTAGAGTATAGAGGTGCCAGCCAAATCTGCCCACTGGTCACTTTTTTTTTTAAAGCCTAGTGAGGTAAGAATTTTTTTTTATATTTTTAAAGTATTTTTTTAAATGTAAAAACCTTTCTTAGTTCATAGACCACGTGGTCTCTCAGGCCATAGTTTACCAACCTTGGTATAGAGCAGCAGTTCTCAACCTGTGGGTCATGACCCCTTTGGGGGTCGAACAACCCTTTCACAGGGGTCATATTTCCAAGGGTCTTAGGAACCGAGACACTGTTGTTCCTCTATCCATCTTCAGGCGGGTCCACCCAAATGCAGATATGCCTACATATGAGTATTAAAGGGTCACGGCATTAGGAAGGTTGAGAACCACTGGTGTAGAGTATAAAAGAAAAAGAAGCCTTGGCCAGTGTGTAAATGATGAGGATCAACAAAGAGGCAATTACTAGAAGAAGTGGATTTATATAATGCAAAACTTTCTATATGGACTAATAACATTTAAGTCTGCTTGCCATCCAGAGTTATGAGTTACCTGAAGAATATAGTTTTGTCTACCATGTTGTAATAGTAATGGAATTTAAAGATCCTCCTGTATTGGCTTGGTTTTGGAGTTGAGTGTTAAAACTCAGAGGTTGTGAATCCCACCTGTGGGATAGACTTGTTGATGTGAAGAGAGAAGGCTGAACTGAGGAGCTGTGGATTTAGAGAGAAGCCCAAGCAGACAGAAGGCCCAGGTGGAGGAGGCCAGAAGGACTTTTGGAAACTGCCACGTGGAGCTGCCAGGAACTGAGGAGGGATGGCTGTGATGCCAGTATTTTGTTTGTCTGTTTTGATGTTGCTTTGCCAGATTCACCTGCTGGTGAAGGACAGTGCTGCTGTTGTAGAGGTCCTGGAACTTTGCTGTTGGTTCAGAAGCCCTGAAGGAGGATTTTCTTGTTGTACATTTACAGAAATCCTGGAAGAGGGCCTTGCTGATGTTTTCAGGGGTTCTGGGACTGTTCTGCAGGCAGAGTATGACTTGATGAGGACATTGGCAATGGCTTTATTGAGCCTTGTCTCCCCAGGAACTGAGATTGCTGAGAGCTTGCCTGGTGTCAAGATGAAGGAAGGGCCTTTCCTTGGGTTCTCAATCCTGTGATGATATCTTAACCTTGTTGTATTGTAAGGGTAGATGGCCTTTTGTGCTCTCCTGCCCCTTTTGGGAAAATGCTTGGTGTTAATGGATGGTATTGTAATTCACTTATGATCCAAGGGTGGGAAACCTTTGACTTTTTTGTGCTCTGTGATTGACCAAATGAATGTACTTTACTTATGATTGGAAACTAATCTCCATTTGAGAAGAGAGACTTTGAATGAACGGACTGCTCAGGAGTGGGCTACTTTGACTAATGTACTGGCCAGGGGTGGGATACTTGGACCTTGGTGCTTTGCAACTGAATTGAGAATTTACTTGCTAAATGAATGAATTACACTATATTTTGATTTTCTCTGTTCTGTGAATGCTTTGCCTTAATCTGTCACTGAATAAATGGGGTTTGCTATGCTGGTAATCTGAACCTTGGAAGTTGCCTTTGCTTGGCATTACACATGTGTACTTCCCTACCAGGTTCTCACAAGTTTATACCCACTTTCTCCCACTGATATTGAGTGTATTAATGGAAGTGTAATTTGGGTTTAAGTGTAGATTGTGTCATATTCCTTATTTATGTCCTTGCTTTAAAATAAGTACCTATATCTTTTGTGCTATTGCTAAATGAATAGTTCTTTTAATTTAAGTAACTTTAACTATGAATAGAAACTAATGAAAAACAAGTTCCTACTGACAAATCACTTTTAACAATAAAAATACCTTATTTGCATAGCACTCTAAAAAGTACTTTTCTCATAACACTATAAAGGAAAAAGTAAAGGGATTATTATTCTCATTTGGTAAATGAGAAACATTAGAATCAGGGAAGTTAAGTGACTTGATCATGGTTTCACAGCTAAAGCTATCAAAACCATGATTTGAACTCAGAACATCTGATTCAAAACCCAGTCCTTTTTTACATGGCAATTGGCTGCCCCTTATCAGCATTATACTTTTTTTTTTTTGGAGTTCAATAAATATCTGGTGGTAGATGAACTTTGTGAATAATTTTATTCATATAATGTGTAGTTATATTAGTCCTTCAACTTTGTCTATATAAGGAAACAAGTTAAACAAATTATCTAGATAATTTGGGAATGAGAGTAAACTTGCTTTTTCAATATAATATTTCTCAAATGAAAGTCTAAATCTTATATACTGTGCTCATTGCTGAATCATATAGCTCAAAATGACCTGAATATTTTTTATTTTAAATAATTTTCTGAATGAATCACCAATGCTTAAAAGGTATAACTAAAAGGATGCATACTCCTAAATTATGAAATTATGCACAGGTAGGTGACCTGACTTGCCAATCTGCTATTCCCATAGCTTTAGTTTTTGAAAATGTGAAAAGAAATGTTAACTCCACCAGAAGCTGAGATCCTTAAGCGTAAATCACACCCTACAAGAAGTCACTGAGCAATCAGCACAGCTCTTCCAAGGGAAGAAGCTGTTTTACTAATGGCCATAACATTTAGCACTTAGGAGTCATGTCCATTCTATCAAGGGAAAGAATGAGGGTGAAACATCAATGATAAAAGCCTCCTTGGTGCTACTGCTCTACTGTCAATATTCTCACTAAAATGGTTTGGGAGAAAGCATCTATTTTTCATGAGATTTTCAAATACTTAGGTGTAAGTGAGAAATAGAAAAAGGAGATACACAATGACATTCATAAACCAAGACATTCATGAGCCCTGAAAGTTAATGGGAAAATGTAGGATTATGGGGTACATTCCATAACCTGATTTTTTTTTACTACCTAATTCTGATATTGGCTGACTATTATTCCCTTCAGGAGTCATTTCAAATCAACAAGCATGCATGAAATACCTACTATGTGCTGGGTATCAAGTTAGGAACTGGGAATACACAAACAGAACTCAAAATAGTCTCAACCCTGAGGGATTTTTCAATCTACTGGCTGAGATAAATAAATACAAGTGTTTTCAAGTGGACACCATTGTTCCCAAGGTGTCTAAGTTCTAGTTCCATTGTGGGGAGAACGCAAAGGTTGTTTTCACCCTGACATCTTCTCATGCTGCTGATAAGAGCACCTACCTCTTAGGTATATGAAAGGCATTTACTATGAAGAAGAAGAGAATACTCAGGAAAGGAGGAGAGAACAGTTATAGGATGAAGCGGGTCATAGTTTAGTTTATAATACATTCATTTGCCACTCTTCTTAGCCCCCTCTTTCCATTAAATCTCATTTTTAGTTTAAGTTCAGTTCTATTATCATATCTATGGGATTGGCTGGCCAAAGCTGCTGCCCTTCCAAGGCATCTGGAATCTCTTCCCCCTAAATTCACTGTTGAAGTAGCCTCAGCAAGGAGTCACTTTCCATTGCTTTCCAGTTTGCTTTTTGTAGCAGTCAACTTACCTTCAACCCAATGGCCAATATTTGGGCAAGTCTATAGTAGTCTCCTTACTAAATGTCCAGAAAGAAATGACTTCTCTATCTGGGCCCCAGAACTACCTCCCAGGTGTCAGGTCTTTCTTGCCTCCTTCATGCTAGGTTAAGGGCTCTAGATGCTCTAGCTCAGTGGTTCTTCACTTGTGGGTCGCACCCCCTTTGGGGGTCAAATGACCCTTTCACAGGCATCACAGGGGTTGCCTAAGACGATCAGAAAACACATATTTTCGATGGTCTTAGGAACCAAGACACTGCTTCTCTATCCATCTCCAGGCAGGTCCACCCACATGCAGATATGCCCACATATGAGTATTAAAGGGTCATGGCATTAGGAAGGTTGAGAACCACTGCTCTACCTCCTTTGGAGGCTGCTCACCTCACTTCCTCTTTGTTTCTGACTGGTCACTTGAAGTAGATTCTATAGGGGAGAGGTTTCTGCTAGTTCAGGCCTCATTCAAAGCCTTGTGGACCCCAGAATCTTCATGATCCTGAACAAGTAGGGGTCTCAAGCTTATCCCTCCTCATTCAGGGGTCCCAGACTTAAAGGTTCTAGAGAGTCCTTTTTATTCATTTAAATCCAATACACATGTAAGTCATGACAGCTCCTTCTTGATGTCATGGTCCTCTTTAAGAATAAAGGACAAATAGCAACCTCTGAATAGTAGTAGCTACACCACTGGGGATCCAACTGGCCAGTTCCAGTTAGGCAACACAGTTCTTTCCTTCTTTCCTTCCTTCCTTCCTTTCTTTCTTTCTT
>CM053591.1:158044943-158060106 GCA_028646515.1 Pseudochirops corinnae | reverse complement strand
TATCCACACATACATATATATACACATACATATATACACACACACACACACACACACATATATAACCTTTGGTTATTATAAGTCATTTGCTTGCTGAGTTCAGTTTCCTTATTTGTAAGATGATAGGATTGGACCCAGTGATCTAGAAGGTCCCTTCCAGCTCTCAATTTCCCTGATCTCTAAGAACCTTATTCATTTAGGTGACAAGTTCTTTGTTCATTGACAGAGCAAAACTAAACTTTAGCCTAGTCCAACCCAGGTGGAATAATCACACATTCTTAAGTGGAGTCCAAATAAATGAGATTTCCCCGTATTGCTTACTGGAATAAATTTTCATTCAAGTTAATTGCTACAAATAATGACAGATTAATCTCTCTAGCATCCCTGGTTAAGTTGTGCTCTGAATGGTGATGCAGATTAAATATTCTGTGCTTGAAATGAAAAATGTAAAGTGCAAGTCCCAAGGCCTGACCCAGTCCCTCTCCCTGAAGCTTAGGCATAAGCAGTAAGCTGGGTCTTGGCAAAGTACCCTTCTTTTCTGGCTTTTTGTTGGTAGAATGAGTTATGAAATTTAGGATAAAGGAAAAATGGCTTGTTTATATTTTCTTTCTCTAAATGTATGTCTAGCATCTTATTTAGGAACACAGCTGCCAATGGGGAGGGCACTCTGCATCCTAAAACCTGATCATTTTAAATTGTTTTAACTGCAATAGAGCAGAGTCACAGAAAACTGTTCATTCTGCTTATCTCTCTCCAACATATTGTGTTTTGCCCATTTACTTCCTCAAGAGCATCTGAGCATTCAGAAAATGTGAAATGTGGTGGTAAGCAACTCAGTTCCTACAAAGAGGTAATTTTCTTCCTATCCATATTGATTTCAACCCATTGGTAGGCATAAAAGTGTTATTTTTTTTCTTCCTCCTGAAAAAAATGAAACCCACCAACATAGTAATCTGTTCTTTTTGTATTTCTTTTGTAATATGCATCTTTAACCTTCAAAAAGGAAAGGAATAAACAAACATATTATGCATTCTGAGGATTATTCATTTCTGTACATTTTATCAAGAGCTGTTTTATAAAAATTTCGGGTTTACATCACACATAGAGGTCCATATGATTTCCCATTTTTCACATTAAGGTAAATTCCACTCATCACTATGTATTTTTCGTGACTTTCTTCTCTCTCTAGCCAATATCCCTCCATTCTCCATCCCATTTTTCTGTAACTCCATTCCATATACATTTGAGCATACATTACGCTAGGCCGGGGGAAATACCAAATACTCTATGTGGAGAAGCAGCATGCTGTAGTCACTGTGGTTAATGGAGGGTCTGGTTGTTGACTCAGAAAGACATGGGTTCAAGCCCTGCCTCTTATGTACACAGTTGTGTGTGTCTAAGCAAATCACTTAAATTCTCAATTGTGTTCAGTCATGTCCGACTCCATTTGGAGTTTTCTTGGCAAAGATACTGTAGAAATTTGCCATTTCCTTCTTCAGCTCATTGTACAGATAAAGAAATTGAGGCAAACAGGGTTAAGTGACTTGCCCAGGGTTACACAGTTATTACGTGTTTAAGGCCAGATTTGAACTCAGGTCTTCCTGACTCCAGGCCAGCCCTCTATGCTCTATCTACTGGTTACCACCTAGCTGACCAAACTCTTAACTGTGTCTGGGAGAGATACAAAATTTCAATAAAGGGATTGGTGGTCTCTACTTACTTTTGAGGAACTTGGGGGAGGGCAATATTACACATAGATAAATACATATTATAGAGCAAACTGCTATATGGAGTCCAGAGGTGAACCCCTCCATATGCTCATCATCAGTCAATCAACAAGAATTTATTAAGCACCTATGTGCCGAGCACGTACATTCACCATTCCACCTTTTCCTATGTACTTTGCTCACACTTCTCCTTTGTACTTATCAAATGCTGTCTTTTGTAACATATATTTATATATATGTAATATCTCCCTTCCCCTAGTTCCTTGCAGGCAGGGAGAGCTCTCTGTCCTCTCTAGGACTTCTCTCTCCCAGTTCTCTTCCTACTTGGCCAACCACTCAGACTCCTTAGCTAGTTCTTCAGCCATGAGACTCATGTGGGTCTCCCCCAGTGTTCTACACTGAACCCTCATCTCTTTTCTCTCTATACTCTCTCACTTGGTGATCTCATTATATCCCATGGGTTCAATTACGATCTCTATGCAGATGACTCACATAATTTATCTAGCCCTAGACTTTCCCCAGAGTTAGAGTACAGCATCATCACTGCCTTTTGGAGATTTTGAACTGGATAGCTATTTCAAATTTAGTATGCTAAAAACAGAACATTATCTCTATACCTCCTACCTGACCAGCCCTCTCCTCTTTCCAATTTCCATCTTGCTGTCTTATCAGACACCCAAGCCTATGATGTCAGTGCCATTCTCAACACCTCACTGACCAGGCTCCCAATTTCTTGTTGGGGAAATGGATGCTTTCTCCTCAGGAGTATCTATTTTCTCCCTGAGATGGCCATGCTCTCATTCAGCTCATTAGCAGCGTTGACCTGCCAGTACTGCCTGCCTATCCCCTCCAGCGTCACATCACTGAGGTGCCCCCATGCTATGGGATCAGCTCTCTGCCCTAGCCCTTATAGAAAGAAGATTCCAACTGCTGTACCCATGATCAAACTGTTCTCTCCTCCACCCTCACCTTTGTTCTCCAGCCCTAAAATCTATCCAATTATTGTTTTTGTCCCAATATGCCTAACCATGGCTCTGAACAGGATCCTTTAAGCCCTTCTCAAAATACATTTTTCATCACAAAAGTTAATCAGCTAACCCTTCCTGTGTGGTACTTTGTTCTTAGTAGTCTACTCAGAATCTACGAGTTTGTTTTTTAAACAATAACTAACATTTAACTCTATCATTCCATAAAATTTCCTACCACTACTTATTCTCCAAATCTGCTGATAGTTTTAAATCCTGTGACCTAAATATTGGTCTTCTATTATCAGCCACTTGAGCAATTGAACAAAACATAATGCCCCACCCTCTTTTGACTTACCTTTCAGAAGCCACGTCCAAGAGATTTAAGTTGGTTGTAGGATGTAGGACAGTGAACATTGACAAAGCCAAATCTGGTGTTTATGGAGGTCAGCTGTAAGTACAGGTGCCCAGCATATAAGGTTTTTCTGCAAAACTCCATCACTCTTGCTTTCATTTAGCTAGAACTTTTGATGTCTACTAGCTACTCAGTGCCACACTGACTGGACCTATCCTCCTGTCCCTACTTTATTTTCTTCTTCCAGTCAAAACATATCTTTCTCAGCAATGCAAGGTTCTAAGGCAACTCCAAAAGACTTATGATTGAAAAGATTCATCCAGTTCAGCGGTTCTCAACCTGTGGGTTATGTTCAATTTATAACAATGAAAATATATCCTGCATATCAGATATTTACATTATGATTCATAGCGGTAGCAAAATTACAGTTATGAAGTAGCAACAAAAATAATTTTATGGTTGGGGGTCACCACAACATGAGAAACTGTATTAAAGGGTCGCAGCATTAGGAAGTTTGAGAACCACTGATCCAGAGAAAAGAACTACAGAGTCTGAATGCACATTGAAAGTAGATTTCCAGGAGAGAACCAAGTAAATTTTTTTTTTCTTTAAAGGGGACAGTAAGTCAAATAAGTTTGAGAACCTCTGGTCTAGGGTCTGTTCTCTCAGACAGTGATAATAGGTGATGATAGATTAATAAGATTATCAGTAACCACGATTTTTTGCTCCCCTGGAGGATTCTAAATTTAGGCTCAAGCTTGATGAAAAGGTGATTTTTGGCCAGGTGAGATTGTTGTTGTTGTTGCTTGTTTATTTGGGGATTTTGTTAGTTTGCTTCTTTTAGGGAAAAAAGTTGGTTTAGAGTAAAGGACATTGTACTTTGGATTTAAGAGACAAAGATTCAAATCCCCTGTCTCACTCTCATTAATTATGTGGCCAAAGGAAAATCACTTTACCTCTCTGGACCTCAGCTCCCTCATCCAGGCATATAGTTCTACTACCTATCTCCCAGGGCTATTTTTAGGAAAGCACTTTTTAGATCTATCATTTCCTGGCCCCTGAGACTGCCCCAGGTAGACAGTCTTCTACTCTACTTGTCCTGAGGTCCAATGTTGTGTCCAAGATTGCTCAAATCTTTCCTTACATCTATTGAAATGGCTACAATAGGAAAGCAAGAGTAGCCTCTAAACTAGAGAGTCCTCTGACAAAGGAGGACTCTTCACTGCTATTCTCTGCCTATGAGATTCCAAGATATAATAGCAGCATCTTGAGATTATAGCACTATTCATGGAATAGCTATTCATCTTACACAGACACATATTTTTCGGATGAACCTGAACTCAATGTGCATCAGTCAGGGCTGGCTGTCCTTGCTGAGTTCTCTGATTTCCATGGTGGTCTACCAGCTCTACACCTCTCTGCAGAGTATAATTATAATTGACATCAGCTGTGTCTTGACAGCAACCCAGAACAAATTAGTTTGAGCAAATTTGCTTCCTAAAATTTAACACCGATCATCACCAGCTTTTGTTATCACTGACATTGATTTCTCTAGAGTTTCAGCTGTCTTCAGTTTATTAATTAATGGGGCTGTGGGAAAAGTACTTGGTGCCTTTGATTGGCAGTGTGGGGCAGAGAAGGGAGTGCTGAATGTGGAGTCAGAAATCCTGAGTTCAAATTCTATCTCTGCCACTTACCACGTGACTTTAGTCAGGTTACTTCCATACACTTGGCCTCAGTTTCCCTCACTGTAAAATGAGAGATTTGGAACTAAATGAGGTCCCTTCCAATTCTAAATTTCTCATCAGTGTGTATCTATGACTACCAAAATTCAATTCAGCCCCAAAATAGAAAAACATAATGATTTCATAAAAAGTTAAAGAAGCATTATTAAAATCAAAATCCATATAGACATAGAGTTTTTAACCATTGTTGCATTTCATGGATCCCTCTGGCAGTCTGGTGAAACCTAGAGACCCCTTCTCAGAATCATGTTGTGGTTTTTAAAAATAAATTACAATTGAAAGAAATGCTAAACCTAAGTTACAGTTTAGCAGAAATAAAGAAGTAACTATTTTTTTTCCTTGGTTCCCTGACCTCCTGAAATATATCTCTAGACCCCTCATTTGAGGTTGAGTGATTTGTTCATGGTCACTCAATATTTAACGGATGCAGATGTGAGAAGTGAGTTCAAGGACAAGAAGTGGAAGGAAAGAGGATAGAGTGAGAGCAGGACTTGAATGCAGTCTTCTTTGCTCCAGCCTTGCCCTCTGTCCACTCTATATTCTGTCTTTGCTTTTCAGGGAGGCCCTTTCCCTACTCCCACTAGGGCCCTGGGCAGGGGCATCTGCAGTGGCCATAGTGGGACAGGTGCCTGCTTCCCCACCCCCAACACACTTCCTGGTCTTCCTGAAGGGGCCAAAGAGGCAGGTGCCAAGATAGAAGGTACAGTTAAAGTAGGCAAAAAGTATAGCTAGAAACATGAGGAGAAATAAGTCCAAGTATGAAACTATAGCTCAAAGAAATGAACAGGACATTGGATTTCCCAGAATAATGACCCTTGATATCATCAAGATGTCTGTGGGGCAGGTTTTCAGCAGCTGGTCTCAAACATGCCATGGGGGAAGAATTTCAACTGTGTGTTACTTTCTATGAAAGCAATTTCAGGAGTAAGGGTGGGAGCCAAAAGCCTAGGCAGAACATAGGGGGCTGTTCTGATATATTTCACACCTGGAAAGTTCCTCAAGGAGAATCTTCCCAATGAGAAGCAGCATCCTGAGGATCTATTCTCCCATTTAGATTAAGCATACTAATAATGAAAAGAACAGTATGGAAAGTAGGTTGTTGTTCATTGGTATTATCTCTAAAAAATACAATGAAAACAATATTCATATGACATAAAATAGTTTTGAATAAATTTTAAAAACATTAATTAGGTATTTTAAGTACCAAACACTATTATAAGTGCTAGAAAAAATAATACAAGAAAGTAAGTTAGCACCTGCTCTCCAGGAAATTATATTCTAAAATGGGAAGACAACATGTACAAGAAAACAAGAGTTTCTGTGGTTGCCTTAATGCATCCCCAGTCTTTGGAGGTCCTAAAACACCAGTAAACCAGCACTCAGTGCATTAAGGCAACCACAGAAACCCAAAGTCATTAGCTCAGGCCCCTGGTTTGCCTTTCCCCATCAGTGCACAGTTGCCCCTTTTCAACTGATTTCTCTGCTGTTTATAGACTATTTCTCTAACCCCATCTGGAGCCTCCTTTGGTAATTTAAGTAAATCTCCCAAAAGCCAGAGCAAAGCGGAATTATTCCAGAGGATTTCCAAGGCTGCTGAGCCAACGTTGGTTTTGCAGTAATCTCCACTGCACTTAAGTGCTTTCTGCGTAGGCTGTTGTCTAAGTAAGCCCCGTGTAGCTTCGCAACCAAGTTATTCCCCAGGAAAAATTAGGATTCCCAGGAAAGGGATTTAAAGATAGAACGGATGTATAAACATCATCCTTAGTAATATCAGTGCTTTTGACAGATGGATAAAGCATTTATTAAGAGCTTACTATGTGACAATCCCCACCCCACTCCATCCAAACTAGTTTATTTGCAATGTGTAGCACATGGTATGCCATCTCCTACCTCTGGGCTTTTGTAAAGCCTGTTCCCCCTTGCCTGAAATGCCGTCCCTCCTCCCATCTGACTCTTGGAACCCCTTCAAGGTTCAGCTTACGTGTCTTCTCCTTCAAAAGATCCTTCCTGACTTTCTCATGTACTAGCACCACTCTGTACTCTATAGTCTAAATTTTGTGTGCTTCTATCCATGAATATATTTCTCCCAGTAGAATTCAAACTTCTTGAGAGAAGGGATTGTCTTATTTTTTATTTGTATCCCTAATGCCTAGCATAGTGCTCGGCAGAGAGTAGGTCCTTAATAAATGTTTTTTGATTTGTGGATCATCTGGTGTGGTCACTCTGTTGTTATCCCACTTACTCTCCCAGTTTATTTCTACTCGCAGATGTCTTATCTTCCTCACACACAAGTCATGGTTAGCAATAAATGGCAGCCATGCTATGTCCTTCCATTGTCCCTGAGTCACTTGAATATTTTACTATTCTAAGGTTGTGGTGTTCCATGATTCTCAGATGAATACAGAATGTAAGTGTTAAATAAATGTTTCTTGATTGATTGGTATAGGCAGAAATGCAGATGCAGTATACTAATTCCTTGCCTTTGGTGGGAAGGCTAATAAAAACCTAACATTGAAACTGTTACTATATCTTGAAATAGCAAATCAACATTTTTTCAGAGAGAAAAGAGCAAAAAAAGTGAAATCCAGTACAATTCCTAATAAAATAACTTTCAATGTAATTTTGAAGTTGGAATATTATAAATAATGCTATATATTATACATAATAATATATAATGTTATATATAATTATATATAATATTATATATAATTATATATAATGTGTATATGCATATATGTGTGTATGCATGTACGTATGTGTATACGTATATGTATATGCACATATAAGGACCATAATATTTTAAGCCGTACACACCTGTAATTCCCTGTTCCTGGGGAGGCTAAGACTGCTAGGTCACTTAAGCATAGGAATTCTGAGCTGAAGTACGCTTAAAACCAACTGGATTCCCACATTAAGTCTAGCACCGATGTGGTAAATCCCAAAGAGTGAGGGAGCCACCAAAGGATGCGTGAACTGTGCCAGCTTGGAAATGAAGCAGAACAAAGCTGATTGATCAGCACTGAATCAGGCCCACAATGATCACTGTACTTCCAACCCATGCAAGATAAGGAGACTCAATTTCTGAAAACAAGGAAAACATAGTTCACAAATTAGCCTTATCAGTAGAGCAAAGGCAATTTTCCTAATTGCAGTTATCCCATTCATGCAACAAGAATACACCATGTTTCAGTTACATGATGCACAAATGTTAGGATAAGACTTTAGATGGATAGATGGTCCAAATACAGCTTGTCTAGTTTATATAGAAATAGATACATTCATATAGATATGTAACCCATTGTATAGTCTTTAGTTACCCTTCAATTAATTCTCCCCAGGCAACATGAAACATATAGTCTAAGATTGTAAGACAGCCCTTGATGCTTATTTCAGGCTAATACTTTCCCTACTTTTCCTCACTGCAGCAAAATCTCATTAATTCTGCTCCATTGATTTGAAATTTATGATAATTGGGGCAGGGGCCTGACTTAAGCTTAGCATTGTAATATCTGTGCAGAAAAGGTTTGCTAAATTTTTTGAGGGAATAATCATGATTACAGTGGGATTTTCTAAAATACTTGAGAGCAAACTGTTTTCAAGTATCAAGTGTTTTAAAAAACACCTATTCATTTATAAATAATTGGCATGGTAATTGCTGACATCAGGTGATTCCTTAATTGAATTTGAGTTATAGAAATCTATTTATTTTTTACAATTCTGTAACTCAGACTTTAAGAAAACTAGATTTCATAGTTTGACTTATTCGCAATTAATCTGAATTTGTGAGACTTTACTGTAACTTGAGGGAAGGTAGGAATGCTGCTTCCATAACACATACTTTACTTTGTCCATTAACAAGTTTTTAAAGTGTTATTTCCGTTAACACATTTATGCATACATAGGCAAGGTGACGTAAATGGCCTCATGCAGCCTTGCCATAATGCTACTCTAGGGACTTGATTAAGTCTTTGGTTGAGTTACCTGGTCTTAATGACAATGAAACTGAAAATAAGCCCAGTAATGGCTGTTGCAAGGAAGAGAGATTGATTTGCTATCAGAAAGCTAGAAATTAATCATGGCAGACTGTGTCCAATGTGTGTGAGGCCTTGTGCCCCCTGGTGGTGGGGAACAAGCTAAACATTGTGAATTTATTCACTATTGCCCTACATGTTATTCCCAATTTGGAAATCCAAGTGTAAGTGAGACAGGCATGAAAGGAGCCTCTAATGAGCTGTATGCATTAGGGAATAGGGGCTCAGCAACAGGAGACAGCCATCATGATGAGAGGAATATTAGAAGTGTGCCTTGGACACCAGCCAAGATCTGGAGAAGTTCTTGGGCTCTAGTAAAGATCAGAGATAATGGGACACTGCAATTATATTCAGTGAAATGAGTCAGAAATGGTTTCATATCTTTTCCGTTCCAAGGTCTCAATGCAGCCACATTTAGTCATGTTGGTGAGACACTCTGGATGACTTATTGTAACTCTCCAAATTCCAAACCTACAGACTTTTCAGAACTTATCAAGCTCTGTGGCAATAACCATTCCTTCCTGCATTAACAATGTTCTCCCTCTCAGGAACTTGTATTAATCCTTCTACCATTAAAATAATAAAAATGAGACTCCGCTGCCCATCAGGCTAGAAGATGAATCAAGCCTGTCACCCTGCTAGTGAGGCAGCTGTCCCAGCTGGAGGACGTGCTGCTTGTGGGTTGGTGCCATCCATGAGGGAATGGTCAGCTCTCAGGCTGTATTCAGGAACCCAAGAGCTTGACTCACATGCAAAATTTGAGCATCTATTCATTCTGCTATAGGGAATGCCAAGTTGTCTCCTTCCCTGAACAAATAACACAAAAACCCTCATTTGCTTGCATCATAAGCTAGAGTGGCCACAGGCTGCATGGTCATACACTAACTAGCAAAGGCTTCCCTCATGTCCCTTGTTGCACCATTTGCCATTGAGCTTCCTGAGGCTCAGGGGCTTCCATCGATTGGGGGGTGGGGAGGAGTGCTTTTCAATCATCCAACATTGAGTTCCCTTGTTAGGTGAACCCTCCTTGTTGCATTTTTCTTGGGGCCTATGGTTGGCCAGTTCCTCCCACAGCATCATGAACTTGTAGGGGCAAAATGGCAGCTATTTCCTATCATTCCCTCATAGTGAATGTGTCTGTGTCTCCTCAGTCCCACTATGAGAGGAAGGGGCTCCCTTAGGCTGCTGACCAGGGCTTCAGCTTGCTCAAGATGGCCTTCCTTTTATTTCTCTGCTGCCATGATTTTGTTTGACTGTGCTAGCTATGAGAGTGCCTGTTGGCTTCAGACATAGCCAAGTAATAAAGATTTTCAAAACCGGTTTTAAAAAATGAGGTTGCTAATGAGGCTGAAGTTGTTTTTCTAGTATTGTTCATAGGTTGTGTCAGACCATCCAGCCGAATGCTCTCCTCAGATAACTTTTCTGATAAAGTAACCTTACCACACAGATGGCTAGTATTGGAGCTAGGTACAGTCTGTGATGGTTAGATAGGTAATGAATTACCTAAACTGACAGGAATCCCATGCAAGAATCATGTTCTACCTCATTGCCACCATGTTCCACCTCATTGTACAACTCCTTACTTTGTATTTAGAAGCCTGTACCTGGTTTGCCTTTTGTACTGTAATTCAAGTCTTATAAATGGCACTTGCTTATGATGAGATTTTCATATTTCATTAGCTCTAGCCAGTAGATATTTTAAGGTTACCACAGATATAAAAGGATTCTGCATGATATGGAATTTACCCACTACAGGTCTTTATGTGACATATTCTAAATTAAGTAACACCTTAACAATGTCAAAATCAAGGATTTGTTTTGCATAATTTAGGATTTAAATAGAAGGTAGTTAATTTGAAATAATTGCTTTCTACTAAGAGGAGGCTATCATTTATGCAAATGCAAGTGACAGTTTAATTGTCACTGTTATTGCCATTTAGCATTATTCTGTCAGAGGCAGGGGGCAGCTAGGTGGGCATAGTGAATAGAGTGTTGGGTCTAGAATCAGGAAGACTCATCTTCCTGAGTTCAAATCTGACCTCAGACACTTGCTAGCTTTGTGACCCTGGGCAAGTCACTTAACCCTGTTTGGGTCAGTTTCCTCATCTGTAAAATGAGTTGAAGAAGGAAATGGCAAATTACTCCAGTATCTTCGTCAAGAAAACCCCAAATGAGGCCACGGAGAATTGGACACAACTGAAATAACTGAACAAATTTTAAATAATGGAGAGAAATCAAATTCTTCCATAAAATTAGGGGGTTGGATAAGGTGGTCTCTGAGGCCCCTTCTAATTCTAGATCTGTGATCCTATTATCCTTAATCTTCATTGTAAATGACATGCTTTGTGATACATTTATCTATTAGTTACCATTTTATATGGAACTTTAAGGTTTTCTACATTCTGTTCATCACTGGTATCAAACTCAAATAGAAATAGGGGCACCAAACTGCATAAGGATCCTCGTGAATGTGAATTAGAAAACCACATATTAACATTATTTATACTCTATTGTACTTTTATTTATTACATTAAACATTTCCAATTATATCTTGAATTAATTAACTAATTAATCTGTAACCACAGGAAAATTGGCACACGTTTGACACTATCTCATTTGATCCTCACAACAACTCTATGAAGAAAGCACAAACATTGCAATTTTACAGATGAGGAAACTGAGTCTGAGAGATGCTAAATAACTTGGCCTGAGAGTCAGAACTGTTAAGTATCAGACACAGAATTTGAACTCATGAATCTAAGTCTTGGAATCTTACCTGGATAAACTAAAAACAGAAGAAAGGATTAAAAAGATTAGATTAGGCAGTAAGGAAAAGATTGTAGGATTTCAAGACCCCCACCTGATCTTGAATAAAATGTCAATAACCAATTCATTTTGAAAGTCTTCCTTTGCATTTTCTGTACATTCACTTGTCACGTTCATCACCCTGGGTATGTTTAGAATAAGGACACGGAGTCAGATGTCCTTCACTAGTCTTGCTATGCAAATTCAAAAGCATTTTTAAAAAATAAAAAGTACTAATAAAACCAGTTCCCTCCCCAAATGATCTCTCCATGGTAATTCAAAGTTTTTCTTTGTTCACATGCTTATACTAAAGTCTTAATAAAGAATAATGTTTACCATATTAAAACAGGTCCCTCTGTGATTATACTTTGCTGGAGTTCTAACATAAATGGATGCATTGTCAAAACCTTTTTCTGCATCAGCTGAGATACTCATGTGGTTTTGATTTTTTTGTTTTTAATGTGCTTATGCTGATTATTTTCTGATATTAAACCATCTTTGCATTCCTAATATTCTTTACAAATTGCTATAGTGTTTATAGGACTATATTTAATATTTTTAATGGTTATTCATTAATGATATTAGTCTATCATTTCTACCTTATTCTTCCCTAGTTTAGATTTTAGAACCATATTTGTCTCATAAAAGGACAAAATCCTTCTTGAGCTCCTCCATGACCTGTAACCAATTCATATTTTTCTTGGAGGCTTTTGATGCAGGAGTTCTGACTTCATTGTCTTCCTCCTACTCCATACCTTGATCCTTTTTGTCCCCAAAAAAGGATTCTGTGGTCTGTTTGTGCTTCCTGTGCTTGCTCATATTGCCAGCCAATTACTTGACGTTTGAGCTCTTTGCCACAGTACAACTCTGCTTCCAGAATGGAGATATCTTTGTCCCAAATTGCTGGGTTTTTTTTTTTGCAGCTACCAGAGCTACTAGGAGGGTGCCCTCTCTATAGCCCCCACACGCCCTGGCTCACTGGTCACACACCTCAGGACTACCACCCAAGACCATGATCCAGATTCAAGCAGGTTAAAGCAAGAGTGATTACCCTCTGAATGGTTGCTTGGCCCCCCTACAATCTGCAGGTCAGAAGCTCCTGAGGCAGCCATGTGGACACAGCCATCACCCCTCTGCTGCTTCTCACCCCAGGGGCAGGAGCCAGACCACACTCTTCCATCCACTGCTCTTCCAACAGAGTTCCACACTGACCTTTGGCATTTATGGGTTAAGAAGTCTGGAAGCTGCCACAACTGCTGGTGATTCACACTCCTGAAGTCTGCTCTGGCAGCTGCTGATCTGAGCTGCCCTGGGACTGGAATTGTGAGGCTCCGGTGGGACTGTGCTCTGCTCCCAGGGCATTGTGATAGATCTTTCCTCTTGGCCTGCTGGGCTGTCTTCAGCAGGAGATTTGTTTCTCTCTGTCACTTTGTGGGTTTTGTAGCTTTAGAATTTGTTTGGAGTAATTTTTTTATAGGTATTGGAATTGTTTGGAGCCGGAACCCATGCCAAGTTTGTGCTACTACTGTGCCATCTTGGCTGTGGGCCCTGATAAAGTCTTTAATAAAAATAAAATAAAATAAAATAAAATAAAGAGCAGCCAGTTTTAATTTGATAGATTAAATAGAAGGAATGACTATAGGCATTTAGTACCAACGTTCACTAGAAACCTTTTTAATAAAGAGCAAACACAACAAATCTTTAAAAATCTGATAATACTACTTGACTTTTACAGTGTTGGATCTTGACATTTCTGAAGCAATATCAACAGGACCCATTTTCATTAGCATTATCCTGGGGAATTCTTGAAACTACCTTCTCTCATGCAACAGGTAGTACCATATGGCACCACTGCAGGAAAATTATCACTAAACTTGGAGATCTGCTGGTGTTTAATACTTTCGAGTGAACCAGGTCACAGTCAAATAAACTATAATGAATACAAGGAATAGAAACACAGACAGCTTGAAAAACATTACAACTCTAGGCAAGTACATAGCACAGTGGACAGAGTTCTGGGTCTAGAGTCAGGAAGATCTAAGTCCCAATGCTGCCTCAGACATTTATTGTTACCTTGGTCAAGTTACTCAATCACTGTCTGCCTCAGTTTCCTCAACTAAAAATGGAGGTAATGATAGCACCTACCCCCCACCCCCACCTCAAAGTAAATGTGAGGATCAAATGATGATATTTGTAAGTACTTAACACAATGCCGGGGACATACTAAGAACTTAGTAAATGTTTGTTTCTTTCTTTGGCTCAGGCGTTTTAGAAAAAAAAAAAAAGATATATAGTATACCAATCTTTTCCAGGGTGCTAATATACAATGTGTCCTTTGCTTTCATTCTTCTAATCAGACAGGCTGTCCTTATTGGAACACTCTCTTTATCTCTGTCATTGTGCCCAGATAGGAAATGGTTTCACCCTACCTTTAATTGTATAGAAAGACAGTTTGTCTGCTTTTGTGGTTTACCAGCAATCAATGTAGTTTTACCATAACAGGAAATTGTTCTTCTGAGTGTCTTTGATGAGTGTCTTCTGTGATTATTGCATATATAATAGCTTTGTTCTTTGGAGTACCCAAGGACTGAAGAATATTCT
The DNA here is from genome assembly GCA_028646515.1 of Pseudochirops corinnae. NCBI lineage: Eukaryota > Metazoa > Chordata > Mammalia > Diprotodontia > Pseudocheiridae > Pseudochirops > Pseudochirops corinnae. The sequence continues at coordinate 158,045,877 of CM053591.1, read as the reverse complement.
TTTTTCCCCCTTAATCTTTTATTTCTTTATTTTTAGTTTTCAACATTTATTTCCACAAGATTTTGAGTTACAAATTTTCTCCCCATCTTTCCCCTACCTCCCCACCCCAAGATGGTGAGCCTACTGAATACCTCTTCCCCCAACCTGCTCTCTCTTATATCCTCCCCCATTCCCCTAACTTTCTAGCAGGGCAAGATGGATTTCTATACCACAGTGCCTGTATATCTTATTTCTCAACTGCATGTAAAACACAATTTTATTTTTTTTTTTAACATTTGCTTTTAAAACTTTGATTTCCAGGTTCATTCCCTTCTTCCCTCCTCACCCACCAGCACTGGGAAGACAAGCAATTCAATATGGGTTATACATGTGTGGTTACACAAAACATTTCCATATTGTTATATTGTGAAAATTAATTGTATTTCCCTCCACTCTATCCCGCCCCTCCCACTTATTTTATTTTCTACTTTGACTCTGTCCCTTTTCAAAAGTGTTTGTTTCTAACTACCCTCTCCTCCAATCTGCCCTCCCTTCTATCATCCCCCCTCTTATCCCTTCCCCCCCTACTTTCCTGTAGGGTAAGATACCCAATTGAGTGTGTATATTATTCCCCCCTTAAGCCAAATTCAATGAGAGTAAGGCTGACTCATTCCCTTTCACTTTTCTGCTCTTCCCCTCTATTGTAACAGTTTTCTCTTGTCTCTTTTACATGAGATAATTTACCCTATTCTATCTCTCCCTTTCTCCTTCTCCCATTATATTCCTCTCTCACCTCTTAATTTTATTTTTTAGATATCATCCCTTCCCATTCAATTGATCCTGTGCCCTCTGTCTATGTATACATGTACACACATATACACACACCCACAAATATATTTATATACACATACACCCTCCTATACATACATATGTATGTATGTATGTATGTATGTAT
>CM053591.1:158021653-158044443 GCA_028646515.1 Pseudochirops corinnae | reverse complement strand
ATATATATTCATTTGTTTATGTAAAAATATGTATTTTTAAAATGTATGTATATGTACATACACATATATATAATGCACATATCTACATGTATAATTATGTACACATTTATATATGTATAATAATAATCCAAAAATACCAGTGGACACTATTCATAGGTTTTCATTGGTTTAACTGTACATTAATAAAAAAAGTTCATGTTCGTGTTCATTAATTATTTTACTCATGATCTGCTGAGCTGAAACAAACTTGTAAACATACAACAAAATTTTGGGAATGAAAATTCTATTCTTGAAATAAATCAACTAGAAATGCATGATATTTATGAAATGATTTTTTGTTGATGGTTTTTAGGGAAAAGTTGTGACAATATGTTAAGAATTAGATGGAAAGTTACATTGAGTATTTGAATATTAGTAGATATATTTTCAAATATCTCATACAGGATAAAAACGGCTGGGATCCAAGTAGAATTAAAGGTGTAAAATAGTATTTTAAATTACAAATCACCATATTTTCAAAACTGGGAACTTTGCTGTCATTTAAACTGTCCTTTTAAATTTAAATTATTTTTTTTCCCCAAATAACAAGCATGTATATTCTCTCCCTCCCATTGCAACTCCACCAAAAAAATGAAGACAAACCTTTGTAACAAATATGCTAGTCAAGTAAAAAAAAATCTTATATTGGCTACATAAAAAAAAAATGTGTTTCATTCTGTATATGTAGTCCATCATCTCTTTTTCAAGAAATGAGTAGCATTCTTTATCATTTCTTCCTTGGTACCATGATTGATCATTACATTAATCAGAGTCTTTAATTCCCTCAACATTGTTAATTTTTTAGTTGTTGTTTTATTTAAGTTGTTACTTTACATTAGTTCATACATGACTTCCTAGGTTTTTCTGAAATCATCCTTTTCATCATTTCTTATAGAACATATGAAGCATTCTATTAACATACTATCATTTGTTTAGTCATTTTCCAATTTTTTGGCATCTCCTTAGTTTCCAGTTTTTTTCTACCACAAAAAGAGTTCACACACACACACACACACACACACACACGCGTGTTTGTATACACTATATGTATATATATATGTGTGTTTTTGTATGTATATGTATGTATACTTTTACATTCAGGAACTTTTCCTCTTTCTAAGATCTCTTTTGGGTTTAGGCTTAGTAATGAATGGTATTGCTGGATAAAGTAGTAAGTAGCATTTCATAACTTTGGGGGCCAGGTGATGAATTACTTTCTATAATAGCTGTACAAAAAAATTGTTGAGAAAATTGGAAAGCTGTCCAGCAGAAATTAGGTTCACACCACAAACCAAGCTAAGCTCCAAATTATTACATGACCTAGACATAATAGGTCACATTAGAAATGAATTAGAAGACCAAGAAAGTAGTTTGCAGGTCTATGAATAGAGGAAAAGTTCATGACCCAACAAGGGATAAAAGGGATCACAAAAGATAAAATCTACAATTTTGATTACATGAAGATAAGAAGCTTTTGCATAAACAAAACCAATGCAGCTATGATTATAAGGGAGATAGGTAACTAAGGGGAAAACTTTTACAGCAAATTTCTCTGTTAAAGGTATCATTTCCAATATGTATAAAGAACTGATTCATATTTATAAGTTTATGAGCCATTCCTCAATTGCTAGTTAAAGATATAAACAGGAAAGTCTCAAGAAAACAAAGCAAAAGTATCTACTACATATTTTTTAAATGTTGCATATCACTAATAATAAAAGAAATACATATGAAGTAACTCTGACTTTCTACCTCAGATCTACCAGACTGGCAAAGTTGATAAAAATAGGGGAAAATAATAAGTGTTGGAAGAGCTGTACAAAAACAGGTACCAAAAAAAATCCTTTTTAAGATATTAAATTTAATTACATTTTAATTCAACTACCATTTTCTAAAGTATTTTTAATTTAAAAGTATTATTTACAAATAATGCTTTTAAAGCTTTAGGTTTATTGGATTACACAATGGCTAGTTTTGAAAATTAGAACCATAGAACTAAAGAATCTTACATAAAAAAGGAACCTCAGATATCTTCTAATCCAACTTATGTAGGAAATTGTTTTCTCTCTACAACATAACTCATGCCTCTACACTGTTGTGAGAAAAGAAAATGCAGATAGATGCCTTTCTTGTGACATTTTGAGGCAGGACACAATAAAGAATTCAATCACTGATTTTTTGGACATATTATGCCATCTTTCTGGATTTCAGTTTCCTACTCTAAAAATGAGTGGGTTTAATTAGTTGATCTGGAAGGTCTAGTATTCTATTAGTCTAGGACAAGAGTTCTTAACCTGAAGCCCATAAACTTGAATTTTAATATCGTGATGACTATACTTTGATATAATTGGTTTTCTTTGTAATCTTGTGTATTTTAGTTTTGCATTTAAAAATATTATTCCAAGAAACGGTCCATGGGTTTCACCAGAATGCCAAGATGGGGAAGGAGGAGGTCAGTGCTATTAGAAAAGGTTTAGAATCCTTGTATAACTGTTACCTTAAGAAAGATGGCCATGATACCCACTAGGGTATTATTCAAGGCAAGCAGATGTGATTCTGTCCATCTAAGCATTATGGGCTGTAGGCATACATAGTACTGCAATTTCTTATATACAACAGGACAGTTCATGATGAGTCTACAAATTAAGAAATCTGAGTCAAACAAGGAAATGCTCATGTAAGCAATGAACTTTTAGGGCAGTGGTTCTCAACTTCCTAATGCCGTGACCCTTTAATATTCATTGTGGGAGTATCTGCATGTGGGTGGACCCACCTGGAGAGGGATAGAGGAGCCGTGTCTTGGTTCCTAAGACCATTGGAAATATGTGTTTCAAAGGGGTCACAAATCACAGGTTGAGAACCACTCTTTTAAGGTTTGATACAATCTAGAAAAGAGGACCATTTCTAAGAAATTGTATGATGTGTTGTATTTTGGGTTGGTTGGTTGGTTGATTTTTGGTTACTTTTTCACCATTCCTCTGAATGTCTGTAACTTACTAGGACATGTTCTCTTTTTCTGTGTTTTGGGAACATTCACATCTTCATCAGCAACTTTGAATCCTCACTGATGTATGAAGTTTCCGAGCAACAGTGCAGCGGCACTGAAAGTTCAGGAAGCAGTTTGGGGAGTTCAGTCACAGCCTGTAAGAAGGTAACCTCTCTTTACCTTTACTTTCATCTCAAAGCGAGGGCTTAACAACCAACCTCTTTTATCTTCTATGATTTTATTTAAAATGAGGTAGGGGGAAGAAAAGAAGCAGACAATGATAATCACCTAGAAATTTGATCATTCTACAGCAAATTTCTAAAACATGAATCTTCTGGTTACAGTAGTTTACCTTTTTCTTTTTTAATATTCAACGCATGGAGCCACTAACTCATTCACAGTCTATGCAAGAACTAGGATAATCTTTCAATATTTTCTTTGACTTTGCCTAAGACTACAAAGAAGATGACACCTGATTTATGATCTTACCACAGTTGATTGTTTCCTCTCTAGTCACTTTTACTTGTTGTTGTTGAGTTGTTTCAGTCATATCTGACTTTTGTGACTCCATTTTGGGGTTTTCTTAGCAAAGATAATGGAATAGTTGGCCAACTTATTTTACACATGAGAAACTAAGGCAAGTCATAGCTCAGGCTGGGGTCTTCCTCCCTGGGGTAAAACCTGTAAGGTGGTTTTACAATAATTACAAACATAAAAGCATGCAGCATATAACAATGTCAACATTCTAAAATGGTTTTTAATCTCCTGTTATGCATAAGTAGGGTGATTTCACCATGTTTACCATTACCACAACTCCTCTTTCTCCTTATACAAGGCAGGGTGGCATAGTAGATAGGGTACTGGTCAGAGAAATTTTGGTTCAAATATTACCTCTGATAACTAACTTATGAACAAGTCACTTAAACTCTCTCTGAGCCTCAGTTTTTCCATTTGTAAAATAGTCATCATAACATCTGTACGACCTACAACATAAGGTTGTCATGAGACTCAGATGACATAATGTTTATAAGCATTGTGCAAATTTTAAATTGCTGTTAAAAGATGTCAGTTATTATATATGTAACTAAAATTTATTAAATATTCATAACACTTCTCTAGGGGCTTTGAGATTACAATCAAATAGAAAAGATCAGACAACCACAACTAAAAAGTGATGTGATAATACATGAAAAGGTAAATAACACTTAGTGGACAACTATGGAAGAGATGTCATAGGACATTATCAGATTAAATGCCAAATAACAGTGTGGACAAGAAATACTATTAGCTTCGAGATGGGAGAGGTCACAGGACCAAAGAATATCCGAGGTGGCAGGAATATGGGAGATCATCTCATCCAATCTGATCATTTCAACGCCTCGGGAAACTAACACCGTGTCTATGCAGCAGTGGCCAGAGGAGGCTCCATGGAAGAGTGAGGCTCTTGTAGTTGTACTTTGAAGGATTAATGAAAATTGAGGCAAAAAGGCAAAGGTTGGTAAGTACGGCAAGAGTTTATGCCAATGATGTGGGTGGGGTTAATATGTAAGGCTGGTAGGTTTCTCTTTGGTTTGTTTGTTTTACAAGATTATAAAACTAGTAAATGATGGGGAGTCTGTGAATTACATTGGCCTAGATTTTTAGCAAAGTTCTTGATAAAAGCATTTTGCAATATTCTTGTGGAGAAGATAGAAGAATTAAATGCTAATACATTCAGATGGGTTTAGATCCGGCTGGATGGCCAGACTGAAGAGTAGTTGTTAAGGGTTCAAGGTCAATGCGGCAAAAGGGATCCACTAGAGGATCCCACTGGAGAGATGAATACAGATAACACAAAGCTGGGAGGGACAGCGGACACAGTGGATCAGGGTCGGGATCTAGAAGGATCTTTACAGGCTCTAGCACTGCACTGAATCTAACAAAATTCAATAGGGATAAAAACTGTTATACCTATGTACAAAAAATTAACTCCCCAATTACAATACAGGATTAAACACAAATTATTCTGAAAAAAATCTTGGGTTTTTAGTGAAGCACAAGCTCAATATGAGTCAACAGTATGAAACGACAGCCAAAATACAAATGGGATGTTGGGCAGCATTGAGACATAGTTCACAGGAACAGAGAGGTGATTTTCAACTGAAAAGGAAATTGAAAAGTTAATTTCATAATAGCACTAAATTAGATGTTTCTTTCACAGTATTCCTTGATAACTTCATAAAAGTTAAAAATTAAAAGTTTAAGTAGATTAACTATTAAAAGATGAATATTAAATTGATTGAGGCATGTCAATGTTGTAAAAATATATAATAGGAATATGTATCCCTCCCACGGTATTTTGTGCTTTTAAAGTTCCACAGAAAGAAATGAATTTACATTGAAGGAATTTTAGGCAGCAAAGTACTGAAAAAATGGAAGAGAAATGGTGAGTGCAGTGGGGCTGATGGCATTCAAATAGCAGCAGAAACATTTTGCTTGGTATTCCAACTACAATTTTTACATTCCTTGTCACTCTTGTTAGATCAAACAGTCAAATTTTCAAATTAAATAATGTGATGTGAGAGTGTATGTGTGTGTGTGTGTGTGTGTGTGTGTGTGTTGAAATCACAAGGCACTGGAACTTTATCTCATAGTGAAAGAAGCATTAAGAAGCAGCTATTTAGGTTTTCCTTGCTTTTCAGTGGTTCTCAACCTTCCTAATGTCATGACCCTTTAATACTCATATGTGGGTGTATCTGCATGTGGGCAGACCTGCCTGGAGACGGATAGAGGAGCGGTGTCTCGGTTCCTGAGACCAATGGAAATATGTGTTTTCCAATGGTCTTAGGTGACCTCTGTGACTCCCGTGAAAGGGTCATTTGACCTCCAAACGGGTTGTGACCCACAGGTTGAGAACCACTGCTTTAGATTCAACAATTCAATTGAATAAAAATATATTAAGTTCCTACAATGTGTTAGGTGCAGGGGTTAGCCAGATAAATGTGAAATGGGTCCTCCTCATAAAGAGGTTTTGATCCAAGATAGAATGATATAAATACAAATGAGAATTAGAGGCAAGGTGGTAGGATAAAGCAAAAAAGGGATAGATCATTTTTACCTGCAGAAGCTCAGGGCAGTTGCATCTGATTCAGGTCTTGAAAGAAGGATAGGACTTCAACAGAAGGAAGCTGGAATTTGGAATGAGATGGGATCATCTAAAATCATCCACACACAGGGTTGATATGAACAAAGTTAAAGAGACAGGGGGAAATAATACAAGAATGAGTGATCAAAGAGAGTCTAAGTTCATTGTAACCTACAGTATGTGAAAAATATGGACCAGACCTTTTATGATATTTGTTTATGCCAAGATCAAGAAGTCACACTTCATTCTAAAGGGTTGTTTTGTTTTTTAACAAAAAATCCTGATCATAAGAGTACGTTTAGAAGATTATTCAGGAAGCACTGTGTATGATGAATGGGGCTAGACAATAGAAAAGAAAACCAGTTAGGTGATCAGTAGAGTATTACAGGAGAGAAGTGATTGAATGGCGAATTATAACGGGAATGAAGAAAAAGGTCCTGGTGGGACAGATATTGTAGAAATAGAAACAAAATGAATTAGTATCTGATTTGATGTGTCAAGTAAGAAAAAGGGAAGAGTCAAAGATGACTGTGAATCACAGAATAAGAGACCATTGGAGAAGAAAGAGACCTGAGAGGTTATTTAGTCCAAAGCATACATCAACTGTGGGGGTTAAATTACGTAGGGGGCAGGGGAATCAACAAGCTAGAATATGCCCAATAATTGATCATCCAGTTTTTACTTAAAAGTCTTCAAGGAAGTATAAACCACTATCCTTTAGGACATTCCATTACATTCTTGGATATTCCTTTTTATTTAGAACATTTTTCTTTACAGCAAAGCTAAATGTGACTCTTTGAACCTTCCACCCAAGCTCCTCATGCTGACCTCTGTGATCAAGTAAAGTAAGCTTAATACCTTTTCCCAATGCTTCAAGTTTATGAAGTCTCTAAGCCTGAGTCATTGGAGGACTGATGTTCCTTTAACAGAAATAGAGCAAATAGGAGGGAGACATTTTAAGAAGAGAAGAAAATGAGTTTAATGTTGAACGTGTTGGAATTGGAATGATGGGACTAGAACTTAGAAGAAGTAAGAGCTGGAGCTCTAGATATGGTCATCAAATACAACCTGAAAACTTGTACTATGTCTCTGATTCTTGGTACCAATGCAAACTCTCTTTTAAGAAAATAAAAGAAATGCTTTAAAGTACTGACCAAGTAATAGCTTACATTTCTATAGTACTTCAAGATCTTAAAGCATAAAAACACTTTCCTCACAACAACCCTATGGGGTAAAGTAAATATGATTATCCCATTTTATATACAGGGAAACTGAGGATCAGAGAAGGGAGGTGTCTTGGCCACAGTAATATAGTTAATAAGTGTCAGAGGCATATCTTGACTACAAGTCCAGAGCCCTTCCCACTACTCTTTGCAGTCATTCTAAATGTTGTTGTTGTTTGTCCATCATTTTCAAAAAGGACCATGAGATCATGAAGGTCATGTCATGACTTGCAAGTGAACTGGATTTAAGTGAGGCAGGGCTGTGCAAAGTCACCAGCCTCACTCTCTCCTCCAGAGTCATCTGGGTGCAGTGGCAAGATATAGATCAGGACCACTGGAGATGGTTCCTGATGCAGTGGAAGATCTTGGCCTTTTTAAGTTAAGGTCTTTCCCACATCTCAGTTTGTCTGAGGCAATGCCCATTCAATGATTAAGGCTTACTAAAAATGAAGTAAAGAATGGCCTCTTTTAATGAATCTCAAAAAAAAAAAAAATTCAATCTGGGAGAAGACCCTCAGGGTTTCTGGCCAAAACAGAAACAACTGCTATTTACACTCACTCTGAGCCATCAGAACACAAACAAGACCCAGTAAGGCTTGGTCTGGGACCCATTGTTGGCCAATCGGTGAGAGCCAGAATGATTTGGTTTTAAAGTATCATCCATAAAAAATAAATCTAACCTGTAAAACCTAAGATGTCTTGCCAGATTTCAGTGATGAAAATTTATATTCCTTTAGGCAGTGAACCTCCAGGTAAGGGTAGGATTCCCTATGTGGACAGAGGGTGAGGAGAGAGAGAAGGAAGAGAGAGGAAGGAGAAAGAAGAAGATAGAGGGAAGGAAGAGAGAGAGAAAGGAAGGAAGGAAGGAAGGAAGGAAGGAAGGAAGGAAGGAAGGAAGGAAGGAAGGCGGGCCTGCCTGAAGGTACTGTGCTGCCCAACTGGAACTGACCACTTGGTTCCCCAGAAGGACAGCTACTACTATTCACAAGTTGTTGTTTGTCCTTTGTTCCCAAAGAGGACCACTGTAAATAATCAATAATAAAGGAAAGTCATTTTGCATAGTGCAGAGTACTGACCTGCTCACAGTTTCCACAATCAAATAATTTTATTCAATTCCACATCTCCAACAACAGTCTGATATTTATAATCTGTGTTTTTACCCTCAAACTGCAGCTCTGATGGACAAGGAGATACTATAACCAGGTCTCCTAATGAGGTTTTTCTGTGAAAAAAATATGTTGAGGAAAAATCAACTCACCATCTCACCATCTTTTTTTTAAATCATATTAATTAAATCTGTTTAAACTTGGACTTATCAGAAGCGCTAGACTGAAAACATTTCTGGGTTTCCAGATGCAGGGTTTGATCTTAACATTCCATCTGATTAGGTCTTTCAAGTTGCTGGACATGTTCTAGGCTGAATTGGTTCTCTTTAAGCAGATAGGCTGTAAAGATACAGCCTAAGGTAGCACGGATCCATTTGAAGGACACTCCCCCCTCCCCCTCATGTCCCTTGACATCTCATCTTATTCTGCAAAACCCAGTTGCATCCAATTTCATAGCTTTCTGATGAGCCGGAATTAACTAAAGCAACTCAGTTAATTTGTTCAAGTATCCCTATGCAAAGAGGGTGATCTTGAGAGCTAACTTCCTATAATAAAAAATAGGATCTATATTTTAAAGATATTTTTATGGATCAGAGTTTTATTGCTTTTGACTAAAAGTCATTGCAAGATTTAAGAAGCTAAGGGATATTTTAAGGGAAGAAGATGCTGCATAATGATTAGTGTGTTTGGAAAGTTTTACTACTTTGGAATTTTGAGTAGTGGTTCCCTGGGCAGAGACGGGCTTTTCCTTCTGATAGTAGAACATATGGGGTTTGGGTCTTTATAACCAGGAAGTTATAATTCTTCAGGCATGAGGTTATGAGAGAGAGATTACGGAGAATAGGAGAGTTGCCTAATATTCATCAAAGAGAAATAGTGGTCATATTAGATGCCTAGTCCTGAAAAAATTCCAGAATATATTAAGAGTAAAATCCAGAATGAAAATGTTGTTACTTTCATTTTTTAACAAAGAGATCAATTAGCATAAAGGAATATAGAGGGAAATCAAAGAATAACAGAGTCTCAGAAATTCAAGTTGCAAGACATACACATGGCAATGGAGAGGTGTATGGTAAGACATAAGTAAGGTGGAACTCATTACCAACAAGGACTTGTGCAGAAGTGGTTTAAAAGATGTTATCAGATAAAAGATATATACAATCAAGTTCTTTTATATATATATATATATATTTGTATTTATTAACTTTATGCTCATTTTATATATATATATACATATATGTAATATTATATGTCCTTATCACCCTCATTAGCATGCAAACTCATTGTAAGTAGGAATTGTTTCCTTCTTTGTTCTTTCACGACCAGTGCCTAGCACAGTACCTGGCACATAGTGGGCTGTTAAATACTTCTTGATTGATTAATTGCCTAGATAAAGAAGTGAGACAATAATGAGTGAGAGTAAGAGATATTCAAGCAGTCAGCATGATACCCTTGTATCCATTCTATGAGGAGATCTAGATGAAGATGCCTCTCACATAGGTTGTGCTCCCTCTGTAGAAGATTTATGGGATGAAGCAGACAATTTCTGCACAGGATGAGAAGATGTAGATGAGTTGATGTCCAGACCATCCAAGGCAGTACTTATGTTGATGAGTTCGAAAACTCCCTATGGCTTACTCTACAAGTAACCATCTAGCATTGAAAATCCTCAATGATGCAGAAGCCACTACCTCCTAAAGTATCTATCCTACTTTTGAGTATTCTTTAAGAAGATTTTCTTAATGTAAAAATATAAATTTGCCTTTTTGTAACTTCCACTCCCTTGCTCCGTATTCTATCCCCTAGAGACAAGCAAAACAAGTTTAATCACTCTTCTAAGCAGACAGTTATTAACATGTCTCCCCCACAACCCACATTTTCCTTTAGCTAGCCTTCTTCTTTTTCCCTTTCACTTTCTCATCTTCCTACTTCTTGACATGCTTTTCTGCAATTACTGAATGCTTACAACTTCCACCAACTTATCACTTTGCCTTTTGTGGTTAAGGTCCTTATCTTCTTGGGTTATTTTGCATCATTATTTCTTTCTACATAGAAAATGTGCATTGGTAAGGATGCTGCCATGTATCTATACCGAATAAGTAAACTGTCCCCTCTGAAAAGGAATACTGAAGATCACCAAGTTGTTATCCTTCTGTGAGTTGATGAGGTATAAATTAAAAGAATAACAGATCAGTCAATAAGTATTCCTTAAGAGATTACTATGCCTGAAGTCAAGAAGACTCATTTTCCTGAGTTTAAATCTGTCCTCAGATACTTTACTAGCTGTGTGACTCTGGGCAAGTCACTTAACCCTGTTTGCCTCAGTTCCTCAACTAAATAATCCTGGAGAAGGAAATGGTGAGCTGCTCTAATATCTTTACCAAGAATACCCCAAATGGGGCTACAAACGGTTGGTCACAGCTGAACAACAACAACGGATGCTAGGAAGCTCATGAACAGTGTAGTCTGTCAGGAACAACAGACATAAAGAAGCTCTTAAATCAGGATCATACATACGTTAGGGCATTCAAGGATCTCCTGTTCCCATCACAGACGTCCTCTGTACCCCTGAGTCCCAATCCCATACAATATGGTGGGGTCATACAAGGATTCCACTGGGTATGCTGTTGAACTGACATTCCCACAGTGGTAGATGACACTTTCCAGCCTAAAATTCCTGCCTAAGGCCACCTTCTTGTTTTGAATCAGTTGAAATGTGAAAAGGAATGTGAAGACTTAGCTGGTGTCCTAAAGAGTTTCTAGGGACCCCTTGTCGGTGGCTGGCTGAGCTGTCAACAAGCATTAGGCCAGCTAGAGACAGCATAATAACCTTTTCATTTAGCAATACTTACAGCTCACATAAGCCTCATTGGCTGTGATATGGCTGTTATGCCGGCCAAATTAAAACTGGTTCACAGCTCAGCCAGAGTATAATATTTTTGAAAAGAGAGAGAAGGAAGCAGTTTCTCCTTTTATACCAAACTGCAATTTGGAAATGTTGACATACACTAAAGCTAGTATGTCATTGACCTGGTTTATCGAGAATGAATAGTTAAAGAGAGAGATTTTGCAGATGGAGGTTTTGTTATTATGCCCTTCAAGATAGCATAGGAATTAAGTGATCATGCCCATGGCATCATAGAAGGAAAAAGGTACATGGCTAGTATTTTTCATCTAATATAATCCAGTGAGCATTTTTAAGGGCCTAGTGTGTCCAAGGCAGTATGCTAGGCACTGGTGATATAGAGATAAAAACTGATAGTTCTTGCCCCTAAGGAGTTTACATTCTATTACAGGGATACAACATGTAAACAGCTGAGTAAGTATATGATAATTTAGGGGATATGGAGGAAACACTAACACCTAATGCAGTAATAGGGAACCTGCAGCCCCAAGGCCACATGTGGCCTTCTAGGTTCTTTGTGTGTGGTCTTTTGACTGAGTTCAAGTTTTACAGAACAAATCCTTTTATTGAGGGAATTTGTTCTGTGAAGTTTGGATTCAGTCAAAGGGCCACACTTGGCAACCTAGAGGGCCACATGTGGCTTCGAGGCTGCAAGGTCCCCAACCCTGACCTAAGGGAACCAGGGAAGGTTCTAATGAGCTGACCCTCAAAGGAAGCTGGGGATTTTAAGGATCAAAGATGTAGAGGTGCATTCTAGGCAATGGGAAAAATCTAAACAAAGATATAGGAATTGGAGACATTATCTCAAGTTCAGAAAACAGTAAGCAGGACTGGTCACTTAGGACATTGAATGCATAAAAGTGAATAATATAGAATAGCCTTGGAAAATTAGGTTGGAACCTACTTCCTTACAGCCCATCATTCATCAACATATCCAGGGTTTCCTCTGGGCCTGTTGTTCTACAGGTCACCTTCTCTTCCCTTGTGTTTCAGCCCTGAATGTTTCACTCACAACTTCATCATAGCAGAAAGGAACAACACAGGAAAGACAGTGACTTGTGGAACATCTTTTGATGATAAAGTCCAAGGACCTGGGTTCAAATCCTGCCCTTGCCACTTGCTACTTGTGTTTCCTTGAGACAGTAACAACTTCTTGTCCTCCATTTTCTCATCTGTAAAATGAGGGTATTATACTGGATTATCTATAAGGTCTTTTGTGACTTTAAAACTACTATCCTATGACTATAACACTCTTTTTTCCCACACCACCACAAAGGCCTGTAGTAATATGTTATTGCAGTGGAGTTTAACCATTGGTTCTATTGAACTATTGAACTACTGGTTGTATTGAACATTAGTTTTATTTTTTAGTTTATTATTTACTTATTATTTAGTTTATTTTTATTGGTTCAATTTTGTCATCACTTTAAGGCATGGCAAATAATGGTGTGATAAGCAGTCAGAAAAAGAATCTGGACCTGTTTTTTGAGCCATGCCAAAAAGCCTTTGAGAAAAATGTAAACTTTGCAGCTACTCAACTGCTCTTGGATGTCCTGAAAATATGACAACAACAGACATAAAATATTCATTTTTTTGCCCTTCATTCTGGTAGGTCTCTCACAAACAATGAAGAAACTGTGTTTGAGGAGAGCATGTGTCATTGTTCATATCTACACATCCTTCTTGCAAAGGTTATTTTGACCTCTGTCACAAAAGCCTGGCAGGAGTTATTTGGACCTGTTCAAAATTTCACATAGTTATCCAGGACATTTGGTGGCCATAGATAAGACATGATGTCCTACAATAAATGTCCCTGAGCCAAGGACCTTATAGGAAGCTACCGAACTTTTCTAACTTCTCTCCATCTCTGGGTTATGTTAATGCTAGACTTTGTCATGCACCTGTGCCTAAGACTATGATGCTAATCTCATAAAAGTAGTTAACCTATCCAAGATGACTTGCTGCTTTCCTCAGATTGCTTAAATTCAAGTCTTCTTAACTTTCTGAAATTAATTTTCCAGTATTAAAAGGTGCTTCCTTCTCATATCACCTTAGAAAGTTAACTCTAGGAAGCAACAAAACCCTGAGTACTGGCCAATTATAGAATCATAGAGTCTTAGAACTGGAAGGGACTTTAGAAACCATTTAATACTACCAATATTTGAACAATTCTTTTTACAACATGTTCAGCCAGTGGTCATCCATCCTTGTTTAAAGATCTCCAATTAGAGGGAACTAACTATTTTCTGAAACAGCCCATTACACTTGGTCACAGTTCTAATTATTAGGAAACATTTTCTTATTTAGTCTAAATTTGCCCCTTTGGAACTTTCCCCTATTACCTCCATGTCTTTATCTTGTACTTAAAGATTCACTTGTGACATCAAAAATGTTGAATCCCTTTCCCATTTTGAATGGAATTAGTGCATCCCTAAACAAGGGAAGAAGCTATCTGGGGAAAGAGAGCATAGTCTAAGTAATGATCCAGCAGAGTGAACCATATTGGAACAAGGTACAGCCACAGCACATCCAGATTCAAAGCATTAGGTAAGACACAGGAAGAAAGTTAGTAGCCACATTTCAAGAGGCTGAGAGTAGATCAGAGCAAATATACTACAAAGAGAAGCAACAGACATTAGTGAGATATTGGTTTGTGCCACCCAAATTTGCCAGCCAAACCTTACTCTGTTGCCTCATCCTGACACAGAGAGAATGACTTTGAGTTCTTGAAAGCTGTTGCAATTAAGTATAAGCTCTGAAAGGTCCGAAGAAGACGGAAAGATTTTGAGTACTAACCAGTTAATGCTACATTTGCCTGTTGTCTAAAGTTAGAGAAACTCGATGCCAAAAGGGTCATTGGGTGATGTTTTTGTTTTCTGCCCTTGAAGGCCTCCTAAGTCAAGTGATCCGTGTTGGTGGAGGGCGTACCCCTCAAATATACAGTGTATCATTAAAAACTGAATCATTGAAAAAAATTTAAGAGCAAGTATCCAAATCTCACTGTTGTTGCTGATTGTTCTCCAGAGGTAAAAGACATCAGAGCAGAGGTAGGTAAGATGTTCCGGGATCAGACATTGGGCCATGATCTTGAATTCAACAGCACTGACTCTGTTACAGACATGGTGATCCTGTGATCCCAAATCTTCTCTTGTCATTTATATAAGTTGTATGGCTTCCTAGGGGCTCTCTCTTTGGGATCCAAAATACTGAAGGTTTCTTCTTTCTGTGTGTGTAGCTAAAAGGCTTGGTTTGATTTGTTGTTGTTTCTTTTTTTAAAATCAAAAATGTGTCCTCCTGATCTCAGAGAAACACCATCATAGTTTATTTCAGTAAAAGGTGAGTGATAACTGTCAGTCCTCCAGGGTACCATATCAAAGACGGTTGATGCACAAGTCATCCCTAAGCTGTGTCATGACTCTGATGGACCATACAGTTGTCCCCTCTGGGAGTTCCTTTCTCCCCAACTCCAGATACTGACAGCTTAGAAAAGTGGCACCAAATAACAGTCCAAGTTGTCAAAATCCATTGGTAAGCTGTCTTGAAAAGTTCTGTATAATACATCCAGTCCATTGTCATCTTATCAAAGGCCCCAACTCTAAGGCTACAAGCTGTGAGTAATGCTCTGGAATAATTGGTGCACTGGAAAACTCTGTTTATATCATTTTGGGTAAAGTGCCAGGATTTTCTGTTGTCCCCAAAGACATCTAAAGGAGAACAAACGTGAACACCCCCTTTTCAACAGGTAGCTTGAAAAATTAGAAAACTTCTCTTACAAGTAAGAAAGGGTTTGCACTGTGCCTTTTGGGGGTCTAAACCTTTGATTTCATCACTGTAGAGAATTCCAGGTGAGGACTTTCCCTCTACAGTCATTCAGGCAACTAGTATTTAATATCCACTATGTGCCAGACACTATTTTAAGTACGGAGGACACAAAGAGAGGAAAAAGGTGGTGGGGTTGGAGGAGTGTCTACTCTTAAGATGTTAAAAGCATTCTGCCACTGAGAGTTTAGGGGACTTGACCAGGACCACAGACCTGAGGTAGTAAAGGCTTATTCCAAAAGGTTTCTATCCACTATATCAATCCACCAAAAGCAAGATAAAATGAGGGAGGTATTGTGTTAGTATTTTAAAACATTTTTTTAATTTGGTGCAAAGTACTCAGAAAACAAGGAACAATCTGCAATGGACAGGAATATTCATATCATGTTTATTTCAGACAAACTGGCATTATTTATAATTCTGATTTTCCTTTTTTATTGTTTTTTAAAACAACTTTGTTTTTAAGAGGATGAAACCTTGCCTTGCTGAGAAAATCCAGCAAGACATTTAATTTCACTTACTATTTAAAGAAAAAACACACAAAAAGAGATGCATCTTATGTGATGAAGATTTGAATTTATATGTACACACAGAAGAAATCTCTGCTTACCAAATATATATTATGCACACACAAACACATATACATTAGCTATATAGAGAGATATAGCTATCAGCCTGAATGATTATGAATGGTGCATCTTTGGACAAAGTTATTCCTTGACTGTTCAATAATCATAATAATAATACCTCCCAGATGCTTCCTTTTAAAGAGTGCCATGGTCTGGAAGCTGTTACTTATGGTGCAGATGGAGAGCCTTGTTTTTTGGCTTGTTATATTTATATACATTTGAACAATATCTCACCTTGAAGGTTATAGTCAAAGGTGCCCATGACAATGCTATTTACACATTCAAAATGAGGAAGCATGGTAACAGAACATCCATGTTCTATTAAAACAGTGAAGGGAAAATCCTTTGTCTGAAAGCAAATGACCCATAACTACCTCTGCCAAAGCGGCTGACTTGGGTACTGTGTTCAGATTTGCCAAACAGGAAGTATCTCCTGGTCTTGCTTATGTACATAATAAATAGTTTTTTCCTGCAGGTTGGAAAAATGTGGTACAACTTGAAAGTTGGTCAAAATCTGGGTTCATTCCTCTTAAAAACACTGCTTTGTGATATGGCGTACATGTGATGTCAGGAAAATCAAATATTACGTCAAAATTAATTGAGTAAGAAAAATTTAGAAAATCCAATGATCACTCCCATGGTTACAATCACCAAAACTTCCTGATGATAATTCTTGTTCAAAAATTAAATCACTGAACAATTTTTTTGAAGTTAGTAATCTCTTTTTGTACATTGGATTCCATCTCTCACATTCTCTACAAGTTTGTTCCTTCAGTCAATCCCATCACTAATTGTCAATCTCTCCCTGTTTATAGGTCCCTTTGTTTAATTTTTTTCAAAATTATCAATGCTAACAAGTAGTTTTGTCCTAACAAAAACATTTTAGTGACAATTGACAGTTATAAATGGATTTATTTTTTTTAAAAGACAAGTGTACCAATCCTCTTTTACTGAGAAAAATTGGTGTCTGAGGAGAAGAAAAATAAAGGGTCTTAAAGACAGATAATTCCTTATGTGTTCAGCCTCTGAACCAATGAATCACTCTGTTGTAAATTTCTATTTTAGAAACAAAGACGTCTATCATAAAAGAGTTCATGTCACTTCCATGGTACCTAACATTCTCCAAATGTCTATAGTGCTGTTAAAACTTAAAATGGGCTGCAGCCAAAGCAGAGTTTCAATTCTCCCCCAATATCATCCATCTATGTAGACACCTTTATCACCTACTTTGTTGAAGAAAAAGGGGTGGGATGTGTGTGCTATGAGTGGCCCTATTTTGATAGAACATGGGTCCACCCAAATTTACCCTTTTACTCTTTAACCCAAAGAAAGGGATATCTTCTTTTTGTCATGACCAAAACTTTTTTTACCCATATCCTTGATCCCATTCACTTGTTTCCTCAAGGAAACCCATCAATTATTCCTCCTTTTCTCTCTCATTTTCAATCTCTCTGTATTACAAGTTCCTTCCCTGCAATCTACAGACATGCCCAGCTGACCAGCCTTTAAAAAACCCCACTTAACTCTGCCACCACCTCAAGCTATATTTCTCATCCCTTTTATTTCTGGATTCCTATAAAGAATTGCCCACTTCAAATGAACTAAAGAAATTTTATTAAACTTTCCCTGATTCCATTCCCTTACCTTCTACTCACATTTGTTTGCATTTGTTTATTTTAGTGATGTAAAATTGGCCTACAAATGTGTCCAAATCTCTATCATCTTTAAAAAGCTTCTGCTTAACCCTCAAATTATCATCCTATATTTTCCCTCTATTTCCTAGTCAAAATTCCCAAAAAAAAACCCTCTTATACTTTGTCTCCACTCCTTCTCCTCCATTGTTCTTCTCAACCTCTTTCAATCTGGGTTCAAACCCCACCACTCAACAGCAAGTGCTCTCTCCAAGGCTTTCAATTATCTTTTAATTATGAAATCTAATATGCTCTCCTCAAACCTCATCCTTCTTGATATCATGACAGCATTTGTCCTTACTGACCCTTCCGTCTTCCTCACCACCACTCCCTGGCTAAAAACTTTCTGATCCCTGGAATTTCATGATACTACTCTTCCCTGGGTCTTTTTTATGTGTATCTCACCATTTTTTTAGTATCCATTGTATTATCCATGAGCTATGAGCCAGTCCTGAGTACATCCCCTCCGGAGTTATGTCTTACACCCTCTCTGTGTCTGTCTCTCTGATGTTTTCTGTCTCTATCATTGTCTCTGTATGACTCTGTCTCATACTGAGCTTGCAGTTCACTAAAAAAATAAAAATCTTTTTTTTCAGAAAAATCATTGTCTATTCATACTTTTCCTATCTTATACTTGTGACAATGATTATTTTTAGCCTAAGACAAAACATTACTTTCATCCCTATAGAATTTTATCCTATTCAATCCAACCTTTGCTCTGCCTCTAATGTATTAGCTATGAATTCTAGCTTTGTTTCATGTGTAAACTTGATAAGCATACTATTTTTGCCTTATCTTCATCACTGATAAAAATGTTCAACAGCACAGGATAAAGCAGAGGTCCCTGGGGTTCTCCAGGAGAGACTTCTTCCCTTGTTGATAGAAAATCATTAACAATACTCTTGAGTATAGCCATCTGATAACATCTGAATCCATCTGATTTCATTAGAGTTGAATCCACTTCATCCCATATACTCCACAAAAATAGTAGGGTATATTATAAAAATCCATCTTGCCCCATAAGAAAGTAAGGGGGCAGGGAGGAAAAGGAAGAATAGGAGGGATATGAGACGGCCAATTGGCAAAAGGGGTAATCAGTATGCTTGCCATCTTGGGGTGGGGGTAGGAGAGAGATGGGGAAAAAATTGATGGGGAACTCAAAATGTTGTGGAAATGAATATTGAAAACTAAAAATAAATAAATTCTGGGGGGAAAAAAAGAATAGTAAGGTATACTTTTATGAAAAGTTTTGCTAAAAGTTTGGTAAACTATGCACATAACATCCCCCTTATCTATTGATGTATTAATCCTATTAAAATAATAATAACAGTTATCCTTTACATAGCACATTAACTTTTGCAAAAACACTTTACAACTATTATCTCATTTCAACTTCACAGCAACCCTGGTATGTATATACTATTATTATCTCCATTTTTGTGGTGAGGAAACTGAGATAGACAGAGGTTATGAGACTTACATAGAGTCACACAGCTAGTAAGTGTCTGAAGCTGGATTTGAACTAAGATCTTCCTGACTCCAGGTCCAGCACTCTATCTACTTTACCACCTATTTCAAAAAAGAAGTAAAGTTAGTCTGGCACGACCTATTTTGATGAAACCAGGATGATTCTTGGTAATTATCTCTACCTTTTCTATATCTATACACCAACCATCTTTTTAATGATCTCTTCAAGGATTTTCCCAGAAATCGAAGTCAAGCTCACTGCCTATAGTTTTAAGATCCTGTTCTCTTCCCCCCGCCCTTGAAATTATTTTTTAATTAAACTTTTATATTGCCCTCCTTCAATTTTTGATGTACCTCTCCCAGTAATTTTTGAAAGGTCATAGAAATATGGTAAAGGAATTTCATGATTAAAGATGGTCAGTAACCTTTGTTAGAGGTACTCAATCTCTGTCTGGGAATCTGTCATCCCTGTATTATAATCCCATTCACAAGCTATAAGAAGTAGAACTGGGATTCAAACCAAACTCCTTGGGCTCCATTTTAGGGCTCTAGGTACCACATGTAGAAAGCAAGTCTGCAGAATAAAGAAGGTTCTAGCTGAGACAGTTTTTAACAGTTTTGCTTTTTCAAATTGCATGTAAAGACAATTTTTAACATTCATTTTTATAAAATTTTGAATTCTGAATTTTCTCCCTCCCTCCCCTCCCTTCTCTCTCTCCCTCTCTAAAATGGCAAGTTATTTGATATAGGTTATATGTGTGTAATCATGTAAACATCATTCCATATTAGTAGTGTTGTGAGGGAAGAAACAAACCAAAAGGAAAAATAACATGAAAATTTTTAAAAAGTTAAAATAGTATGCTTCAATCTGCATTCAGACTCTATCAGTTTTTTTTTCCTCTGGATGTAAATAGCATTTTTCATCCTAAGTGCTTTGGAATTGTTCTGGATCATTGTATTGCTGAGAAGAGTTAAGTTATTCATAGTTGATCATCACACAATGTTGCTGTTACTGTGTACAAAGTTCTTCTGATTCTGCTAACTTCACTTTGGATTAGTTTATGTAAGCCTTTCCAGGTTTTTCTGAAAACTGCCTGTTCATTTCTTATAGCACAGTAGTATTCCATTACATTCATATATCACAACTTGTTCAGCCATCCCCAATTGTTGGACATCCCCTCAATTTCCAAATCTTTGACACCACAAAAAGAGCTGCTATAAATATTTTTGTTCATGTAGGGCCTTCTCCCTTTTTTATGATATCTTTAGGATACAGACCTAGTAGTGGCATTGCTGAATCAAAGAATATGCACAGTTTGAATGCCCTTGAGCATAGTTCCAAATTGTTCTCCAGAATTATTGGATCAGTCCACACCTCCACCAAAAGTGCATTAGTGTCCCAATTTTCCCACGTTGTCTCCAACATTTATCATTTTCCTTTTCTGTCATATTAATCAATCTGATAGATGTGAGGTGGTACCTCAGAGTTGTTTTAATTTGTACTTCTCTAATTAATAGTGATTTAGAGCATTCTTTCATATGACTATAGATAGCTTTGATTTTTTTTCATCTGAAAACTGCCTGTTCATATCTTTTGATTTACATATAATTCAACAAAATATTTCGTGAGTACTTTCATTTCCTTTCATTGGTCATGAATTCACCTTTTTTCATTTTTGATACTGAAAATCTGTATTTCTTGTTTTTTTTAATCATATTAACCAATGGTTTATCTATCTTAGCAATTTTTTTTTCATAAAACTAGCTCCTAGTTCTATTTATTAGCTCAATTGTTTTCTTTCAATTTTATTAATCTCACTTTTGGTTTTCAGGTTTTACAATTTGGTGCCTAATTGGGATTTTTAATTTATTTTTTTAAAGATTTTTTTAGTTGCATGCCCAATTCATTATACTGCTCTTTCTCTATTTTACTGATATAAGAATTTAGAGAAATAAATTTTCCCCTAAGTACAGTTTCAGCTGTATCCCATAAATTTTGGTGTGTTGTCCCATTATTGTTATTCTCTTTAATGAAATTACTGATTGCTTCTATGATTTGTTCTTTGACCCATTCATTCTTTAGGGTTAGGTTATTTAGTTTCCAATTAATGTTTAATCTATCTTTCCACTGCCCTTCATTGAATGTAACTTTAATTGCATTATGATCTGAAAAGAATGCATTTAATATTTCTGCTTTTCTTCATTTGATTGTAAAAAGTAGAGAGCCAGTCTTAAGAATCAGTTAGACTTAGGTTCAAGGTTCTGCCTCTGACATACTGCTCTTGTGACCTGGAAAAAGTCATTTAAATCCTCTCAATGGACCCAGGCAAATCTAAGAATCTAAGCTACAGAAGAGGTTTCAGTCTTCATTAGAAAAAGGTATTCTTTATACCTATGAAATCACAGATCTGATGCACAGAAATCCAATTTCTATGTATGATTGAGACTAACAACAAAAAGGGCTTCTTAAGCTATTTTGCAGGCAAGAGGAAGATGAATGACCATTGATTGGGAAAGAAGAAATACTTATAATGGATTAAGCTGAAGATGAATTACTGAACTCTGATTATGCTTCCATTTTCTCTGCCTAGGAGAATAATGTTTAGATTGGGAAGGAGAGAACAAAATGATTAGCAAGGAGTTGAAACCCACAAGACAATTAAGGAGATAATAAGAACACATTTAGATTCCCTCCAGGATTCCAAGTATTGTCTTCAACAATATGGCATACCCCTACCATTGGTAGTCTTACTTTTATCACTCCCCTCCATGCATTTTATATTCCAACCTGTCCTGTTAGTTACTATTGGTACCCACAGCAAGGTAGAGGTTAGAGCGCTACACCTGGGGGCAAAAAAGATCTAAATTCTAATCCATCCTCACACACTGACTAGCTGTGTGACCTTGATCAAGTCACTTAATCTCTGCCTCAGTTTCCTTAAATATAAAATGGAAATAATAATAGCACCTACCTCCCATGATGAGGATCAAATAAGATAGTATTAATAAAATGCTTAGCACATAGTAATGCCTTACACACAGTAAGCAGTAAATAAGTGCTTGTGTCCCTCCTTCTCTCCAGCCCCTGTGCCTTTGTAGAGGGTGCCTCCTATCTCTAGAATGTACACATTCCTAACCCCCTGCTTACGAAATCCCCATCTTCCTTCAAATCACAGTTCATCAGTCAATAAACATTTACAAAGTGCTGACTATGTGTCAGGCATTGTGCTAAGCACTGAATACCACTTTCTAGAAGGTCTTTTTTGATTCCTCCCACTGTTAGTGTTCTCCCTGTTTAAATTACTTGGTATAACTTTACATACATTTTGTATTTATTTACAAATATATGTGTATGCTGTCATCCTTTAGTAGACTGTAAGAAACTTTATGGTATGGGCTGGTTTTCATTTTACTTTTGTATCTACAGTGCTTAGCAAGGAGCCTTAGATGTTATACATAGTGGGCACTGGATAAATACTGTTGAATTAATGAGTATAATACAAGGCAGAGAGTTACGGGGGCAAAGAAGAGAGCAGGCAAAGTACCCAAGGAATATTTTAAGAGGGATAAAACACTGTTAGCTGGGTGTTCAACTGCCAAAACAATCATCCTAAAGGCACAGATCTAAATGTGTGTCAGTCCCCTGGTCAAAAATTTTCAGTGGCTTGTATCAGCAATGCAGTATTCACAATGCCTACAGTAACTATAAATATGCTGATGTAGTTATTAATCACAAAATGGAACAGGCTCTCTACATAAGAAATATAGATAGTGCATTCATTTAAATACCAGAAGACTGAG